>VXBC01012287.1:374449-457591 GCA_013399945.1 Ploceus nigricollis
TTTTTTTTTGTATTTATATTTTTTTTTATTTTTTTTTCGGGCTGATTCGTCCATGAGTAGTGCTCTTTCTCATTTTAGTCTTGCATTATCTTGAATCTCTTCTATGTTTTTCCTTTCTTTCTGTATAACCCATAGCACAGGATAGTGATCATTATTTTTTCATATTTATGTGGACTGCAGTGGGAAGGTTTAGGTTGGACATTAGGAAGAATTTCATCACAGAAGGGGTGGTTAGACATTGGAATGGGCTGTCCAGGGAGGTTGTGGAAGTCATGGAGGTGTTTAAAGAAAGCCTGGATGTGGCACCCAGCTGTGGTCTGATATTGGCCAGAGGTTACGCTCAAGGATTTCAGTGTAGTTGAACTGATTCTATGCAATTCTGTGGTTCTTGAGTTTTACAGTTTGTTTTTCTAACGTGAGTCACCTGGAAAATTTTTTGTTGTTTCAACAGAATTTTCACCCCACATTTTGAGGAACAGCATAGCTTGTGATAGGTTTGATTTCAGTCATGCCATTAAAAACCTCATAGAGTTACAAATGTAATTCTTTAATCACTCTGCCAGGAAAGGCCTGAAGGAAGGTTGGTTAGGTGTGGCCAGTAAATTGCAATATTAGCTTTGGCATAACATAACCAGCACTTTCACACTCTTCCCAGAGACTTTCTACACAAATTCTCATAAATTAAGGATGCTCTGAGAAGTTCCACAAATTGTGGGAGGATAAGAAATGTGTTAGTCCCACATTTATTGAGGATTTTTATCTGTGAAATGTGTGGAAACATGAGTAGAAAACAAGAAACAGAAATAACTTGTTTGATTTCAAAATGTAAAGTACCACATAAAGAATATTGTTCTGTCTAGAAAAGAAATCTATAAGGGAAAAATGTTTGATATTTTATTATTTCCTAGTTGTCTCTGGAAGGAAAAAAGGTTGATGTTTTCCCCTTTTTATTTTTTGCTTAGCAGTGAGGTGGAAGAAGGAATATAATCAGCTTTTCTGGTGAGCATGGTATAATCAGTTTATCAGCTTGTCAGTATTTGATAAATACCTATTGGAGAAGATCCTATATGAAAAGAATCTCATATGAAATAAAATACATGGCTATGGAACCTCTGTGGAGTTTAGCCAGTAGATGTCACAGATATCACATGGGAGATGTAGCTAAAAGGCAAAGCATTTTAGTTTTCCTTAAAGGTAATTCAGGTGAGGACTGACACGTACACACACGTGGGCACACAAGAGCCGGACCTACATGCAAAAATTGTCTCTTGTAGTGGTAGCTTATTCTGGAAAAGGCTTTAATGGTGACTCAGATGAAGTGTGTGAGTGTGGGGAGAGAAGCAGGTGCTTTGTCTGGTGTGTTGGCATAATTCTAACAGAACACCAAGAAGAAGGCACAGTGTGAAAACAGCGGTGTTGCTGCACGAGGGAGTCACAGGAGCTGAGCTACCACTGAGGGTCAAAGAGCTTCTGAGTTGAGTCAGCAGACAAATATCTTTCAGAATGACCCTCTCTCTTGGTGATGAGTTATTTTGCAAGTAGGTCACAATCACTTAATTGTTTGAACAAATTCAATATTTGGGGGTTTTAAGAGGGATAAAACTCGATTGTCTGTACCCATAGCCTGAGTTGGCAGTGTAACTATTGAGAGAGCACTGAAGTCCATGAACCAAGACAGGGAAAACAGCAATGGAAATGTGTCCTGGTGAGACAAAGGGGTTGTTTCCATCCCCTGCACAGGGTCCTGTACAAATAGACCTTTCTCCTCTACTGTTGCAGGACTACTCTTTAAGGCAGTTTTCTGGGTTTTTTTTCCTAGAAACGTAATAAACTCTATCAGTAAAACACTTGCCCAATGTTTTTCCAGTAATTATTTTTATTTCATAATGTATAAGATCACAGGGGTACTTACCTTGTAAAATAAAACAGGTTTCAAAATGATCTAAGCATATATAAGGGGAGCAAAGTATGTTGAGTGCCAGAAATAGTAGGCAGAGGTAGAGCCTGTGGTGACTTCATATTTGGCAAGTTTCTATCCTATCTACATTTCCTTCCACGTTTACACAAACATGCTGAGGGTTTTTTCACTGTTTTTCAAATGTGGGTTGATTCAGGAACAGGAGTTTGTTAGATGATGGTTTTGTAGCAACTGCCAGGCTTCTGTCATGAGGATGACAAATTAATATGATAATTGAACTATTGTTTATTCTTCCTGTCTTGCAATCATCATGTATTTCCAGACTCATCATTTTGGGACATGGGGTTGTTAAAACTGGCAGGTAAGAGCCACTGCTTGAGGTGGTGGGAGAAGAGTTGCAGCTTGTAACAGGTAAAAGGTAAATTAAGCTGCCTAATAACTTGGACACCATTTGCTCCATATCAGGCAAAAAGTGCTTCCCAACATGAAGTGCTCTACCTGATCCATTGTGCAAAATATTATACAAGAGTTCAAAAAGCTTTCTGTCATGATGCAGGATCAATTCAGGTGCTCTAGAGGAAGAGGGCACGGACCATGTAATGGTAATGATTTATGCTAATGATTTAATGATAATGGTTATCACTGGTGCACATAAATTGCTAATGAACCAGGATAACCATTTACACTTGTAAGCTTTCCTGGGCTTTCTAGAAAGTCTTTAATTTCCAAGGTAGCAAATAGAGATGCATGGATTTCTTTCACTGATCACAGCAGTGTGAAGTTTTCAGAAGGGGCTGTTGCAGGGTTTGTGTTGGCCTGCAGGCAAACTGGTTCAATGAGAGGCAAGACTTGTGCCACAATGATTTTCAGAGAGAAAATTGTGAAAAGGAGTTCTCACTTTGAAACCCACACAAGAAAAGTGTGTGAAGGGTTTGAGCTTGGGAGGGGAAAGGGAAGAGGAGATGGCAGCTTTGATGGGTCCCTTCATTGTGGCAGTGGGAGGCTGTGTTTGGGTGTTAGGAATGTTCCAGCTGTGCAGAGCTCATTGAATTGGATTATTGGAACATTTGTGTGTTTGCCTACGTTTCCTCTCACATATCATAGCAAAGGATTGCTTTCCTCAGAGTCCCAGGCTGAGACAGCCGTGTACTTACACGTGGCTTCCTCAGGTAGACAGAATCTATACATATAGTATAAATCTGATGGATTTCAGAAAGCAAACAGATCACGGTTATTTAGGGCATTGCTCAGTGGTTGCAACAACACTGAGCTTTCTTTAAAGGCTTTCCTAAACCTGCAGATATTTTCAATGTAAAATACAGTTTTGCTGTTTGTTTACCTCTTAGACTGTATTTTTCATGCTAAACCTCTAAAGTGCCCTTCTTATCTATCTTTTGCAAAATATCACAAATAAAGTTGAAGACTTAATCTACAAATCCCTTTGTCATGTCCTATAATAAAATATGAGCAGAAGGTAGTTAAAACTATTTATCACAGCATACTTGGCAAGTCTGGGACTTTTTAAGTTAGATAAATTGGCAACTGCTCCATTTTTTATCTCATAAGACAGAACTAAACCAGAATGAATCATTGAGCCTTCTTGCTTTAGGAAGATGCTGGAGTTTGCTGGTGTGTTTTTTATTTATTAAAGTCAGAAAATGTTAAAGAGAATTTAGGACACTATACTTTTGCTTCTATTTAAATTATTTTCTATATAGTACTTTTTTATAAATTATAATTTCCCTTTCAAAGTAATATTTTTTTGAATATGCCTGTCAGTAAATTATTAGGTATTCCTGGTCACTTTATCCACTTACAGTGCATGCTAAACAAACTCAATAAGCATTTCATTCAGCATTAATGGGATAATTACTGTATGTGGAATACTGATTTATGATAAAAGGCACTTTTACTGGGATCTGACATTTGTTCAATTCATTACTCCTGTAAGATAGCAATTAAGCTTTACAAGGTTATTTTAAATTGATTGGTACAGAATTTTTGTAACAATAGTCTTTATAATACATCATCTGCAGCTCCAGTGCCGTGTAAACCAAACATTTATTTTAACTCACGTGTAGGTGTTCTGCTGTTAATTGTAGCTACTCATTGTTTACACTACATTGTAGCACAGGAGGGCAGAGTATTGTTTGTTGGTGTGATGGGTATTTTGGTCAAGAATGTTGAACAAAATTCTGTTGAAACCAGTGATGCAGTGCTTTTGGATCTCTTAATTACACAGAAAATTACATCCCAAAGCTATGTAATAGAATGAAAAATGCATCAGGAATTTCATCCCTCTGAACAACTGTACAGACAAACACAGATCCTGCTGGTTTTTCTGAGAAGCGCTTTTAGCACCTCTGCCTTTCCTCTCCTGTTCCCTTAATCTCCTGTCCTTTTTGGAGAGGCCTTGGGGAGTCCTTGTTTCATTCTAATAAATAATGGATGAAGTCCCTGTCCATCCCAAGAAGACAGAGTGAGTGAGGAAAGTTTCAGTGCAAGAACAAGGCTGTGTTAGAGAGGCTGCTGACCCTGCCTTGGAACAGGGAAAGCTCTCAGCATTCCTGGAGAGGGATATTGAGCTCAGACAAGGGAGGCAAATGAGCAATTGTGTCTCTTGTGTGAGGTTCCTGAGCTGCCTCCAGGGCTTTTCTGCCAAGGTTTGCTGTAGGGGAGCCCCTGTAGCCTGAGCACCCCACAGGGAACGGGCAGCTCCAGGCTCCGTGTCCCCACTGACCGCCTGGAAACTCCTGTTCCTCCAACCCACACCAACAGCAGCTGATCCTGAGCAGCATTTTAGCAAATCCTAAAGCCATTCACTTGGCTCCTTGCCTGCTTGCTGTTTCTTTGCTTTCATGTACTTAGTAGCCATTGAAATCCCACTACTGCACAGCTGCTTTTCCCCCCCTTTTATTTTTTCTTCCCCAAAAAATAAAAAGGAGGTGTAAAAAGAACAGGATGCTGAAATGGGAGGATGCTCCTGAGAGTAGAAAAGAGAAAAAAGGAACCTGGCTGTGGGAGTGGTAAGAAAAAATCTCCAGTCCAGCATTAAGTCAAGGCTGTGAATTCAGAAAATTGATATTTGCAAGCCTTTTAAGTCTGTTTCCTGCCCAAGATGCCTTCCTTCCACCAAGATAATTGCCCTTTATTAGGCAGAAAAAGCACAAGCAGGATTTGCACTATTTAGTTGAGGAACCAAAAATATGTTTTTTCAGGAAATGCTCCACACAGAATAACCAAATAACTGTCTGCATGGATGGAAGCTCTTGCATCTAAAGGATATCACTTTTAATACAGTTTTTAAGTTGTTGTTATGGCTCATTAATAGCAGTGGTATTGAATTGGATTATTGGAACACTGATGACAAATGATTTAAGATAGAAAAAAATTAGGAAAATATTACCAGGTACTTAAATATAATTAGTAGGATTTTTAATTTTGTGGGTTTATTTTAAAAAGGGGGAAAAATATATTTTTTTTCCAATAAATTGGAGCAAGATGCTCAGATATAAGTCCTAAGTACATTGAGACCAGCAAAGTGTAACGTACTATGAAAGAACATATGCCCGTGGGTTAGTGTGCTGAATTATACTGACTTTCTTAGAATATTAAAAGTTATTTGTCTTCTAGAATATCCCAGGATTAAAAAAAAAAATCTTTTGTCAAGGTCAGATAGTTTCTAAGAACTTTATATATTAGAAAACTTCATCTTTTCAAACCCTTGGAAATTGGAAAAAAATCTTGTAGAGAGGAACTCTAATCTCTTACTCTGATTTATGTAACATATAAAATGTATCCATTCTTTTTAAGCTTCCAATTAAATAAGAGATACTCCCTCATTGTTACACTGTTCCAAAGAGGAAAAAATTGAAATTATATGGAAAAAGAAGAAAACCTCTTTTAAAAGAGAGACTTCTTTCTGCTCTTCCAGTTGACACATTGGATTTTATGTAACAGCCAGTGACTGAAACATCAGTTCAGAAATTAAAACTCTGTTGTTTTGAAATGTATCATCAACTTCCCAGTCGCTCCTGGTTTAATCTTTGTGTGATTCCGGAAAGAAATGAAAAGAAAAAATTAGCACAAGAAGGGCTCTGTAAATTATTATTTTTTTTTCCTCTCTGATGCCAATGGATGACTTAAATCACTTATGCTGATTAAAAACCCACAACATAATCAGTCTTTTATTTTTTTATACTTTTTTAATGTTTAATGGAAGAAAATGATTGCTGTTACTTAAAAGTAGAAAGAGAGAACACTTTGGATACAGCAAGAAGAAACATCTCAGGTTTTTAGAGTTTTGGGCGAACCTGCCCCCTTGAACTTGTGCATGAGTTTCTATCTGGTGTTAACCCCTGACTGTGATTTTTCCTTTGTTCTTTTTTTTCCAAAACTTCTCTTAGTTATCAATATAGAACTTTTTCTCATCATTATTTCTACATGAGAAATATACTCCTCAGAAGTAAAACTAAGTTTTTTAGGATTTGTGCTGCTTAAGATTGGAAACAGGTTTCTACCCTGTACCACAAAAACTAAAAATAGGTTTATATGTTCAGTACCCTGAGTCCATGTGCTCTTAGAGAAGTAGATATTCTTAACAGAAGGCCAAAATAAATTATGAGCAGGCTTGCTTAACTAAAATAAACAAAACAGAACTGAGAAACCAGATTAAAAAAGGACACAAATGTGCCTTTGGATTTGTTTTTTGAAGTTTTAACTACATTGAATAATTCTAAGCATATAGCATGCTTTAGTAGCATTAAAGGCAGCATTTCCTGCCTTTTATTTTTTTTTTTTTCATATTTTTAGCTCTCAAATTTTAGATCATATCTGGAGAACTTTCTGAAATAATATATGAGGATGAATTTTTGTAGCTCCAGTATATTTGATTGCATAGGAACTTTTGGAAAAATTAGACTCTTTAAGCAATTAAAAAAATGAAGCATTGGTTAAATAATAAAAAAAAAGACTATAATTCTGACTTTCTATTAGGCAATTCATTTATTTAACTAAGCAGAGAGAAATAAAATGCCCCAAAGTATGTCTTTTACAGAGGATTACTCCCACAGTGTTATTTAATTTTATCTGTATGTATCCTACTGATATTGCCTATATTCTTCATTTCTTTATTCCTGTTTGTACATAAAGAATCTTATTAGCTCATTAGTAATTTGAAGTAAGCTCCCTCGAGGGACTCTGTTTTCCTGCACTTTTTTGTGCAGATCTCCCAGGTGTTGCTGTTCAAAGTACAATGCCAAAACCTCAGGTTCACAAAAAGAATTATCATCTATCAGCAAGGTGCTCCTTCTTTTTATACTGAGAAGTGCAAGGGGGAATGTAATTGAAAATAAAGTTATTGCAAAAATGGCTTTGTCTCCCAATCCAGTGTCCCCGCTCCAGAAGGAACAGACTGGATTGGGAAATCAAACTTCAGCTTGCAGCCCTAGGCCCTAATGGGTCACAGGACCTGAGTGGTTTTACAGATTTGCCTTCTGGAACTTTAACTTTCCATTTTTAGCACGTCTTTTACGCTGTGTTAGTTTTTCATCACTCTGGTTACACAAGGGTGGAGCAGTGGGGAGAGCATCCCCTCCAGACAATCCCTGTTTGCTTTGTCACCCTCCAGAATTACAGGTGGAGCCATTCCCCTGCTTCCAGCAGAGATGATCATCCAGAATTACAAGTGGAGATCTTCCAGTAGAAATGATCCTCCCTCTGCTTGCCCAGGGCTCCCTTTCTGTGGTGTGTACAGGTTAGCAGCTCCAGCTGGCAGAGAAATTCCCTGATGCTCCATGCTGGGCACGCTGTGCTTCCCTGCGCCATCCCTCGCGTGCGGCTCCGTGTCTGCGCCCCGCTGGAGCGGGACACTGACACTGCCATTTTCCTGTCTGCCCCAGCTGCCAGGCTCCACAACAATTAAAGGCTGCATCCACAGAGTTAAGACAGATGCCTGTCACTTCAGAAGTGTAAGTCCAGGCTTCAGATCTTCAGCAGGCAGCTCAGCTGCCACTCAAACTGGCAGCTTCCCCCCGCTGCTTTCGCAGGGATCGTGCTCAGCTCTGTGTCGGGTGCGTGACGGATTGGGTTATGTAGGAAACGCTGGTGGCAGCTGGAGAGTAAGTATTTGGCACTCACTGGAGCAGGACTCCAAGTGAGGCAGTCATCATTAGCTGACTGTCCCGGCTGGCTGGGTCTCGAATGTGAGTTTTGACTCAAAATGCTCTTTTGATGCCGACCCAGTGAATATTATCTGTGACATGGAGCAGTGCCAGCGAGCAGGAGGAGAGTGCCTTGCTCAGAGATGCTGCACAGGGCAGCCTGTGGAGTGGAAGGAACAGGAGATGCACACTCAGGCCCTTCTGATGTGGCCTGGGACAGTTTTTGAAAGCCAAACTTATTGCAGAGGTGTGGTGTAGGGGCACTGGGATGGGAGTGAAAAGCAGCAGCATGCTTTCATCTTAGTGCCACAAAGTAAAGGGCTGCATTTCATATCTGTTTTTTGTGTTTTAATTAAAGATATGGAAAGATGAAAAATGAAAAGCTTATTAATCATAAATGGCTTTTAACCTCCTTCAACATTTCAGTTCACTTTCTACTGCTCCCCTTTAGGTTATAATATACTTAGAACCTTTTAAATTTAACTCAGGAATCTCTTGATCCTGCCTTCCCCTTCATGCTGCCCTGCCAGGGTAAGGGGATGGGAATGGGCCAAAGGAAGGTTTGAAATTCAGTTTCTGCAGAGCATCTTGGCCAGCCAAGCCTGTCTTTGGGCAGGTGGGCTGCTGTGCTGCTGCAGACCAGAGACCATCTCTGCTGGGTCAAGTATTGACAGCACCAGTGCCCTGTGGTGTGTGCCTTCACCCTCTGGGGCTGAAAACCCAAATCGTGCCCCTTCAATGGGTCTGGGTAACCCAATTTGCTTGTGGGGTGTTCAGGGGAAAAGAAGGATCACCGCTTCAGTAAAAAACAGCTTTTCTCAAGGTAATGTAGAAATAAGAAAAGTTCACTTTGTAAACTGCAAAGTGTAATGTTTTCATCCTCTGGCTTTTGCTTTCATGCATCCCTTTCGTGTATTTGTCTCCTGTAATGTGTCTGTGTCACAGATATTAAATCTTTGAAAAGGAGTTGAACGTACTAAATGAAAAATATTCAGAGTTGTACCACACTTAATACCGTAGGGTCTCTGCAGACACGCTTTAATCTTTGTTAAGGTTAATAATTACATTATAATTTTTTGTAACTATATGAGGGTTAATGAAGCAGAAATGTACTTTATGGAGGAATTCCTTTTACAGAATTACTTTCAAAAATTTTTCAAGTGGAATAGTGTTCAACTACATATTTTTCAGTTCAGGAAATCTGTTTCAGTGGGAATTATATTAGATTCAGAGAAAACTTATTATTCCAGTGCAACTAACGTCTTTCATTTTTAAAGTCATACTTTGAATATTTTATCTGTGGGATAATGATACTCTTGGTGGCTCTACCATACTGATATCACTTACAGCTGTCATTTAGTAAAAAAAAAAAAAAAGGACAATGATTCAATAAAAGAAAATCCTGGCTGGGACTAATCCTATAGTTTGTTCCAAATCAGTAAAGTTTAGTTTTTATTCAAGATGGTGGCTTTTCCAAAACAAACTGGCCCTATTTATCTATTACTCCTGCTTGAAGGTTGTGGAGAACAAAGTACAAGTAGTTTTAAAGTTCCCACTAAACTAGAAAGGGCACACAATAATTTCCCTTCACCTCTGGGACTTGAACACAGACACTGTTGTGTAAAATAAGTTATGGCCTCCTGCAGAAAGGAGTTTCCAGAGCCCATCTGGTGTACAAAATTGTAAAAGCCCATCTTTTGATGATGATCTCTCCTTGAAGGAGAACAGGGTGGAGATAAAACATAGCAGGTTCCACTCCCTGGTCATTCTTAACTGCAGTCCATAGAGGCCTGGGAGAGCTTTAATGCTGCTTAGAAGTTTAGGTCCTGAAAGGCAAAGCAAACCAGGGGCAGCTGGGGAGGAGCAGCAGGAAGGTTGAGGCTGCTTTCATACACAGAGACTTGGTACAGTGCACGTTAGGAACTGCCTTCCTCGTGCTGTAAAACATTCAGAACTTGGGCTTTGCTGGGGAGGCAGAGGAAAGGGCAAAAAGGGATGAAATTTAAAGTGATTCTGTTGTTTCCAGAAAAAGACTGTATTTGTCCCTGTGCTCTGGGGGTGGGGAAGGGGGAATGGAGTGTGCTGCATCCATAAGAACCCGCAGGTGACACAAAAGACAATTTGCTCAGGAGCCTTCCTAACCTGGTGCCAGTTGGCAAACTGGGCTGCTGTTCAAGTATCAATCAGTCAAGAGATTCTGGGATGAAACTGTTTTGCAAACAGTGCCTCTTCATGTGATTCTAATGACAAGTCTGCAACATCTGGCTGTGGTTTTGGACTCAGAGCTCATACATTTGCATGCCCTAGTCCCTCCAGAAATTATTTCTGTCTTGAAGGGTGAACAGTGACCTCTGTGTAAACACTACATCCATGGTTTGTAATATCTCCTCTTTTGATTACTTCTTAGCAGCCTAGAACAGATATTTTGAAATTACTTAGGAGCATGTTAATTTTAAGATTTTGCTCTAAATCTCTCTATTTAATTGTCCCTGAGTTTGGTTATTTTGTTCTTGTTGTTTTCCAACTCCTTCATAAATTTTTTACTGGTTTTTCAGCCAATTCTGTTCCCTCAGAACATGGGAACTTTTTCCATGCAATCCTGAGATGCCGAGGGCTCTGCTCTATAGAGATGACCTGGAACATGGATGTGGGAGTCTGCATTTTGTTGATACTGAGCTCCAAAACTGCTAATTCTGATGGAACAGAGATGTTTCTGTCAAAAAGACGATACATTCTTGTGTTCACATTGAATTAGTAGTAAAACCTGAACATTTTGGAGGCGATTCAGTTTCTATATCTCCAATCTCTGTATCACCATTAAGGGTACTAACTGGAAGATGGGATTAGAAATAATTGTAATTGTTCAACAGAGACAGAAAAAAAAGAATCAAATTCTTTGAAATACAAGGCTGCAGAGTGTATAGATGGGAATAGTTCAGCTTGGGCCAACTGTTGTGCAGTGCTGGGATTTAATTCTTTGTTTGGTTTTTCTTTTGACATTGCACTTTTACCTGTTCTGAGTTTGGATCTGAAAAAGCCTTTATTGAAACTTTTTTGCTGTGACAGAAAATCAGAAAGAGATAAAACACAATGATACAGTAAAGATAATCTCCATCTATGGATGGAGCATTAATGGACAGAGACCCTCCTTTAATGACCAAAGTGCTTCCAGTGTCACTGTATGCAATGTCAAATACATTTCTTGTCCAGTGCAGTGGCAACTTTATTGTCAGGGGGCAATATTATTAATATAATATAATAAATGTAATTAATATAACATAATATATATAATATTATATTGCCAGTGGGCAATATTATTATTGCCAAAATTCTGTGCTTGGTGTATTTCCCTTCAGTGAGCTGGAGGTGTTCTTGGGAAGTGCAGTGACTGACAGCCCCGTGGTGATGGCTCAATGCACCTCCAGCTGCACCACAAATTGTCACCAGGAGTGGAGTGAGAGATTAAAGGGGACTCACTGAGAGAGGCAACAAAAGCAACAAACTCATCCCCACAATGAGACTTCATTTCAGTGTGTTCAGAAAAAGCTGAGCTTGAGTCACAGTCAAATCAACTCGAGTCACTCAAATACCGTTTGAGTCACAGTCAAAGCAATGAATTGCTGGAGAAAATTGCTGGAGAAGCAGGAGATGGATGAAAATGCAATTACACAGGGGGAAAAGGTGTTCTGCTAGTAGGAGTAGAAGTGACTCATTTTTTTTATAAGCAGTCCCAATCTAAGTCTTTGATGACTATGCCAATGTATGGGAGGTCCAGAACAAAAACATTGCATTTAGAGGACACTGCTTGTAATGGCCCATCTTTCTTTGGGGGTAACTTGTGAATCATTGTGTGCATCACACCTCTTTTACTGTGTCACCTCGTTGTCTTTTTGTTCATGGTAGCCACACAGATTTTTTCTTTGGATATTCTGTAGATTCTTTATTTAAATCTCCAACATGAATGCCATATCATTTTTGGGTTTTACTGGAAGTTTACAGTTCTGTGATCTTTAGTAAGTCAAACTACCAAGCATAAAGGCCACTTGGTGTGATCCATGATGAAGGAGTGGTTTGTGGCTGGGTTTGTAGCCCTGGTACCCCTCCCTGCCAGGAGCCCCTTCTGCCAGCCCTGGACTCCCTGTGTGCCCCGGGCAGAGGCTGTGGGGATTCCTTTGGCATTTGGCTGCCACAGAACTCTTTGGGAAAGGCTCCATTGATTCCAGTGGACTGGGATCAATTAGTCTTCAATTAGAGAATGACCTTGATACTCTTTCTCTAATCAGCATTTCCCCTTATCATCAGTGCTGCTTGGCACTGTCCTAGTTCCAGTCTGAGTAATTTTTTTTTTTTCTTATAGATCTGCATTACTGCTTTTAGATTGGAGTAAAGTCAATTGAAGTAAATTTCCTCCTTTGCTTTATGCCTGTACCAACACACATCGTTTACTTAATGCAACCCATTAGTTTTCTTTCTCTCTAATCTGTTAGCCATTATTTCATTACTTTTAATTTAGAAGCTCTAGATTTCCTTCAATAATATTTCAGTTTTAGTATAGATCCTACAGTAATTATTTTTTTTAATAAAGATATCATATAACATATACCCAGGCAAATACTCCAGCTGGTAATCATATGAAATCTCTTTATTAACTTTTGAGAAACAGAACTACACATTTCCATAAATGCCTTAAATATTCTAGTTAATTGGGATGTGATCTTTCTTAAATGTGCCGGATCACTTCAGCCTGAGTGCCATTCAATGTTGCAAATTTTGTTTTCTGACTTTTAATCATTAGTAGTTATTCCCCTGATGAGCTTATTAGCCTTGAGTACAAATACTTCATCTACCCTAGTGAAGAACTAAAAGTCTGAGGAACTCCTTAAATATGCATGGATATCTAAAGTTCCCTTTTTTTTTCTTCTTCTTCATAGGAAGTAAAGTGAAGTGACACTGTCATATAACATCATCTTCACTAATTTTACTGTTTTAAGGTTGAATACTCATATTTTGGATAGATAGGCACTGTCTGAAGCTTGAGAGAAAATACAAGCCTTGTACATACCAGCTATCTGAAAAAAAACTCTGTATTTTATTTGTTTTCTATGGAGTTTTACTTCAAAATTATATTAACTAGTCAAGCAAGAGACACCACATTTCTTTCCATCCATTTGAATTCTTTTGGGCTGTAACTGTATTTTGTTCAGAGTAAGGCCTGAGTGTAGTCCAAGGACACTTTTTCTTTATCAATCTATGATGCCAGGTGCTAATAATATATAACTATGTAAGATATAAAAATGATAAATTAGAACCCACAAGGGTTATTTTGGTGCGCATACTTTCTCTTGAAAGCAGAGGTGACTGAAGCTTTGACAACACCTTTCAAAAGTTTTCATTTTGCTCACAAAATTTCATCAGTTGGTTCTCTGCTGTGTAATCTCTGTGTGAGAAAGGTTTCATCCCCTTCAGTGATGTGACAGTCAGACAGGGAAGTTTCATTAACAGGGATGTGAGTTTTGGTTGGTGTTTGTTTGTTTTTGCTTTCGTTATCAGGGTAAACATTAATTTCAGGTTTTTATTGCTCTATAACACAGCAGAAAAATCCCTATGACCAATTTGAACCATCCTTCTTTCAGTGGAACATGGGACAGGACATAGGAGCTGGGGCTGGAGACAAGAAAACAGCAGTAGGGATTTTTTGAAAAATTTGAGTGTAATGTCTCGTCAGTTTCTTGAGCTGTTTTTTAAACTGTCAATCAGTCACTTTTTCTTTAGTTTCCTGAGAATTTCTAGACACTGAAGTCTCTAAGCGTACTTCAAAGTTTTAGAAACTATTATTTTCCCCGCTCTTTTACTTGATTTTACACTGGGGCACAAGGGAGTAATGTGGTTTTCTCCAGTGAAAATGAGAATAGTGGAATATCAGAAACTTGGATTTTAGCATTAAATATATGAACAGTGTGTATTTGCACTGCTTATATGTATATGTGCAGTGCTAAAAATGTATATTATTTTCCCCAACCATCTTGTTTTGCTGGTCATAGCTTTAAGTTTCTTTCTTTCCTTTTTTTTTTTTTTTAACCTACTTAAACTTTCCTCAAATATTTCCAAATACTAGGAGCCATTTGTAGCTGTCCTAATTCTGGCTCATAAGCAATGCTAAAAATTCCTCCCCCAATTGACAGCTTTCTTTGCCAGATTACAATATTCCCAGCTGATTAGTTATCTTAACCGCAGGGCTTTTTCTGAAAAGTACAATTAGCAGAATTTGTTTCAAGCTCCTACTAACAGTTTGCTGTAGAATGTAATTTCATGTTTTCTGAGCAATGAATGTTATTCATGTATTTTTGAAAAATCTGCTAAGAGTATATTTTCATCCCTTTCCTTTCTTTCTTCTTCCCCCAATGCCAAGAAATAAAAATTGAAAATATGATTTCATCTGGAACTAAGAACAGCCCTGGCATTTAACTGAGTGGGATTCTGGATGTGCAGCAGTTGTTACTGTTAAATTCAACTATTTATGAAAATAACACCATGTGGAGAGGTAGCTGGGAGGAGAGGGGAAGGAGGAGGATTAGGAGCTTTCAGCAGTGGGGATTTCTGAGCCTTGGAGCAGGGAGTGCTCTGCTGGGCTGGGTTTGAAGAGGCTTCAGCTCAAAGTTGAAGCTGAGGGGAATCAGAAGTCAAGGTCTCATCCTTTGCCAGCACAGCCATTTAATTTTCATTCATTAGGGAGTTCTAGCTGTAAACTCTACAGCAGAAAGCTGTTGCTTTGTCCCTGTTTATTTATCAGCACTGATGGAAAAGGCAGACAGCAAACTTGCATGTAGCTTTTGTTAAACTTTATAAAGATAAAAACTCTATAATACATCCTTCACTTGGAGCACGGCAGCTGACACTGAATGTCTGCTGTAGTGTGATTGAATCCTTGGGAAAAAAGGGAAGAGTTACTGCAAGGAGCTGTTAAAAAGCTTGAGAAATAAATACAGGATGTGTCTGGTTTGTGTTGTGAGCACAAGAGGGAGGTGGGAGGCAGCACAGCAGATCTGAGAGGAAGAGGGAGGATGGAAGAAGAGAATAATGCTGGTCCCAGATTTCCCACTGCCATGGTCTGGTTGTTCTGCTAAGGTTTTTTGGAAGCTGAACAAAAACTGGAAGAAGTGATATCAAAACCTCCCTGTCCTAATGTGTATTAAATACATCCCACATATTTATGAATTGGAGACAGAGAGTACTGTGGTAAAAAAGATGGGGATAAGATTTTTGTTTATACCTAATAGTTCTGATTTCAGTAAACAGTGAGAAGGCTGAAGTGCTACACAGGCACTTCAGAAAATGCCAGCAGTTTCTCTCTTACCTGCATAGAAAATCTATGTCCTTTTTTAAAGTTGTCAGTAAATTTTAATTGTCAGTAAAATTAAAGAATCTGAATATATGTTTATTGTAAAATTTCCATTTTACAAATCTCTTCTAGAGACTCACTGAATTTAAAGACATTAAATGAGAAGCTGGACTGGTTATTTATAAGACATATGTAGAATTTTCATAGGATAGGTCATGTACGTCGACCATTAATGATAATTTTCACATTTAGCAGTTAGTAGAAGGTAATGTGTCTGTTTATATGCAGGATAATTCTTATTTTTAGTTAAATGGTTATTTTCAAACTGAAGTCATGGGAGACTGAAGCCTGCTCCTCTCTTTGTTTCTTTCTTTTCTTGCACATTGTTTTCTTTTATAAAGAAATAAAAGACTAAAGAGATTTACACTGGCCAGAGTTTAATTTGTATTGACATTTGTATCTTACCTCTGAGGTTTTGGAAAAAAATGGAATTCAATGAGGTCAAACACATACAAATGAGAAGATATTGCTTTGAGTTGCATGAGCACTGAAACACCTAAATCCAACTTAAATAAAAGTGAGCTGGAAACTCAGCCCAGCCTATGAAACGTGGACCTTGGGGCTGCAAAACCTGTTTATGTTTTAGTGAGTATTTATTGAAACCACAAAGCTCTGGGTTGGAGGGATAGAATTCAGAATACCAAATAATTTTAATAATAATCTCATTGACAATGTTTATATGGGAGAAAAATATCAGTTGATCTGCCATCTTCTGGATGGTAAAGAACATGAAAACTGATCTGATTTGCAATAGTGGTGCTGCAGGTTTTGGTCATCCCGCACAATTTAGAGCATGATGTGACCACAGGCATTTTATATTAGGAAATAAACTTGCTTCATGGGTTTATAACTTGTATATAGGACTAAAATACTGTATAAGAAACTTGTAAGAGTATATCCTCCTGAGTTGTTCTCCTGTTCTAAATTTATGTATTTTTCAAGGAGATGCATAAACATCCCAGCATTTCCTACGATCTACCAATTTGTGAAGTATCTTCTCAAAAGCTTTTCTTGAGAACTTGCTTCGTGCATCGACTACAAAAACATTTTTCCCCCACAACTGCCTAATGTGGACTGAAGGAAATTACAGTTGAATTTTCAGTCGTAGGGAAAAATTTCAAACTCTGAATTCTGTTAAGTGTAAATTTCCTCCCTGAGTCTTTTATTCCCAAGATTGTGTTTGTACCAAGTGGGATAAATGCTCTGCTATTTGCACGTTAGTGCTTATGCGATACTTGGTGTTAAATCAGAAAGCTGCATCTTACAAATTCTGTCACAATGGTGTTGCTGATCATGTAATTACTACAGTTATTTTTGATTAGCCAGCTACCACAGTGATGCTGTGTGGAGCAGGGAAGCAGCCTTGGACCTCAGTCAAAGGAGATGCTAAAATCACCCTGTACATCCTGTCATTGAAATGGATACTCGGAGCATTATCTGCTGACCCTGATGGCTGAGGGGATTTTAGACTCTCTAATGAAAGGCTGCATGTGATAATAGCTCCTGGCTGATGGGGAGTTACCTGACCCTTTCAAGGCAGGCTCTGTGCACCAGCTTTATGTAGAATGGTGAAGTTGGGTGTTTTGTTGGGAACACTCTTGTGAGACAAAAGGCTTGCTCAAAGAGATCCTTTTAAATAACCTGGGTATCTTAAAAGAAGGTAGTTTGAAACAAATCCTTTACATTAATGACCCGAAAAGTAAAATTGCTCCTTTTTTTTTTTTTTTTTTTCACAAGCATCAATACAATCAAGAGCATATCCAAAAGTGCAGGGATCTGCAGTTTCCTGCAGAACCAGGGGAAAAAACTGGGTGTAAAGCATCATAATGTGTGAGAGCAGGTCCTCTCCCTGCTCTCAATGATGTTTGAGAATAATATAACGTGGCAGTATGACAGATACCTTTTGGGAGCACTTAGAGCTTTAAATGGACTCTCTGTATTACAATACTAAATTGGAGAGTTACTACCATAAAACACACCAAATAGATTTACATTTAAATTGTAACAGAACAAGGGAGATAATGTCACAACGAGGCAATAAAAATGGGAAGGCAAATCCCAATAAATGTCAGCTCCTTATTTTACTTTCTAGTTTGTTGGGAAGTCAGGAACTTTTGAATTTGGAGTCACTTCTTGCCAAGAAATAAATATATAAAATTGTTCCTCTGAAGCTTTTCAGCCCCATGGATAAACCCTCTTTAATGAAAGCATGGGTCAGTGTGAGGGCCTAGGACAGATCCAGATTGATCACTGCAACAACAGTTCCTGTCTCCCAAAGCTCTTCCCTACTCTCTTTCCCTCCACCATGGTTCAGACTCTTTACTCTTTGTCGTTTTTCTATTTTTAAAATTGAAGGTTTTAATTTTTTTTTCTTAGTCTATGGTGGTATGGTTTTCGGTTTTCCTCTCTTCCTTTGCTTAGTTTTAAATTTTTTTTCCCCATCTACGGCCTCCACACAATCTCTCTGTTGTTCTCTTTCACTTGATTTTATTTCTTCAGATGTTATGAATGATCTAATTGCAGCCTGGCTCCTTGGGACTATTGGTGCGGTAGTGTAAAAGTAGAAACAACTGGTTTTGGAGGATATGGCGTAGAATGTATCTCTCCTTTGGTTCATAAAACCACAGTAGATTAACTCAACTAATAGTGATTTTTCTGCAGCCCATCAGTGTGACATGGCATAAATATTCAATAGTATCAGTGGGGCTTTTTTTTGACAGTTACTCGATGAGTTTGACTCAGAAGTGTTTTGTGAGGCCGACTCTTCTCTTGATTCATAAACAGCTTGGGTATTAGTCAAACTTGTACAGCTAAATTCTGCTTTAGCTTAAAAGCATGGCCTTCACTTGAAAAATCATTTTTTCCACTGCCTAAATCTGGAGTTTTTCAAGGTCTGGTTAATTCACTTAGAAAACTTCTTTGCTAGCTTGTGATTTATGAATGGACCGAACTGTGCTTTTAATAGAAGAGCTTTTTTCTTACAAAGAAAACAAAATAGATGTTGAAAAGGGGACTTGCCTGTAACAGTATTTTCTGTGACTTGCATGAAATGTATTTGTCTTTATAATGGCATTGATTTTTATAGCTCCTATAACTACAAAAATAATTAAGAGCATTTCACTGAGCTAAAGAGGGATGTTTCATATTGACTTGAGAGTTAATTTAAATTACAAATGAAATACAGGAGAAGTGCCCTAAAAACTGATGTGTACATTTTTGTAGCACGGTGAACAGATAGCAATTAGTGATAAGTGATTTGCCTCCAAGTTGCTTTGAATAGCAGATGAGGAAGAGCTCAATACAGAGCAAATAAGCTCAGGCTCGAAGGAGACAAGACAGAGGAGTTAATCTCCCCTCCAGGGCAATGATGTTCCAGGTGATATCCTTACAATGGATTTTGTCATATTGTCTTTTAATGCTCTCAAACAATGTGTTTTCACCTTTTATTTCCTCAGGATATTCTCTCATAAATGGTCTATTTAGCAAGGTTTAGGCTTCCCTTGTGTCTTCTCTTGGCAAATGAATCAACAGCATCAATTAGGATTGATTGGGAAGGTCAAGCTTGGTTTTGGACCAGAAAGATTTGTAACCAGAGGTGGCCATGGCATGAATGTACATGATTGACTCCTCATGCTGTCGGGCTGGAGCACAGATTGTGTCCAACAGGGAATATTGTGCTCAGCAGGAACAGGACAATGATTGCCACCCGTGCTGGGCACTGCTGGGGCCACACCTTCAATCCCAGGATCACTTTTGGTCCCTCATGACAAGAAAATATTGAAGGGCTGGAGTGTGTCCACAGATGGCAGTGGAGCTAGGAGAGGGTTTGAAGAACCAGGAGCAGCTAAGGGGGCTCAGCCAGGAGAAAAGGAGGCTCAGGTGGGACCTTCTCACTCCCAAAAACTCCCTGACAGGAGACTGCAGCCAGGTGGGGTCTGTCCCTTCTCCTTGGTAACAAGCAATAGGAAAAGAAGAAACAGCCTTAGGTTGTACCAGGGGACGTTTAGATTAGTATTAGAGAAAATTTCTTCACTGAACTGGGTGTCAAGCTCTGGCACAGCTGCCCAGGGAGGTGGCAGACTCCCTGTCCCTGGAGGGATTTAAAAGCCCTGTAGGTGTGGCACGTGGGGACATGGTTCAGTGGTGGCCTTGCCAGTGCAGGGTTACTGGTTGCACTCAATGATCTTAAATGTTTTTTCTAACCTTAATAATTCTATGAGAATTAAAAATAATTGCTGCATCTGGAGACAGCTAAAATACACATTAAACAGAAAATGTGTGGAAAAGCCAGTAAATGACACAGAATTCAGCCCATATTGACGCCTTGTGAAGGCTGACCTAGAACAGAGAATAGACAGTTAAAGAATTAAGTAGGTATTTATTAGGAGGCCTCAATGGATCCACCTTGGGCAGCACAAGACCCCAGCCAGGGCTGCACCCAAGGTGAACCCAAAATGGTCACAAAATGCACAACCGGTCACGGGGTCTCTCACTTTTTTAAGTTCTGCTCTATTTGCATATTGGAGTTCATTGTCCAATTACAGCTTTAGCCCATGCAGTCCCATCCTTGTTTTTCTCTCTTCAGCCCACGCTGTTTATGCTCTTCGGGCTGAGATTTGGATCATTTGTCCTTGGTCCCCAGCTAGAGAAGGAATTGTTTTGTCTCCCTGCTCTGTGAAGAGAGCTCACCATCCCCCAATATGAAGCTCAGAACTACACACTAAATTAGTACAGAATCTGAAAAATATAAAAGCTAAAACCTGAGGCATCAATATGAGTCGGAGACTTGTAAGGAAGTGTCATCTCTTGACAACTTTTTATTGATGAAATTAGTACTTTTCTAATTGATAGTTTGGGAACATTGTAATGAAGTGTGAGCAATTTCGCTTCTACCATTATGTGCAAATGAGTACAGTTATTTCTGATTGTAGATGTTTTTTATATTGTTTTGTCAAATTTGCAATTCTTAGTGATGAGAACTTTGAAATCTTTTAGGGATTCATATAGATGCCAAAATATCATATAGATGCCAATGTTACTGAGCAGCCTGTCTCAATTATATTTTGTGGCAGAGAATTATTTCATATACATAAAGTTTTTCCATTGCTTGGGTTTGAATCTATTTTAATTCATACTCTTCAGCTTTTTCTGATCCTTGATTTTTGTTTTTTATTATCTGTTTTTCTTCCTGAAAATTTTGTAGTGCAATTTGACATTGCACCACAGAAGTATGTCTGAATTTTTATTTTAAAATTATTTTTATATTTTCTGCCGTCTAGTTTGGCAGAACTGGGCAGAATAGAACTGCTGTACCCGCACTGTGCGTCTGTATATCCCAGATGTGTTTACTTTCCTGATGAATCTCTTTTCTGGCTGAACTGGAAAATTTCAGGACAGACATCCTGTAGCTGTGCCATAGCCAGCGCTTTGGTGTGACTGGAAAAATCCAGGTCTGCTCTTGAGCCACAGTGGGTCAACAGATCAGCACTTGTGCTCCACAGTAAACCCAAACAAGTAGGAGACAGCGATTATGGGATATGCAGGTGTGTGTGCATTTCTCTTTAGGTAATCCAGGATAGGAATATGCGAGTTTTAATGACACAGTAAAAATAAAAAATAGCTGGAGGCCTTAAAGGATTATTTTCTGCCAAGCCTGTCCTCAAAGCAGCTTTTATTCAGCACATGATTTATATGTCTGATTTCTGCAGTGTATTTCTTCTGCAGAGAGAAACTGAGGGTGGTGGAGACTCTTGGAAGCCAATTCAAGCGCAGTGGGAAGCAGGGGTGGCTCTGTGGTCCCTGAAATCTCTGCTGCCTCCCAGGGGGGTGGATGCTCCCTGTGCTCTGCTGGCTCAGCAGGCAGCCCCTGCTTTATTGATCCTCCTGGGATCAATGGGGAAGTGCTGTGCACAAATTACTGGTGAGAGGTTTGGTCCTCACACGGAACAGTGACTGTGAACAAAAGCTTAAGAGAGGCAGAAACACGGAGTGGGGATTTCTTACAGAGTACATCCTACTACAGAAGGTCTTACAGGAGGCTGAATAGTCACTTTTGCTGGTGCCAGCTCAGGTGCAAAGCAGCAGGACAGGTTGGAGCAATTAAAAAGCCACTGCACCCGCTGCCAGGCCTTCCCAGGGTATTTGCTGAATGCCAGGTGCAGCCTGCCTTGCTGGAACAGGAATTGTTTGCGGTGATTTTGATGATGTTGGGCTTCATTTCAAAAGCTCGAGAAGTTGTTCTGGTGTGGATGTTGAAGAAAGGGACTTCAGAATTAAGAAATAGAATGCATGCAAAACTCCAGGAGTAAAGTGGCAATAAGAAAAATACTGGCACCTGTCCATGTGCTGCAGTCTTATTGGAATAAATGCAAATCATCTTTGGGCTGAAAGTAGCACATGTGAAAGCTTTTAATTTTGTTAAAATGAATTACCCATCATTATCTTGTTGTTAATATGTAGAAGTAGACTACTGAAAGACATTGAATAGTCACAGTAATTTACCATTAATCAAGGAAAAAAGCCTCAAAAGACAGGTTAAAATCACATTACTGAGAAAACAGTTTGCATCTTACATGAGTCATTTGCTGTATAAAATTCAAAACAGAAATAACAGCAATGTGTGACTCTATTGATGAGGTTTGTCTGCAGGTGTCTCTTAGAGTAATAAGAGGCCACACAGATACTTTACAAGAAAACATCTTTCTCTATACTTTTAGCGCACAATTTGCTTTTGTTTTACATTTCTTCCTTTCTGTAACTGTGGATTTTCTCATTTTGGTCCATACTTGGCTTGGAGATGCTCACTGGGAGAGATTTGGTGCTGATCCTTAAAGTGTTGTGTTTATTGTAATGTGCTTACTCAGGCTGACCTTGGGGTTTGAGCTATAATTATTATACAGAAGGATGAAAATTTGCAAGGAACGGTGACTTTATCGTAACGAGCACACTTCTGTAAATATTCTTACTCTGTTTATTCTCATTCTTGTGCTTTACTAACAAACAAGACAAAAAGCAACCTTAGTAACTCCTACAGCTAAAATCACTAGGTTTCCTTGAAAGGGTAAAACATCAGATTGTCTGGTTTTAACCTTTCCCAAGGATGATGTGAAAATACCTTGTCTTCACCTGCCCCTTCCCTTCTCTCTTACTGCAAATGGTGGCTGATACCATATGAGTGAGTCCCTTGGAAGTGACTTAGTGAAGGCAAATGTGCTTCAGGTTTGTCATGTGCCAAAACAGGTTTTGAGTCAGGTTCTAAGTGAGAAAGGACTGCAAATTTAAACCCCATGGTGATTCTAACACTGCTGCTAGACTGTGAGTCTGAAGGGGAAGGTGTTCCAGAGGACCTCAGCACTGCAGACTGAACCATTTCCATCATTCAAGTGGGAAGGTGTAGGCACCTAAATCATTCTGCTGCTCCTGTGGGCACTGCTGTAGAAGCTGCTGTAAGTTCAGGTAGCCCCTTCTCATTTCTCTCAAATCTGTGTGTGGTTGTGAAGCTTTGATCCCTGCAAGAAGCTGACAAGTGATAAGAGTCATGAGACAAGGGATAAGTTTCTGGAGTCCTGGCCTATTTCTGTGTGGTTTATCTTGCCAAGGGAGCAGCAAAAGAACAATTAATTTGCTCAGTCAGACACATTTTGCAGGTAGGATTTGGTTATTGTAACAAATTTGGTTCAGTGATTTCCCCTTTGCAGTTTCTCAAATCCTTCCATGTGTCTTATTGTAGCATTTGCAAAACAAAAGCAGAAACATGTTTTTGAATCTGATAATGTGGAGAAATGTTTCATGAATTATAAATGAACGTCAGTGATGTATGAATGTGCATGCTAAACTGATGGAAGATTTGAAATATGCAATATGTTAGCATATAACTTCACTCAGTTTTCAATTTTTGAGTTTCACGTAGGGAGTCACAGTAGTCCTTCAAAACCAATTTAAAAATATTGTCATTAAGATAAATTATGTTTTTATTCACTATCAGTATATGGGAGCTGTCATGTAACATATCCTGATATGGGATTTCAAAATCTGACCTTTTGCTCTTTCATCTGGAATTTTTAATAAATTTTCTTATTGAGCTCAGGTTTTTAAAAGTCTTTAGATTTTACTGTTTAACTCAAGGTAGACCATTGAAAAATTAACTGATGACAACTCTTTGGAAAGTGTTTTATTTCTATTGCATGCCATTGAATTTGGGAGGGGCAAGATATTCCACATCCAGGCAAACACAAGGTGACATGCTGAGCATGGTTATCAAAACTCTGGTGATACAAAGCTTCTTGCCAGCTCAATAACATGCTCACATTTCTTCTCTCACACAGCTTTGTGTGTTTTCTTTCCTGTCCATCAAAATGAAACATTCTAAAGCTGGAGGATTTTATTAATCAAGTAAGCTCATCCAAATTAGTTTCATTTACTTGAAAGCTCTGTCAAGACATATGAATCCATGTGATCTTGCTGTTTTTAACCAGGAGCAGAGAATCTAGACTTAAATAAGACCTGCAACTTCAAATTCTGGCTAATCCTTCTCTTAAAAAACAGAACAGAAGCCTAAGTTTCTCCCTATGGTTGCTGAATGGTATGAGGCCAGACAGCTAACATGCTTCACAGTCAAAGGAACAGAAACTATTTGGTTATTTATACTTTTCTTTTGCTTTCATCCTTCCAGTTGTAATTTTTTTTTTCCTCCAGCTCGGCATATTTCACCTTATAAAAATAAACTTAGTTAGTATTTATGGGTTCCTTGTACCACAGCAGGGCCTAGGAGGCCTCAAAGGGATGCAATTAATCCAAATGCTTGGAAACAGCATGCTCCCCAATCACAATAAAATTCAAGATAATCAATTTAATCTAATTTGTTTCAACTGCTTTGAAAGATAAAGTTGATTGTGAGAGCAGCTGGACCTTGAACTTCTGTTCTTTAGACATTTTTAAAGATTTATTGTGAAAAACAAAGGAATGAAAGTATAAAGCTGTTATGCAGTTTAGTGTTGGGGAGATATATCCATCAAGACTGAAAGCATCATTGCACTTTATATTCAAAATGTTTTATTGGCAGGCATTGACTTGTGTTGCTTCTGCAGTTGACTATTCTGAGCAAACACACGGACCAAAACTACTCTTAACCAGTTTATAATTATTTAATTATTTATTATGCCATATAGATGTTAATTTAAAATTTATGTTTCAGTTAGGCTTTATGTTTGGATGGAGGAGAGGCCATACTGAAATTCAAAATTTGAATTGTAGGTTTGAGAATGGATTGGTGTGGTGGTGATCATTTTATGCTGGCATTAAGTGTTTAGGGGTATCAGGGCTGTGTATCAATTTGACTGGTTTTGAAGCATTTTCGTTTTCACAAATGCAATTAATGTTGAACTACTTATTGCCTTCTGTTGGACTCTGAGTGATATGTTTTTGTGAATTAGTGAATCAGTTCTTCCATTTTTCATTTACTGCTACTAGACACTAAAGAACATAAACAGAAATACATTACATGTTTTGAAGAGCAGTCTTCCAAGAGTAAAGTCCAGTCAAATTCTCCATTTTTTGGAATAATTCCTCAAATATCAGCCCGAATGAGGGATATCAAAGTAGGTGGATTTCTCCTTCCCTTAAATACTGCTTTTGCTCTCTTTTACTGTCCCATCTTTAGTGCCACAATTATTTGATTTAAGGTATGGCTTTAGGTGTGTTTTTATTTCTCTTCACCATTCTTTTTGGTTTTGTTCTTTATTGTCAATAAAATGGTATCATTTTGTCCCAGCTGGAAAAGTTACTCCCTTCAAGGCACTGCACCTGCGGGTTCATTTTATTGAAAGGCATTTTGAGATGTAGACAGTAAAATTTAACAATTCTTTTGATAGAAATTGATGTGGAAAACCACCACAAAGATAAGAAAAACAACAGCAGGGAGTGAGAAAAGGAACAGAGGAAAAGAGGGTTTTTTTCATAAACTCTACCCTGTTCTAAAAGACTGACCTGTATTAAAAGTAGAAAGACACTACTCGGATTTTCACAACTATTTTTTTCACAACATTTGATAGCTTGCAACAAATAAAAAGAAAATATTTTGAAATGTTTAAAAGTGAGAGATTTTTAGGTATCAGGAAGACATTCCCTGATCACGTAGGGGACTTTAAGTAACCAGGTGTAGTGGAAGGTGCCCATGGCAGGGGTTTGAAATGAGATTATCTTTAAATCCCTTCCAATCCAAACCCCTCTATGAGTCTATGAATGTTCTTAGTCTGGTAATCTTTTAATGTAGTATAAATTCAATCCAATTTACTGTTTTCACTAAACTCAAGGGGAACACTGTTGAGTTTATTTTGGGGTTATGGCGATTTACACCAAGATTTTACTACAATAGGTGTTCAGCCTTCAGTAATATCTACTCTGACTAAATAAAGGGCTGCAGGTAAGCTTATACCACTTCTTTTTGGCCTGAATTTGTTTGTTTCCTTGTTTACTTTTCAGTTGTGAGCAGCATCAGCAATTTTAAGTGATGTAATGAACCAAGAACTTGTTGTTCCTGCCGTGATAACGGTGACTCAGTGAGTTTTTAAAGTTGAGCTCTTAAAACTGACTTTGAAATCAGGAACCAGCTACTGTAAAAAAACGTGGCCGTAGGGTGACCTGCCTCTCCCAGACTATGGAACTTCAGCTGTCATAACTGTATTTATAGTTATTGGTAACTTAATATAGGAAATGATTCACTTATTAAATCTATTAAGTAATTTCATTGTGAGCTACTGGCTAGCAGAGTTGTTGGCAGTAGAAGGTGTCCATTCCCTTGCTTTACTAATGGAAGTAAAAAGGAATTTAGCAAAAGCCATTTTCTTTCTCTGTCCTTTGTCAACATCTTTCTCTGGAGCCTTTTTGCTTTCCCAAAGTAGATCTTTTGTGGAGTACTTAAAGTGAGAGGCTGGAATTCTGACCCTTAGAGGCATAGGTATTTGGGATTTACATGTGGCACAGCAAAATGCACCAAAGCACCTCCAGGATTTTTTAAGTTTTATGGACCTTTTTGTTCATATAAGTGTTTTCTTGATTTTGGCCATGAGTCAGCCAAATGACTGTAGAAATGGTGTTTATTGAGTTGGTTTCCTACCTCAGTTCACCACAAGTGCTGCCTTTATTGCCTGAGAGAAAACTGCTATTGGTGATCACCCACCTGCTGAGCTGTCAGAGCCCAACAGGGCACAGCCTTTCCTCTGCAGCTCCATCAGCTTCCACAGGAATCCACCAGAATGAAGTGTGAATTCCAAGCTGGACCCCCACTCTGATTACTTGTGACTAAAACTCCTTCTCAAAACAAAGACTGGCCTACCAAGTACCATTTCCACTTCTCTGCTGTTTGTTCCCACTTCTTCTTTTCAGGAAAGCTCTGGGATCTAATGACTCCAAGTCAGGGCTGGCTGACTGCACCCTGTCACAGAAAAATAGATCTCATCTCTGTTCAGTTAAAAAAAAAAAAGTTTTTCTGAAAAGAAGGATCATAAAACAAATTGCTCATGCCTGGTGCTCTTTTGATCTGAAATGAGACAGGCAAAGGAGAGCCTGCAGGAGAAGCAATTGCTGGGCATCTCAGTTCTTTTTACCTGCACTTTTCCTGTTGGCCATAGGTGTCATTCTGGCAATTGCTGACAAGCAGTAGAGGCTGTGGGGTGAAGAAGGGATCTAATTTAACGTCATACCAGGATGCTTAATTGTTGTGTAAGGGCTAAAATATCAGGCCAGACCACTTTCAAGGCTGACTGATCTCACTGGGCTGCAGCTTTTCCTGCCACAGCCCTTTCACAGACCATGGCATGTGCAGGTGTCTGATTTGCTGCTCCATCCATGGAGACCTGCTGAGGGGAACTCAGGGATGTCAGAGAGCTGCTGCTTGCTTGCTGCTGCTCTCCACATTTCCCTCTTGATGAGTGGGTGTAAAAGGCTTCATAAAACATTTGGTACATGCAAATGAACAAACAGGTGAATTATCAAGAACTATCGGTTCAGGAGGGAAGAAAAAGTCAATTGTCTTATCTTTCCTGGAGACATGCTATGGCCAGATAAGCAGTTCATCTTCCCAGGTATGTTCCATTAAGTATATTACCCAATCAACTAGGATATAGAAAGCATATTGCAAGTCTAATCTCCCCAGGCAAGTAGTATTCAATTATCCTTACCATTTTCAAGAGAGAAATATCCTGAGCATTTAGAGTGCTTGTATTCTTGACACTCAGTCATGTTATGTGAGGGCTAATAAAGAACACTCCAACTAAGAAGGCATAAGACAGGCAGATGAAATATTGAAGAAAATAGTATTATATAAGTCCTACGGTGCAAATATGCACCATCCCTCAAAGTGGTTTCCTGACATCTTATCTAATGTTTTGAAATTGGGTCAAGGATGAGAACG
The DNA here is from genome assembly GCA_013399945.1 of Ploceus nigricollis. NCBI lineage: Eukaryota > Metazoa > Chordata > Aves > Passeriformes > Ploceidae > Ploceus > Ploceus nigricollis. The sequence continues at coordinate 402,337 of VXBC01012287.1, forward strand.
ACTGAGAATTGTCATCCACTATGCCTACAGTGTGTGTTTTGTGTGTATAGTTAAAATTAAAAGAGAAATTCTGTGGAATACTTTGTTTGCAAGTGCCTTTTCTGTTTTAAAAGTGTTTTTTTTTTGTTGTGTGTTGTTTTGCTATGTAAATTGCTTTTTGAATTGAATACTGTTCAGACAGACCAATTTTCCTGTTACTCTTCTAAGCAAGCATTAGAGATGTCAGAAGTCACAGCTCCTGCGAGTGCTCTTGGAAGCAATGTCTTCTCTGCCACTGAGATGTGGCAGGTGGCAGCTAAGTTCAGTCACAGACAGCTTCAGAATTTGGTAGTTGACAAGAATCCAAGGTAATATCTTTGGAGGGTTACGGGAAAAGCTCTGCTTTGTATCTGTCCCTGGCAGGACTCGCAGCAGGGGTTCCTGTGGGGATTGTTTGCTGCCTTCCCAGACCAAACCCTGCTCTCAGGGGTTGTTTCTCTTCTGCTGAGCTTTATGTGTATTGCAGAAACTTTAGTGTCAGTTATATGAGCTGAGCTAAATACCAGGATATTTCAGTCTATGAAATATGTCCAGTGTTTTAGAGAGAGAGAGATTAAGGGAAAATATATTCTTTGCCTGATTATTACATACAAATGGTGCAGCCTTTCATGGGATGTGTTGTAAAGGTTCTTTATCCCTCCATTCCTTAAGTGACCTATGAGCTTCTTCATTCAAACATTAAAAGATGTTGTTAAGAGTACACATATTCTGTTCTTACTCCTGCCCATGATGTACACCTGTATCTGTATTCTTCACATCCTTATTTTGCCAAGGTATAAACATCTAAAAATTCATATTTACTGTATTTGCCTACATTTTAGAACCTACTTTCTTTGCTGGTCCTTTGCTTTTTTCCACAGGGCATGTTCCATACACCCATGAAAATAGTGCAGTATTATTTTCCTCTCTCTTTGGTTTTTGTTTCCCATTCTGTCACCAGCACAGGACAGATTCCTTCATAGCTGCACACCTCTAAAGGCTTGCTTTATGTAAAGCACAGTCTCAGGTGTCATCCCAGGGAAGGTCTGGTCTCCAGCCAGGATGGGATTCTTCACCAAAACTGATATGCATTAATCTGCCTATTAGACAGGCAGATTTAATCTTCACATGCTTTCAGTGTTGCTAGTCAGAGCTGAAACCTTACAAAAGTAACAAATCTTGAATTATCTCTTTGTGAACTGGAAGTGAGCAATGCACAAGACATAAAAAGGTGTTTTTTTCACAAGAATTTCAATGTTTGCAAGGTCAGAGAGAAACTGAATTCTGTAGATGTGCTCCAGAGTGTGTGTTTGGCCAAATTTAGTCTTCTGAACTCTTGAAATACCTGGCATAGCATCTATTTACAGAAGAGCTAAATTTATTCAGTTAAGTAGATAAGTAGTAAAGATATGCACTTATTAATGGGAAGGAATATATGGATTTGAGCTGAAACTGGAAGCTGACATGCGAGGAGAGATATTCCCTGCATCACTCTGTACCCCATAGTTGTTTTCTACTCAATTTATATTGTTCTCAGAGCAGTTCTAACCTAATCAAGTGGAATACATCTATTTCCCCCTACCCTGTCTAGAGTACACGGCTGTTTGTAAATTAAGGTTTTTGGAGCCTGGCTTTTTCCCTCACTTACAGTTGTTTAGCACAAAACCAAAATGAAAGAAAATCCCCTAATGTGCTAAATAGGACTTATTACTTAGTGACAATGCCTTCCATTTCCAACCTCGGGTTCCCAGTGGGTCCCACATTTGCCTCTCCAGCTAACTTTGCAATGAAGTTTTCATCTCTTTCTGAGAGAAATGCCTTTTCAGAGGATAAGCAGTTCAGACAGAAATAATAAAAGCCTGGGTTACAGCACTTACCTTCTGGTGGCCACTTGGGAAATGCTGCCTTCTTTTACATCACCCATTGCCTGGATTATGCAGGAGAGAAAAGTGTTTGTCTGGCTGTCCCCACAGCTTTTGCAGTCTAATTCAGGCCAGTCACAGATACTTAGGTCATGCTGCATGTTTCCTCCTGAATTTCAATTTTTAGGAAAGTTCAAGAGTCCCAGCAGTTCACATTAATTTGGGACTGAACCCTGACTGAGTTTCATGATCTTCCTCATCCCTCAGTCTTTGTTTCTCTTGCACTCCCTGAATAGTTTGCAGCAGCTCAAGGGTCAGGATTTTCAAATAGCTGCTTTATAAATAAGCAGTGTATGCTAACAAAAAATGCTTCATGGAAATAATTCTATTTTTTTGTTATAGTAGCATGTGAGACTAAGAAATGTGGCATTCATGTTAATATCTCCTAATTTCAGAGAGGGTTTTAGTGGTAGAATCTGTTACATCACTTATGTTGCTGCTGTTGTTCAAGTCCAGGAACTTCTGAAGGAGCAGTGAGATTATTTGAAGCAAACAGATCTGAACTGATTCTGTCACAAAGCCAAAAAACTTCAATTAAGCTTTCAAAACTAGATTTCATTCATTGTTCACAGAATAATAGCTGTAATGATGGATCTGTAAGGTGGGAACGTTATGCAAAAATAAAGGTGCTTTTCTCTTAATCATTTCCCCCTACATTTCTATTATATCTTCACCATAAGCAGAGTAGAATAAACCCTTTTTTGTGTTGTTTGCCCTGTGGCTTTACTGACCAGAGAAGTATTTCAGATAACCTATATCCAATGTCTCCTGCCTAAGCAGCAATTTGTACGTTTATTAAGTGTCCTGGTACTGAACTAAAAGTCCAGCTGTTAATAAGAGAGTCAAATTTAAAAGACAGCACAATTTCCATTAAAATCCATGTATCCAACAGTTCAGTGCTTTGTAGTGTAAGGAATACTCCAGTCAGGAGGAGCTGAGCCAGAAAAGGTGATACCAGGAGGCCAACACAAGCTGGCAGCTGAAGGACTCCAAACCCTCTGCTGTGAGACTTGGTTGCTCTATCAAAAGTATCTGCCTGTCACTTCCTCAGTTAATTACTGTGGTTGCAACTGCAGAAATGGATATTTTTCAAAGAATAATATCCCTTGATCACCTGCAGCACAGGTCTGGGTTTGTCTTTTACTGCCTGTGTGAAACCTCACTATAATTGGTTGTGACTAAATCTCCCGTGACAAAATTTTGAAATGATTTTTCATCTTGGCGTTTCAGATGCACGCGGTGTGTGCCAAATCTTCAAACCTCAGAATTGTCTGAGGATGGCATATAGGGTCACTAAGGGCATTTTTAGATATGTCATTAAAGATAAAAACTTTCTAGGCCTAATGAATATTTAACCAGAAGTGCATTAATACTTTTTTTTTTCCTCACCAAAGTTGACTTTTTATCATCAAAGTAGTTTGTAAGAATAAATTTTATATAGAATGTAGAATGCTAAACTATAGAACCTCTTTTTTATTGATCATAGAATTTAGGAAATATTCATGTATGAGAATACAGACTCCTGAGATGAAGGCAAAAATACTGTAGTTTCTTGCTCTATGGAACTTCATACCAACAGCTTTCTTTCATTTTTTAGTGCCTAAAAATCATGTTAATCCAATCCAGAATAAATACATTAGCAGAAAGACAGAAAAGACAGAGAATTCAAAAGTGTAACATATGCAAAGACATTTACTCTGCATAGGTGCTTCACAAGTGGAGGCTCTCTAACTTTCTGACTGAATTTCTAAGTTTCATGAAATGTATGCTGTTTTAAGAAGTAATGATGAATATTGAGGAATAAAATTTGTTCTTTTCTCCTTTCCTCTTTGAACAGCACTTTTAATGACATATAAAATCAGCAAGCTTTAGAAAATCTCCTTTGCTTTTTAGAGAAATAGGAAATCTTAACCTAAAGAATTCTGTGGAAATATTGCCTGGGGATATCAAATCTATTCTGCATTTTAATGAAATCACAAATGAGTCAATTTAAAAGTAGTATACTATAAACTCTGCTTCCTTCCTACATCTGTTCATAAACATAGGAGGATGTATACCTAGGGGAAACTTGCTTCCTCTTACATGCAAAGAGGAAGAAATTCTAAGTAGGAATACAAATTTTTCCTCATTCCCTGTGGGTAAACATCACAGAAGGCAACCTAGTTAAGTTTCATTTGTGAGAGGCAGAGCTCCTGGTGGATGCTCGTTGTTAATCAGGTTTGGTGCAGACAGAAGCGTGGCGCTCTGGATCTGAGCAGTGTTGCAATTTGCATCGAGCCAGTCGAGCAGAACTCCTGCCTAACAAACCGTACAAACCATCATAACAAAAAAAAAAAAAACCCAAACAAAACCAAAGACTAAGAAAAGTGTTATTTACTAACAACTTGTTCTGCAGAAAGTTTCCTGGATTTTTAAGCAAAGAGCAACTCTCTTAAAAAGGCTGAAACAAACTTTAAGGACGTGTTTAGTAATTACCTATAATCAAAATACTTATATATAATCTCTAGGTCTTCCAAATAGACATTTTTAAAAATTGGAGCTGACACATGCAGGCAGATTATTAATGAGCCCTTGTGTCACCATTGCCTGCTTCTGTCAAAAGTGGATCCCCAATTTCTGCTGCACTGCACTGTGTGCATAAACACTTCTAAAATAGCTTTTCTGTTAAGTGACATAATCAGGCATCAGAGGTTACAAGTGACACATCGGCTGTCACTTTGCAGTCACACAATGATTTACTGCAAAGGGTGGCTGCTCATTTGTGTAAAAGGAGTGGGATATGGGGAGGGAAATCCTTGAGTGCCAAAACTTGGGTTCCACATCCACATCTCTTCTGGGAGCAGCGACTGAGCATGTTTGGTGAACAGAAGGAATGGTTTCACCACTGTTAGCTTTTTTTTCTTTTGTACCTGAGCAATGTTATATTTATATGTCTTCTGAATGAACCATCCATACCACTTCAGAGATGTAGAACTCAGAGCAAGGACTGCAAGTTTTCTGTTCAGGTTAAGCAGTCACACCTGAAACTCTGTCAATGTGAATGGAACTAAAGGGGTAATTAATAGACACTCAGGGTGTTACCTGTACTGGAAATAGAACTATCCTCTGAAAAATGTCACATTTATTCTCATTGATTCAAAACTGTTGCTTTGTTGTATTTTTAAGGTGTTTCCTGGCTTTTTGTGCAGTGCAGGTCAGCACAGCATATAGTGTATGGACTTCATGCACTAAATTGCATAAAGATGGTGCTCCATGAACCCAGCCACAAATAAAATACACAGTGGGGTTTCCATTCCATGAGCACTTGTGCCATCCTTCAATAGGGTAATCAGTTTTGAGCAATCCTGAATAATTCTTGAATTAATTTTTGTTTCTGAAATGTTAGAAGGAGTATAATTGTCTAAGTCTAAAAGGAAGATTCAGAATCGTGTAGGAAGTCGGACATCAGTGCATTAATTGTGAAAGTTTCTTTTCCCAAATATGTAAATGGACTTTATTGGCCCATGTACAGATGCTGATACACTTTATTTTGCAGCCATAAGTAGCAGTAGAGAAATTGGAGGTTTGTCATCTGAAGTGTTTATCCGCTCTCCTCTCAATATGATCTCCAGGTGTTTTACCAACATTGCAGTGATACATTGTCCTTATCTCCTTTAAATTAATATTTTCTTAGCATCTCTTAATTTCTGTACTGAATCAGTTCAAAATGGTCATGGTCACAGGATTTTAACAGCTTTCTTTCTTTTAATATGACACTTCTGTTTGAGGTGAACGTTGTGCTGTCCTCCATCTCTAATTAATTGTGCCAGCAGCCATAACATTTTATTATGTGAATTCATAAAGCTTTTATTTGGCATGAAATAGAAGTAAGTTAGCTTTGGGGTATGAACTGTTCCAGGAGCACAGCCTCGTATTTAATTCTCTTTAAAATCACCTTAGAAGGTATTTAAAGATTCCTTTTGGTCTTGCTCAGGTATTTCTGAGGCCTTGGCTGTTGTTCTCTTCAGAAGTTGGTAGGTGACAGCTCGAAGATCAGCGCTCCTGGTGATGTCCGTGTTCTCCTGCACACCCCGAGCATCCCCAGCCCTGCTCTGTGGTTTGCCCAATGGTGCCTGATCTCTGTCACTGCTCTGTGGTGACAGGCTGCCAGGAACCTCAGGATCAGATTCAGTTTAATCCACACCCCAGCCCATTGTTATTCACCTTTTCTCTCTCCTCAGCTCCAGGTGCGTTGGTGTTTTGCAGTGACATTGCTCGAGGTCGAAATGCTTGTCAGGGGGAATAACAGTAGAAGGAGAGTATCAGAAGCTCAATAGATCAGCTCTTCTCTTTAGCCTTTGTGTGGGGTTTTGACTCAAACCACAATGTCAGAAAGGCTAAATCTCTATCAGGGCATCAAGGCAAAGGAAATGTCCCCATTACAGGGAGATAAAGAGCTTTAGGTTGCAGTCTGCTTTCTCTCCAGTGGTAGCAGGGTCATCATCAGTCATTCATTATTGCACAACACCTTCAGTATTGGGCTTAATTACAATTCAGTTCATTATGTTTTCTAATAATTTCATATCTAAGATACTAATATCCAAAATTAGAACAAATGTAGTATAATAATTTCCTTATTAGCAGCCTTTATCTCATCAAGAAGCCATATCAGACAAACAGGGTGAAGGCCATTGTGTTCTACTGGTTGATTAGCAAAGGCTGGGTTTATTTGGTTTAAATATAACATGAAACAAGATGAAGGGGAGGAAAAAACCCACCCAACAATGCTATGATGAAATCACTTGGCATAGCTTCTTAAATCTCTGTCTTCTACCTAACACCATGTTAATTCAATATTAAAAAAGAAAAACCCAAGAGGGTTCAAAAAGTCAGTGGTGTTAGATCACTGTAGTTGCTGAAACAGGGAGAAATGGGACACAAAAGCAGCATTTTAGCACTCAGAAACACTGAGACCTTAGCTCTGGTTCATGGCAAGGCAACACAAACCAGGCTTAACCTGGGACTCTGGGTTGGGAGTTTTAAGAGCTCCTCTATCCTGTCCATGTTCTCCCATGGCATCCAAAAGAAAAGATTCATCTTTGGCTCTTTCATATTGACGCCTATATCCAAAGAGTGATTTCATTGGAGAATAGTTACTATTCACCCTCGTGGCTATTACATGAATATTTAACATAAGATCAAAATGCCATAACCATGTTCTTGCTTCTGATTCAAAACACACCATCAGGAGTGATTTGCTGTTAATATCAGAGAGCCTCTGGGCGACGACTGCCTCTCAAAAACCAGCCTTCCTAAAGCAGCATTCAAATGTTGTCTGATCTGCAAATACAGAATTCCCCAGGGCTTTCTATACAATAACCTCACATACTAAGTGCAGTTTTGTCTTCCCAATAGAGTTTTTAGGAAATTCTGTGCTTGAAGTCAGGGGTTTTTTTTGTGTTTTGTAACTTACTGATGTAATTTTTCAAAGCAAATTCCTTAGACCATTTTTATTTTTAAGATCTATTGATTTACCAAGAAACAAGTTCAGGAAAAAAAAAATCCAAACAAACGGTTCAAAGTATTGGGAATTGAAGAAAATATCTTGTAAATGTCCTTTGAATTATACTAACACATGCAAACTTGGGAGCTTTGAGCAAAGCACAATCTATTATAAGTGTATAGAGCCTATTTCTGATCCTTTTCCTAGGAAATTCTGTGAAAACCCCTCAACCTACAGCCTTCCCAAAGATCTTTGTCTTTCAGCAGATTCTAAAAGGTCAAAACTGCCATTCTGATATTTGTGTGGTGTCATTCAAAACTGTGGGCTGGATTTTAAGATCATGGAATTGTTTGGGTTGGAAGGGACCTTACAGATCACTCAGTTCCACCCCTCCCCGCAGAGCAGGTTGCTCAGAGCCTCATCCAACCAGGCTGTGTTGTGCCTGTTTTCCTCTCTGTGTATTTTCTCTTAAAGCTTGGTACTTATTGGGAGGGTTAGGACTTATAGGATACCATCACATCAGTGTCAGTGTCTTTGGTGCAGGGTAGCACATCTTTTTTGTGTCCAGACTAATTATCTCTCTAACACACACACACAGAGTGAATCCCACAAGTGGCCTATTTCTCTTCAGCTTTTGCAGAGCCAAGAGGCTGAGTGACAAACACACTGAACTGCTCAATGTTTAACCATATTCCAGTGAGGATTGCATAGTGGCCCAGACTGTAGAAATTGAGGAAAATTGCAACATTTGCTATCAGCACAGAGTAACTCATACTTTACTTTCTTCTGTGTACTTGCTTATCTGCAGAGCTCTGAATATAGCAAAACTATTAACTCCTGGGAGAGGGGTTTATCACACTGAGCAAGTATTTTACATGCATGGCAATGATTTAAGTATTTTGTAGGCAATTTACTTGCTTTTAAGCCATACTGGTGGCAATGCACGTTGCAGTTTGTCAGGGTGTGTGTGTGCTTTCAGGTTTCTGCAGAGATGTCTGAGTGCTCTGCTGGATGGGGTCAGTGGCCTGTGCTGAGCACAGAAAGGCTTGGACACATCCTTAAGTGTAGGCACACAGATCTGGGCTTTGCTGATTTGTCCTAAATACGTAGCTAAATATAATACTAGGGAAAGATTGCTGGGATAATGACCAGGAAATGGAGCCTTTGCCAAGGAGATAATGCCCTTTGTAAGATCTTCCAGTGCATCTCTGGTTAAATCCATGGCTTTTTGCTTGTTACAGGATGATCACCTCTGCCTCTGACTTGAGCAGAGCTTGTGCCTACAGAGGCAGTGTACGTACACAGAGGTAAAATAAGGGAGAAAGTCTTTCAAAGAAATATTGTAGATTGTTAAATGAACAAAAAATGACTGCTGGAGTTTGTGGTCTGTGTAGAGGAATATATAAAGGGGGAAAAAAAAGTTTTCCATGATACAAAGTTTAATTTCTTATCCCAAAGTGTGTTTTCTTATTTCACACTAATTGTTTACAAGGTATAACAAGAAAACTGACCACTTTTTTGTTGTATTCCCAGAAGAAAATTAATATAATTGGATATTCCTGTTAGAAGGAAGGCCCTCTTTCTCTGGGAGCATCACTGAAATATTGCCTGAGAATTTGCTGCATCCCTGTCCATGTTTAAGAGGGATTTGGACTATTTCCTTAATAATAAATAGAGTTTAACTTCTGGTCATCCCTTGAGTGCTTGGACAGCTGAACTTGATGGTCACTGTAGACCCTTCCAACTTTGGACTTGACTGTATTTTATTCTATTCTTTCTATTTTGATACTTAAAACTCAGCCCAGAGAGAAACAAGAAGATCAAAGATAGGCAAATAGTTCTAATGAAATGTTGGAGAAGGTTTACAAAGCCTTCAGTTCAGGTTGGGAATTGGATTTGGTCAAAGGCTCTCACTGAATAATGCATTCATACTATTATTTGCTTATCCATGATTCAAAATTTTCTAACCACTATGAGAGTGATGTTTGTGAACTGCCTTAAATAGAAACAAAAGTTTCATAAAACCCTCAAAAACTAATTCTAAATAATAATTAAATTATCTGTAATTAATGTTTTAGTAAGAGCACATGTTTCTCACTGACAATTGGAAATAAGATTATTTTCTAATTGTACCTAGTAAAACAATTTTGTTATAATATCCTTTACTTTTCAAAATGCATCTTGATTACTTCCTCTGGAGTAAACAAAAAGAGGAAGAAACATCATTTTTCTTGATTTATTTTGATTTTTAAAAAGCCAATCCATTTGCATTTATATTCATGTATGTCTGGGTCCACTTTTAAGCAAAGCAACCTAAAATAGTCCTCCTCCATACATATGTTAGGATATGTTTTAATACTGTATTTGTTTTCAAGTCTGCTTAAAATTTAGTGTTGGGCTACACATATGGACATCTCAAAGTAGAATATCATTACAGCAGCTTGTGAAGGTTGACTGAAAGATTTCTATGGTCATGTGAAGTATAATTAGCCCAAATAATATTGTCAGCAGTATTGGGATTGTAATTGAAGCCAGATTGGTGCTAGCACTGGTGTGGTGGGACACTGAGTGGGGTGCCAGTCAAAATAATTTGTTGATTTATACATTTTACCAATGAAAAAAATACAGAAATAGAATTTCAGTGAAATACGAACTTAAGAGACAGATAATAAACTCACATTTCAATGTAGAGAAGTGTTATCTGTGTACTCAATCTGGAAAAAAACTTGTAACAGAAAAGAAATCCCATTTTCGAGCCAGATTTGGCAGGACAAATGGGATGATGCTAGCTTGCAACAGAGCACATTCTGAGGCAGGCCCTGTCACCTCTGTGTTATGCCTACAATTGCACTTGCCTTTTGCAGCTTCTTCTCTTATTTTTCAGCAGTTTCTGACTCAACAGCAATTATCTTCAGTGCAGGCCAGCAAGGGGTGTTCAGGGAAAGCAGGAGCATTTCATAATCCTTGTGTATTCTGTGGATTTGTGCTTTTATTTCATCTGACAGGAAGACGCACAGAAGATAAAACGGGCAGCATTAGGCTTTGATTTGAGCTTTTTTCATTTTAAATGTCCTGAGACACTAACATTGTTCAGGCTGTGATATTCAGATTTCCAGCACTTTCATTTCAAGTGTCATTGCTTATCATTATGATAAAAAGACATTGCCACTGAGAGAAAGAAGGCAGTCAGCTGTGCATGCTGTCAGACCCTCCTTTGGAGTGGGTATTTTCAAACACAAGGTCCTGTTGAATTTGGAGTGCAGGGAGGTTGATTGATGCTGTAATTGATTTAAAGCTGATTTCTGTTAGAACTGTCATTGGAGGAGCGGAGGTGATAACACAGCTTTCATGATTAGCTCTGCATATGGTTTGCTGATAAGGAAGTTGCAAAGGAAATACTGTATTAAAAAATCTTCAGGATGGAAGGAAGAGAAGAGGGAAGCAAGGTGAAAGCTTTGACAGTGTTAACATTTCTGTTGGATCCAAATCAGCACAGAGTCCTGCAGCAGGGCCAAAAGTATGGATACAAATGAAAGAGCTGAAATCCAGAACAAAGCAACACTTATTTAACAAAAAATGCATATAAAACCCACAACACAGTGGTAAATTATTCTAAGGATATTCCTCAAAATATTGTGATAAAATCTTTAAATGTTGCTGTCCAATTCACCTTCTGTAGTCAGTTTAGCCCAGTTGAATGGAACTGAAATTCTGATATAGTGAATTTTATCTATATGTATATCTATGGTGCTCTGAGCAACATGGTCTTATATTTTATATATATATTCCAAAAATACATGTCATCTTTCATTAGAAAAGGCATTATTATTTGAGACTTTGCTCTCTAGTTTTTGGAGCTCTTTAGGTGCCTGAAAATTGCACTTCCCTCAAATTTGTGAATTCTCATGGTTTTGGAAGTTGCTCAAGTTCAATCACACCTTGAGAACAGCTTGAAAATTACTTACCAGTCTGCTCCTGAAATTTTTCTGGTACCCAAAATGGGAAAATACAGGAAAAGTAACCTGTACTTTTACAAGTCTTAACCTCATAGTCATACTATGAACGAAGTGCAAAAATCATAATATTTATCAATTCATGCACTGTCACATCTTAATTATGATCAGTATGAGGAAGATGAGTTACCCTGACACGATTTGTGCCTTGATTCACACATCTGTGTTAAAAGGTGGGATTTTGGTTGTGGCACCTCTCTCTGAAGTGCAACTGGGCATATGCAGTGCCAGCAGGGGCTATTCTGCCTCCAGGGCTTTGTTCATAGGTCTGCCAGCACTTTGGAACCCATTTATAGGAACACAGAGGCAAGCAAATGCTATTTATAGCATTTAATACCTGTGGGGGTTTTTTATTACTTTGGTTTTTTTTGGTGGTGATAGCTCTTGGAATCATCTTCTACCCTAAAATAAAAGAACAAACTTTGATTAAGTCCTTCTTATGCAAATGCAGGTAATGATCCATTAACCCCTGGTGTCAAAACTATTTGCACATTCATCATTCAGCAATTTTCTGATATGGGAAAAATAAATACAATTCCAGCCTACTCTGTTCAGCTGGTCCATTTTCCAACAGTACAATAAACTTGTAGAAGAATGATCAAAATTTAAAATATGGGTGAAGGATGAGGTTAGTGTTGACACAGAAACACACCCACTCCCAATTAAAAAAAAAAGACATAAAACCACAAGAACAAAACCCTGAAAACCAAAAAAAACACAACTTTAAAATTTAAAATTGTTTTACTTTTGATTTTGGCACTTGGATGTCAGAGTGTCAAGAGCAACAGTGAATCACAATTAACTGTAACAGTGATTAAAGAAAAGCTGTTGCAAGCATAGTACATCATATTAACAAACAATTAAATCAGTTGCCTTTTTTTTTTTTTAGCATTTTTCTACCCATGTGTTTATCTTTAGAATAGTTGTGACTGGAAAAGGTACCTGCATCTTCTGTTTTACCCATATGGTCCCATAGCAACAGATGCCTGAAATGGCTTAGGAAAGGTGTGACTCATGCTATCTGCTGGATTTTTCCTGGCATTTTTTCCCTTGATTTGTCAAAATATTGCACAAAAGAATGTTCATTTATAGGATTACAGACCAAAACCTACATTTAGAAATGCTGTCATAAATGCCTGCATGCAGTCTGGCTGTCTTTCCTGCCAAGGACTGTTAATGCTTAAATTAGCCACCTGATGGTCTGGTGCCTTGTTGTTCACAAATGTCAACTGCTCATGAAAGAAATAACAGTTTTTTTCCATCAATTCACAGAATAACATTCTGAGTGAGCTCATAAACCCCGCTAATTGCTGGCAAAAATTTGCATGTACTTTTCTTTTGGATTGTTTAGTGCTCCATTGCACATAGAGCTGCCACCGAGCCTGCAAGTGGGGCTCTCCAAACTTTGCCTCTTGGAAAGAAAGGGTGGCTGAGTCAAGGGAAAAAAAACCCCAAAACTTGATCTGAGTTTTGCTTCTGGTTATAATCATACATAATTATTAGGCAAGGAATTTAAATTACAGCTTTTTCCTCTTTAGAGAGCTTATTCAGATAAAAGGCATATTAATTTTCTGTGTTTTTCTGCCACTGAAGCATCATTGTTTAACATGATTTGGGTTTTTCTGGTACTCTCTATCTCCTCTTTGCCCTCTCTCCTCCAGCTCTGAATTCTGCAAAATACAGAACCTGTATCAAAGCTCACGTGGGTTTTAAATATATATCTATAAATAAAAATTGTGTTTCTGATTTGAGGAGCAATGTTTAAGAAATGTAATCTTCTAAAAACTCTTTTCTTGAGTTATCAAAACCACCCAAAGTCAAGCTGTGACATGTTTCCTATAATGCAATCTTATTTCTAGAATCGTGTTACCAAAAGAGCCATTTAATTTGTACTTTTCAGCAATTTTCAACTAATTCTCTATTGTAGTTTCTGGAACTATGCCTTAGAATACATTTTATTTCAGATATATAACTACCCCCTGAAGCTCAGGCAACTTTCATCTGATGTAAATGTGATTTTTAGAGCTGTCTGCCACACTATTCTGAGAACTAATGAATCAGTTTGGGTAGCTACAAATACCTGGAATTCCCATAGCTCAGCAGCAGTTTATTTGACAGTAGGCAAATGGAAATATTTTTGGAGAAATAGAGGCTTTAATGGAAAGACTGAGAAAACAGAAAGCCCAGATGGAATATTGTCACTGTTGATGTGTTTTTATCAGGCACAAAGACAAGGTTTGCCTCTGCAGATCTCCAGCTGCAGAGCCTCCAGAGGTGTTCTTTAAATCTCTGCCTTCTCCCAGCCTGTTCCAGGTAGGCTGGTAAGGATATTCAAAATAAGAATGTTCTTAATGGTTTTGTAAAGCCAAATTTTGAATTCTTCAGAATATGGTGGGAATATATGTGTCAAAATGAGGCAGCTGATTGACATCACTGGTTTAGTGGAAAGGGTCCTGGGCAATAGCAGGGATTGGTATAAGATGATCTGTAGAGTCCTTCCCAACCCAAACCATTCCATGATTCAGTACAGGTCATGACTTCCACTTTCTTTAGATGAGCAAAGTGCTCTGTGAGAAACGAGCTGTGGAGAAATGACCTTCACTTTTAAAATTTTAAAAGGTTTATTAAACCTTAACAAAAAATACAACAAAGGACTGAATAAGGAAAATTGCAGCACTGGGAGCCTCTGTGACTTCCAGCCACCTGCTGATCTACAAAATGGATGCTCTGATTTTATACCCTTAGCTCCTCCCAAAGTTTTGTCAGTTAACTCTTTCTCTGCTGTCCCCTGGTGGAGATCACTTTCTTACATCTTGACTGGAGGTCAGGTGTTGTTATGCTGCACCTCCTGGTAACAAGCTGGCTCTCCCCAGATGCCCTGACTACTGAGGCTGTTACAAGGGGGAGGGGAAAGAGGACTATGGGAGGACACATTACAATAACATCATTATACATCTTAACATACACATAATATTCACTTAATTGTGAGAGTCACCTATTATATTACTCGTCTATAACACCAGCTATTTCATTATGCATTAAGAATTAATAGGAAAAAAACCCCCAAAGTATTAAACAGAGTGTTTCCATGGAGAATCTTTTGTTATGATCTTTTGTTGTGCATTATTTATGTGTATTTGCTAAGGTGGTGAATGAAATGGAAAATAGCATTTAGGGGTTTAGCACTGCATTGAGCACAGTCATGTAGAAGAGGATTCACATGTGTTGGAATTACTCCTGTGCCACTTATTCACTTCAATGCAAACAGCTCGTTGTCATTGTTATATTGTGTGGATAAAAAGGTTTGGAAACAATACAAAATTGGGCTTTTTGATACACCACTGGGCATTTCTTAGAAAATGAGAAGTTCTCTTACTTTGGGAGACATGTCAGGGAGACTTCCACATCACCTCATGCTTCTTTCAGATGTTCTGAGGCAGAGTTGGGAAACAAGTTTCAAAGATGCTGTGTTCTTTGTGCGAGGGCAGAACATTATTTGATGTGGTTTAGAGTTATTATACACTTCTGCTGCTCTTTTCAATGAATAAAAGAAATAATAAAATATTTAGGCATAGATTAGCCTAAGAACATGGTTACTTTCAGTGGGGAAGTAGAAAGGCAGTGAACAGAAACTGCTCCTCTGAGTACTGTGTACTTTGGTTTTCTAGTGTTGCTGCTTCAAAAGCTTTGTAAAGAGAAAAAGGAAATCTGCTGGGCACTATAGAGTTGAATGTCATAAGCAAAATAGTCATATTTGGGAAAAAATGATAAAAGAACTATTGTAATTATGTCACTGATTTGAATGTTTTAGGGAAAACCAGTTAAATATTGCATTGATTCAAAATACTGTATAGTTTATGGAAGACTATTTCTCAGGGAAAAAAAAAAAAGGGATGTGAATATAATTGCACCAATTTTCTATCCAGTGTTTTTGACCAGAGTATGAACTTTTACAAGACCTAAATCTTTTATTAGCTCCCAGCTGTATCACTGCTGTCTTCCCTTGTCAGTTTATATAAGCTCCTCATTTTGTCTTTGACAGTGTCAAAACTTTTCATCTGAACATCCACATTATTTCATTTTTGCTTCACAATTTTGATTCTTTTTTTGAGATGAATAAACTATGCTCGACCTATGCTGTAATTTTTTTTTTAAGACAGCAAATGGTTGCATATTCTATGGTTCAATATCCAGAAGTAGAAGGAAAAGAAAATGATATTTCATTTGTTTCAGAACTTCCAATACTCTTCATGTTCTATAGGGATGTCAATTTTTATTTCAGCGTGGTCTTTAAATATATAAATATCTGTGTGGTTGTGTATTTGTGTGTATATATATATAAATGCAGCTTTGCAAACCTAGTTTAAGAAATTTCAAGAGCAAATTTCCCCCTGGATGTTCTTAATCAATACCTTCAACGTACTGTTCTTAATCAATAATTTCTGCCTACAAAATCCATAGAAAACGTGCTGGCAGCAGCTGATGGAGCTGCCCAAATACCTGAGAGCAGAACAGTGGGGAACCCTCCAGGGAGATGTGAAACAGGGATTAAAGTCTCCTCAGCTGGAGGAGGATATGGAGCAGGATCTCCCATGGCAGCAGGGTTGGCAGCAGTAGGGAAAGGGGTGCCTTTTTTTTGTCTTTTTCCTGAAATAATCAGAGCTCATCAACATGATGAGCCTGACAGGTGAAAGGGCTGAATGTCATCTTGCCCTGATGGGTCTTGACCATAAACTTGAACAGTTTTGGACCTCATTGTTTTGGATGTTGGATGTAAGATCTTAAACTTTTTATATTTAGATGCCCAAGGCTTCTTGAAAATGTATTTTATAGTTTTATACCAAAAAATACCAAATTAAAGTTACTTCAGCAATGGCATTTTTCTTGGTTTTGTAGAATCGTTCTTAGTAATGACTAAAATAATTCATTTTGGGAAGGTACAGATACCAGCAGAAGGATAATGTTATGCTGATATTTAAAAAGAGTCCTGGTGATTGCTTGCCTGTTAGTCTGGTATTGATCTAGAGCAAAATAATGCAGTGGTTAATGCAAGGCTTGCTTAATAAAAATGTAAGGAATGTAATGTAATTAATGCCTATTAGCATTGGCTGAGGGAAAATAGATCCTACCAAGCTACCTTGGTATTGGCTTTGATGAGATTAGAAGTTGATTGATAAAACAAAGATGTTGACATTAGTCATGAGCCTTGGAAAAAATATCTGTAGCACGAGCTACCTCAGGAACAGCAGCAGCACAAGACAGTGCTGGAGGTTAACAATAGCCAAATGGTGTATTTTCAGTTCTGGTTTAAACAATTTTGGCACCTCAGAGTACAAAATCCAAACCTTTTTTAGCCTTAATTACAGAGCTGACTGAACAATCTGACTGCAGTGAAGCTCTCCATTTCACTCTGAAGGATTATCACCCGTCTGGTGGTAGTGCTGTATTTGTGAGGTCAGTTGAGCCACTGTTCACTAAAACTTTCAAGAATGATGGACCCTGGAGCTTTGCTCAGTGAGGGAATCAAAACTTCTTTCAGCCAAAATTTCCACTCACAGTAAGATGGGTAAATATGCAACTCTTGTCACATTTCTGTCTTCGTAGCAATCAAGTGGGAATTTCTAGCTAAAGACATTATAAAATTCCATGCATAAACAGAAAGGTGAGTAAATTTTGGCTGCTCTAGTGCTGCGTGTAAGCTTGGGGAAATCTTTATCAAACTAAGGAATCAGCTGTCAAGAAACAGCAATATATACCTTACTGGTATAGATATTATTTGAGAAGCCTCAAGACAGGAATGACAGTAAGTGGATTTTTGGAGGGTGAGAAAGAAAGGAAGATAGACAGAACAAGCCCCATAGCCAACTTAAGCAAGACAAATTCCCAATTTTATTTTTAGTAAGATAAAGCAGTCGTAGGGAACAGAGCAATATGCTATAAATGAAGAGTGCTGACAAAGCATATGTTGTTAAAATCTGAGAAAGGATAATGAAATAGGACAGAGAAGGCTGAAATTTTGTCAGCATTTCATAATGCAAATGAAAAAAAGCCATTACAGTTGATCTTTCTTGAGGAAGTGGTCTTCCCATATTCATTTGTTAAATCAAAAAGGAGATTAAATGCTTCAGTTAAAAAAAAAAGATCATAATTTTCTGTTTAATTTTTTGTAAGTATCTGGTAAAACTACATTGAGAGTATGAGAGGAGATGAAATGGAGTTTTATTCTCAGTTTTGGTGTAGAATTAAGAGGGGTTCTTTTTGGTGAAGGGAAAAAGCAGATGATCACGTAGGGAGGACTGGAGAAACCTGCATTAGGAAAGTTAGTGCTAATTTTAATATAGAGTTGACTTAGAATTTCTGTGACGAATTCATTTTTGTTTTAAAGGCTAAATTTACTAAAATATGCTTCTGAAAGGATCCTAGACAATAGTCTTAAGTCTAGATGTTCAGCACACCTAAAATTGCTTTTCTTCTCTGCTGCTACCTTTGTGAGCTCATAAAAATGAGAGTTCCCTCACTGTTGATATGATTAAATAATAAGAGGTGTAAATCTGTGCTCAGGTGTGTGCAGAGCTCATCCTCAAGGCAGCCATGCTGTTATTATATAGATATTTTTAACTGCCTTATTGTTTAGTGTGCATTACTCTAGCTTCAGGGCAGTCAGGAGAATAAAACAAGAATATGAGTAAACCCCAGCCTAAAATATCTTGTACACCTGAAGCTACTGTTGGTTCAATATTCCTAAATACCCACATGCTTTACATAGTGGCAGTGTATTTTGTTTTTTCAGAACTCTGTCCTTTGGTTCATGATCTCATTTTGGGGTGAGGGGAAAATTATTGAATATAATCTAAGGCAAGTTTTCATTTGTGCTATGCTAGAAGTATAATGCTTGAAATCCTCCATTGGAAGCAGATTTCTGGCTTTCCAAATCTCCTCTCATAATAGGAGATTCTTTTGAGCATCAGAAACACAAAGGACCTTCTCATAAATTAGCCACAGGCTCAATGAACTGCATCTCTAGCTGGTAGTGAACAAATATTTAATTGAAAGCAAAAGTATTTTTCAATTTTTTTGATATTTTTCCTTAAAGTGATATAAAAAAGTCTGGTATAATTCACCATCAGTGTGATTTACCAGGAACATACATTCATCCTGCCTGGGTCTGGGATCCCTGACCCAGGCTGGCCAGCTGAACAAAAGGAAGCTTTAATTAAATGATTACATAAATTCCTTCTGGAGAAGCTGAATAAAATTCATTACATGTAGGATTTCCAGCTCTGAGCAGATGTGAAAGGAAATCTGGAAGCCTCATGAACTGGCAGAGAAATCCCAAATCTAAGCTATTGAAAAATGATGGGATGAGAGATGATTATTTTTGAAAGAAGTGCATCCCCTTTTGAGGCACTCGTGGTATTTCTCAGCCTGGCTCGTGTCTGGGAGGTTTGTTTGGAGTTGATTAAATACTTTGTGCTCATGACTGACAGTGTGCTTGGTGCCAAAGAGGGGAGATGGAGGTTTGCTGCACATTGTACACACTTGTCAGAAGGGAAGCAGGGAAACATCTGTTTCTCTGACATGACAAGGTGCTGGTGAACAGCAAATATTACATGTAGAGCTTGTTGGCTTTGTACAGCCAAAATATTTTGCAGGGATCTGTCAGTTTGATGTTTTGGGTGAAGAGGGGAAGGGGAAGAAGGACTTCCCAAAATACTCTGTAAGAACTGTGCTGAAATAATCTAAAATTACTGTGTTTGAATGTTCTGAACATGGAGAGCACATCCTTGGGCAGGGGCTGTGATGGGCTTTATGTTCCTCTCAAATACCATCCTGAATATGGATGTTGATGAGTATAACTTTGACAATAATATTTCAGCTTCCCAGTTCTGGGTAACCATTCAAAACACTTAATTTTTCTCAGTTTAGACCAACCATAGGTTTTGAAATACTAAAATGCTATGGTAAAGTATTGGCACAGCCTTCCAAGGGTTTAATTGCCTGCCTGTGTTGGCGTTTTTTGTCTAAAAATAACTATTAAAAAATGGATCTAAGAGGTTGTTGTTCACTCTGATGTCCCATGGCTTGTCCTGATGGAAGAGCCATTTCTCCCATTTCAGGATGGGGCTCTAGAGCTCACACTCAAACTGGGAGTCTGCATCCCATCCCACAGAAACATTCCAGAGGTGCCATCCATGGGCAGCACCAGTGTTCCACCACATTTAACTGCCTAACAGCCAGGATTTTACAAGATCTGGTCTGCTAATAATACTGAGAGTAAAGAACCTGACATGGTTTTTTAACAAGAGCACATTCTCCCAGTTCTCCTGTGCCACCACACAGGAAGCAGAACTGCTCACTGACCAATTCAATTATTTTTCCTGTAGCTGGACATGTTGCTAATGGTAATCCATTAGAATCTCCTTGTACTGCTGACAGGTCTTTATTTATCCATGGGACTGAAAGCATTTTAAATCTCTCTGGAAAAAGATCTTTGTAGAGAGAAGTGAATAGTCCTCTGAAAAGATGAGGACAACTC
Organism: Ploceus nigricollis; assembly: GCA_013399945.1. NCBI lineage: Eukaryota > Metazoa > Chordata > Aves > Passeriformes > Ploceidae > Ploceus > Ploceus nigricollis. The sequence goes on from VXBC01012287.1 coordinate 422,308, forward strand.
CTGCTTTTTCCTCTTTAGTAAGGACTTTTTAATGGAAATAAGATGGTATGGAAGTATTGGCTCTTGTTTTATGCTGAATAACAATGTTGATGATAAAAATAGATTGAATCAGACTATTTGCATATGGCTCCTCCAGCAGCAGTTTGTGTTGTTTCCTTCTTTTCTATCACTTAAAATCTACCCATGAGCAGAGTGAGCTGATCTGTCTGCAGACTGTGCTGTTCCATCATCAGTTGGGATAACTCTGGTGTTGGGAGCTGATCTGTCTGCAGACTGTGCTTTTCCATCAGTTGGGATAACTCTGGTGTTGGGAGCTGTTCCATCAGTTGGGATAACTCTGGTGTTGGGAGCTGATCTGTGCAGCCTGTGCTTTTCCATCATGGGATAATTCTGGCACACTCCAGCTTTCTGTGCAGTCTGGGATCCCACAAGTGCCAGCGCTGGCACAGAGGAGGAGGACAGCCAAGCCTGGGGAGCAGAGGCAGAGCAGGAGCAGATATTTTAAAACTGCAGTCACAGTGTATTTTCTGAGTCCTGCGTGCCTTGAATGGCAGCAATTTAGCAATTTGCTGGGTAAGTTGTTGTTTTAGAGAAAAAATTCAGATATTACTGTCCAGTGACTCAGACAGAATCTCTGCCTGTTTATTTCAGTCCTTGACCTTTGCCATGGAGTTGTCTTTCAATTTCTGCAGTACAGCAAATTTCCAACCAATTTTCAGCTCTGGGTTAGCTAATAGTTCTGTGTAAGGAGGTTCATACTGGTTTAAATGCTGTCTGGCTGTTTAAATAACTTTTTTTTTTTTGGAAAGCTGTGAGAATGCAACCACAAAAAAATAAATAGAAAATAAGGAGGGGGAAAAAAGGTGTCATACTTGGAAATATCTTGGTAATGAACTGTTATAAAGAGGTATTTCAGCTAGATAACTCCTATCCAATAATAAATAAAATAGCAGCTAAATCAAAGTTTAATTGGATCAGGTGTGCTTTAACAATAAATAAGCTTAAGGATTCAGAAGCATAAAAACTTCTAAGATGGCAAATCCAACCAATTCAATAGAGTTTTTTGGAAAGTGGCCAGTAGGGAAACATAAAGCATCCAGGACACAGGGAGACTTATCCAACCTTGGGATACTTCACAGATTTTAACTGATAAGTTAAGGACAAAGAAAAAACCCTCCTGAGCCAGGGTTTGTATCTGCCCCATCCTAACTGGTTGGCAGTGACAGACTTTGCCCTGACCTGTTTTTGAGCACATTGACTTCAATCAAATCCTCAACACTGTTGCAAAACTAGGATTTCAAATGGTAGTTTTATAAGATTCTGTTTAAATTTATCTTCTTTTGTTTCTTTGAAGCACTTTTTTTTTTAATGTCCCCATAGGATTTGGTATTTTATTTTGTCTGGTTTTGTTTCTGTCTCTTTATTGCTCTGAAAAATTTTGCTCTACTTCTAGTTTTTTTCCCCCTTTCCATTACATGTGTATTTTTTCCTATTTAGAAACTTCTGTAAAGTATATATTTTTATTTTACTTATTTATTTATTTATTTTCTTTTTTTCATAGTTCTGCCTTAAGGCTTTCTTGAGGTGAGATGCCTGGGATTGCATGGAAAATTCCTGACGTGCATCATGAATTTACACAATGGCACAATGATGGTTTTGAGATATTCTTAATAGTTTTCTATTTGCCTTTTTGAGAGCTACTGAGCATTAAGCTGACACTTTTAGGGAACTGTCTGACACGACACCAGATGTCTTGTATGAGTGGCAATGTCTTATCTAGGGTTTATTATTGCTCTAGGTAGGGTTATTTTTACTTCTGTGCTGCCATTTAGATGGATCTGCCATTTTATCACCAGTCTGTCTTGTCTGTGCCTTTTCCTTCAAACTTATGTACAAACCTTCCAAGTTGCCACATAATTTACTTAAATGTTGACTAGCACAGCTCTGAGCCCTGATCCTTGAAATAACCTACATCTATTACAGGGGGGGGAATAAAAATTCTGCCATATGCTTTTAATCTTTTAGAGACTCTTTAATTCACAGGATGACCTTCTCTCTTACCTCATGATGGTACAGTTATTTTAAGATATTTAGGTAAGGGACACTAGTAAAAAGGGTTATCATATAGGTATAACTTCTATTCATTATTCTTTTCCAGAAGCTTCTCACCTTCTTAAACAGGCTTATGTAAACTTGAGAGACACTTTATTTCTATTTTAATTCAATGTCTTTTTTTAGCTTCCTCTATATATCTTATTAATTATCTTATCATGGGTTTTTAGTTCTTTTTTTAGTATAATTTCCACCTGTTTTCTACGATTGGAAGTCTCATTTTGTCTCTACCAACTTCTGTTTTATGTAAATACTAATAACCCACTAATTGCTGTAATACTGCTCCTACTACTAAGGGCTGTGGGTATGATCTATCACATGTAGGTTGTTCGTTAGTCCTGAAAAAGAAAAGAAATTGAGTGAAATACTTTAATTTTTGTAGTGCATTGCATTGATTTTACTTTGGGGGATGTTTGGATTGTGGTTATTTGTTTACATAAAGAGGAAAAAAAAGAGGTTCCCTTTGCAATTTTTTTTAATCTGGGTTTTTACTGAGCTCACATTATGATAATGACTTGCCTCTGAAGAATTGTTCTATATAAATTTAGCCTTCATGATTAAATTTAGAATATAGTGAAACAGAATTTTAACTCACTTAGAAACTCTCAATCCATCTCTAAATGAAGTTTTCCATAATCAACTTATATGGGGGGAAAGAAAGTTAAGAAAATTCAATATTTAACTGTTAAAATGTGACATTGTGCAGACCCCAAGGCAGCAGGAAAAAGAAAGTCCTGCTAGGCTTTCCTTTAAGGAACATTTCCCATTGCTGTCTAGAAGCCAGTTTTCCAAACTCATTTTCACCCGTGCAGTAGCACTGTCTTTTGAACAGCAAAATGTGATGTTTTCTTAGCAAACTTAGTTTAAGCTAAAAAAAAAAAAAAACCAAAAAACAATGTTTTGATACATTGTCTTTCTCAAATTCCCAGCAATGAGAAATTGCAAATGAGTGTCAAATCATGATTCTCTGTCACTGAAATGTGTTCTAACCCAGCAGCTCTCACAACACAAAGCTGTCTGGAATGGTGTTATGTAGAGCCAGTGTGTTTTGTGGAGCTATTTAGTATTCTTATTTCCACATTATTTATTCAGAAGAAATTTCTATTAACAGTGCATTGGACTCACAAGGCAATTAACTCCCTCCCCTCTCATGGATCCCTCTTCAGATACACTGACATGCTCTGCAGAACAAAGGATTTGATCTTTGGGGAGAATAATTTGCTGGAATGTTTTTCTTTCTTTTTTTCTTTTCTTTTTTCTCATTTGCTTATCACAGTGTTAACATGTGAGGGAAAACAATGAGTTACTTTGCTGCTGTCTGTGAAGACACAGATCAGGAGGGTGCATTTACACCTACAGCCACTTCAGAATTATTTTCCATCACTAATGTTCAGAGCATCCAACACGATTGTCTCTTCTTCCTTCCAGTCTGCTTTGCCCTTGTCTCCCTGGGAAGAAGCAGAAATAGAGTACACAGCTTGTGAATGCTACATTTAGTTTGGTGCCTGATGGAGACACAAAACACAGATGATGGCTCCTCTCAAAGAGTACAAGTGTAGCTAGCTCAAGTCTCAAGTATTGCATTAACAGGAAAATGCATCCTTCTCATTTCCATGAGGTTCAGGAGTCAGGTCTGGGGTGGTGGATGCCTCTGTGCAAGATGGTTTGTTTCTGCATAGCTCTATTAAATGCTGCAATGCTGAAGTAATGCACATTTTAATTATTCTAAAACATAATTTATACATTAGTTTCCATAGTAACTTGTCATTGCTGTGACATGGTTGGAGCTAGTGACATTTGTGAGTCAATTAAGCAATGATTTGCAGTGTTTTATTTCTCAAGTAATTTTTTTTTTGTTATAGCCAGCTAAGTTTATATTGAAATTGTTATACATTCCATAGTTATATGCTAGATTGAAAATTGGTCAATGAGGTAACTGTATTTTAAGCATGAAAGAAGTGTAATTGAAATCTGTTTCTGCAGAAGGTTGTATTTTCAAAAATACACTACTTTGACACATGGGAATATTGTTTCTTCAGGGCTTGCTCCACTATTAAATAAAGATTTAAGTGTTTGGCTCTGAAGGAGTCATCACTTTCAACCAGGGACAATTCACTGTGCCAATAAAAAGGTTGTGTACAATTCAGAAAGGACCAGAAAACAATGTTCTTGGCTCTAATTAGTTTTCTTGATATATAAGGTAATATATTTCTCAGAAGGATATAAATGATACTAACACTTTTATTTTGGCATAATAAGTCTTCTAAGGAATTACTGAGTTTAAATGAAAAGTACATACAGTACTAGCAACTCCTGTTTTCCATTGGTACTCCCACAGTCATAGCTGCATATGTCTGTACCTGGAGGAAGATCAGGGACTCCAGTGTTGTGATATTGTTGTTCCAGACTGATTTTTTAATGGGGATCTTCAGTAGATTGTGGCCATCTGCAGCAGTAGAACATGTTGGAGTTCACCCCACACTGGGTTTGTTGGTGTGGAACAGAAACAACACACAACTTTTGTCTCCATTATCAAATATTCCAGATGATATATTGGGAAGAAATTCTTTACTGTGAGCATGGCAGGGCCCCTGGCACAGGTGGCTCAGTGAGCTTGGGGCTGACCTTGGAAGTGTCCAAGGCCAGGTTGCACAGGGCTGGGACAACCTGGGGTGGTGGAAGGTGTCCCTGCCCATGGCAGGGGGTGGGATGGGAGGATCTTTAAGGTCCCTTTTAACCCAAACCGTTCTTTGATGTTGGTTAGAGACTCTGAAAGATGCAAATCCACAATTGCAAATGAATGGTCTGAGAAAGGCACCACAGGTGGCTGAGGCTGGAATGCCAAATACCCATGATCTGATGTAGAAAACTTACTTTTGTTTATAGATTCACTAGACTATATTCTAGTATGAATTAAAAACTTGGAGATATTTAAACAGTAGCTTCATGCATGAGGTTTTTTTCTTATAATGTCAGTTCTTAGAACATAGATGAGTAGGTACTCAGTTAGAGGAAATGTTTTTTATTAGTGCAAAACAGAGCTTTGCAGAGATAGCAGCCATAAGTAAAACATGGGCATGAAGGTGGAGTCCCTGATCACAGCCCCACCTCTGGGTGGTATCAAACCCTCTCAGCTGGCAGTAACAGCACCAGGGGTGGTGCCCTCTGCCACGAGGTACAGCCAGGTGAAAAGGGTGCCAAACTAGGGGCAACTTCATTTCATCTCATCAGTAAATTACTACCTGAATAAGAGCAGGAGTATTGGAGTAGTAACTGTGCCCAGCTCACAAACAGGTGTTAAAAAGGACAGGATGGGAAGTGGGATAGAGCCCAGCAGGAAACTCCTGCTCTCCTCTCCTGCCTGCCCCAGAAATGCTCACTGTCCATCACATCTGTTGTTCTCATTCTCAGTCGATGACAGAGGAATCAGAAATAGGTTTGTTCTGTGAGGTCAGTTGAAATGCTGATGGAGAAATAAATGGAGATTGTTTCTGAAGGGAATGTTCTCAGGCATTTGAATAAGGCTTGGCTTTTTCTTTCTTTCCCTCCACCTTCCCAGTCAACAGAAATAACTGGCCAATGGAAATGTTGGAGACTGATGGATTTGCACCGCCTAGAAATTCATCTGCATTTTTATATTTACCCATTCTGAGCATTTCCAGCTACTGATGGAGACAGTAAAAGGTTGTGCATAGCATTACAAAAGTCTGCTCCGAATAACAATTGGGGTTGGGAGAGATAAAATATATGAATAAAATTGGAAAACAATAAAAGTCACATCAGTGAAGCTTCTCGAATACCTGACATGCTTTATTTTAGTAAAATTTCTTAATAGTTTTACTTCCCACAACGATCTACATACACATATATTACAATTATTGCAGTACTAAAAAGATCATAAAAAATTGTTTAAAAAAGGCAAAGTCTGGAAGACTACTGAAGCCTGGCTGTAAATTGGAGACAGTGTGGAAACAGCAGGGGCAGATTTGAGATGAAGAATCAGAAGTTTATCTGCCACCAATGTAGTGTCATGTTTCAGCTGTTTCATCTGTAAAAATGAGGACAGTAGGAAGTCTGTTGGGTGGGTTACACAGAACATGGTCGCGTACACAAATTGCAATAGTTCAGGAAGTTACTGCTTGTCAAAGGAGTAGCAAAATGGTATGAATATTTCATCAATTTTGAGAGTAAAATTTGAAAGCTTAACCCATGTGCATTATCCTTGGGAAATGAAGTGTGTTTTGCATGCACCCAGATATCCACACACCCATAGAGGAGTGACTGTGATGTGATAGATAAACTGTAATTTAGCTGTCATCACATGAACAGTGGCCAGTGACTCGTGAGCAGAACCAGCTTTTTAATCCATGTTTTCCAAATATCCAGTGTACTGGAGGAGGAGAGCATTTAGGCTGCAGTATGCACACACTGTTGGTACTTAGCAGGTTTTCTGCACATGCCTTTTTATGCAGTGCTGCTGTTAAAATTGCAGCTATTTATCTAAGTGACTGAAATGTTGTCAGTGTGTCCACTTGCTTGAGATGTCTTATTCTTTCACTTCTCTTTTGTTAACGTTGATCCTAATGGAATCCAAATGCTTTAAATGGGCTGGCATTTAGGGTGTTGTCTTCTCTGCATCTCCTGGGGGAAGGACAATGAGGATTTCCTCTAGTTCCTCATAATTTCTCATCCACAGTTGCAGTAATCTTAGTTCAGGGTTGAATTCTGGGTTGTTTAGGTTTGGAGTTCTTAAAATCTGGATTATGTTTTCATTTCAGTGAACTGCATTAACATCTGTTTCTATTACTGTACAATTTTGCTACATAACTCAACCTCATTTCTGTATAAACAAAGTGTTCTTCCATTTATTTCTGAAAGGATTAACAAAAGCACCCATTTGGTGACTGAAAGACTCTGGTCTTTTAGCCCTGTTTTTTAGAAATTAATGAGATACAGCATGTGAAATGCTGCACTATATAACCCTCATGGTCACTGGGCACCTTAGAGAAGTTTGCAAAATATCTCTATTTCAGCTAATTATAGTGTTGTGAGTCTACACAGTTATCTGAAAAAAAAGAAACAATGAAAGGGTTTTCATTTAGCAAAGTATTTATTACACTATGATCATTAAGATGAAAAGAATTTTAATGCATGTTTAGATTTCCATTGCAAAACTGAGCAGCTTTGATCTGTGTGCACTGCTAGGTCTTCATTCTTTTCCATGACACCTATACACATCAAAAACGTGTAGTAGTGAAAATCTGTCAATTTTCACCACATATATCTTTAGACTGCCACGTTGCTGCATCATTTTTTCACTAGGAAAAGTGGCATGTGTAATTAGAGGGAAGGCACAACTACAAATTGCATGCAATTACAGCCAAACAAGTAAACAAAATAAAACTACATTCAGTGAGCTAAGGAGTAGCTGAAAGCCTTTTAATGGGAATGCCAAAGATGAGCTTTTGCAGCTCTACAATTTGCCAGTCAAATTATTGTTATTTAGGAGAACTTCCCCACAGAAGCTCAGAGTAGAGTAAATGATTGGCAGATTGTCTTTTGAAATTGAAATTGGTATATACTCTTCTGATTGGTTTCCCCCCATTATTCCTTTACGAGATCTTAATATTTTCAAAGTTGAGAAATGGAGCATTTTTTTCTTTAAATCTAAACTTTCATATTCTACTTGTCTCATGAAATGTGACACATTCACTGAGGGGCACCTCAGTGTTACTGATTTCATCTCAGGAAATCAGTAACATTTTGAAGGTGTGCTCATAATAAAAGGATTTATGAGTTTTTGAAAAGATGGCACAGAGAGGATAAATACTGCACCTGCATTGTTCAGAAGTTTATCACTGAAATAAGTCCTATCTTCTGGATCTAAATCAATGGGAGAAGTAAACAAAGCTGCAGAGATAAGGTGGTGTTGCCACTAGAGATGGGTCCTATTCTAAAGAAATTTAATACTGGTTGTAACCAGCTGCTGAGAATTTCTCTGTTCTCCTGTGGACAGTGGAGCTGTGGTGCAATTACAGCTGCAGGACACAAAGGTTAAACAGATCTTTTCCCTTACCTCTTCTACCCTAGTAGGACTGCCTCCCATAGAAGTTTTCGGAGTTTTTTGGTTTTTTTTTTTTTCTATTTCTAAGATTAAAAGTTATTGTGAAATTTGAATAAAAGGAAGAGTTGGCATAGGGATTCCTTTAGATTCCTTTTAACAAAAAAAATCATTATTAAAAAAGTGTTCCTCAGCCTATCCAGACATAGATTATTTTATGATAATGTAGAATGTGTTTGGCAGCTGCATCCTCTTGACAAATAACCCTCCCTCTCCCCCAGCAGCATACTTCAAAATAATTGGCTGAAACGTTCTTAGCAAATAATTATTTGACCAATTAACGCTGTTAGTCGGCAGAGTAATGAACTGTGAATAATTTTAATTCCTGTGAAATCACATACTTTTACAAATGGAGGAAAGATAAAGAGCATCTTAAAGTTGTTGAACAAATAATTTTTTAGAAAACGCTGGAAAGATGCAAAAGTTTTTATTTTCTGCAAATAAAATGGAAAGTTGTGGAAACCAAATGCTACTCAGATTGATGCTTGAGAGAAAAAAACTGTAAAATGAGAGATGAATACTGACAGATGCAGTTTTTGAATCCTTTTTGAGTTTATTCACACAGAATCATAGAGTGAATGATTATCATATAAGTCAAGGGCCTACCTGTGAAGAATTTTCCACTTAGCCCTTTGTACATTTTAGCTAAATTTATTATGGAATTTGTAACTGGTCAGTAATAGTCTTGAAATATATTCCTCAATACAAACTGAGTGGTCAAGCTACTGCCAGGACTTGGATTAAAAATTTTGTTGTAGAAACTAAGGGGAAAAAACTAAAAGGCAACAGGACTATGGAGAGAAACCTGCTTCGTCATATATTAAAGAAGAAAGTAGATAACAGGAGGGGGAACAAAACAACAAAAAAAACCCCAAAAACCCCACATCAAAACTAAGAGCAGAGGACCAAACCAGGAGAATCTGAGAAATATGGAGGGTGAAGGAATATTAGCAAAAGCAACAGGAACTAAACACTAAATCCAAAGTAGAGGAGTGGAAAAAGTAGCTGGGAGCAGAGCATTTCTCAGGCTGAAACAATGGCACTTTCACACCATTGTGTTCTGAAGTAATTTGCCTGTAGGACAGAAAAATATCTTGTTTTGAAATCAGATGGAAATTTAAATGCAGCCCTGTCTCCCAGGTTCTTTTTTTAGGAAAGCTTTTTGACAGCTACCAGTGTCAGAAAAAGCTTCCTGTCTTAGTGTCTCTAACTTGAACTAAGAAAAATAAGCAAGAAGTAAGACTTTGATGAATCTTGCATCACTGCGTACATGGGTATAAATTTGAGTTATCTATTACTTTGTGGATACTCTACAGAAACCTTCTTAGATTTTAGTGGCATGAACTGTATTTAAAAGTGGTTAAACACCAGTGGTTAAAAAGTGAGAGAATATAGACTAAAAATCAACATGCATTTGAAAATATCATTAGAAAATATCACCTTGCTACTTTAGCTTAGTGTCTCATTAAACCAATGAGGTTATATTTACTAAATGAAAAGAAAAAAAGGTTTATGGTGCACTTCCTAGGTAAATAAAAGAGATCAAAAGAGATCTTCCAATCCTCTGGAAGTTCACCAAAAAAGTATGTTTAGCAGTTTTTCAAAACTAGTCTTTCTATTCTGACAATTTTGGATTCTTCCCTTCTGCATTCATTTAAATAGAGATTATGTTGAATTAGTACAAATTTACATAGTTCCTTAATTTACTGATATTTTGTGATTATCATATAGAGGAGGTTGTACAAAATTTGGGAAGAAGGAATGGCAGTGGGGGTGCAAGGAGGATAGAGGGGTTTTTTGAGATTTTTTTTTTTTGTATTTTTTTCATCTCTTCTTGTTAATCTGAATAATAGTGGACAAAATCTTGCTCCAGCTCAGACACAGGGTGGATGTTGGGCTGCTTTTTCCACCTGTGGAGCTACAGAATGAGCAGCCAATAGCCCAGGGAAGTTTGAAGGCAATTCCTCCAGCAGCACACTTTTTTTTTTCTGATCCACTCGGTGCTTGGACCCTGCAGCTTTAATTACTGCAAATAACTTGACTTGATCTTTAGTTTAAGTAAAAATGTCATGATATACTAGCAATTAGAGCAAAGCAAATATTGCAAAAAGTTTTTTGCTGATCCAAGCTGCAAGAAAATCCATGATTTTTTTTTGTTTGTTTATTTTCTCCTTTTGCCTTTTTTTTTTTTTCACTTTGCCACAATAAGAATATCATGCTTTTATTCACAAAATCATGCAAAGGGAATGGCAGGAACACCCCTGTTACCTGATATTCATAGGTGGTTTGATTGAGGAGAGATCAGATCAGGGCAGGAATGTCGCTGGAATTCAGGAACTAATTGTGCAGCACCATGGGATGCATAAATAGTCAAATGGCTAGTAAGAGGTGTGTGCTGGCAAGTGCATTGAATCAATGATTAATCTGATTTTGAGTAATGACTAAATATGATCATTACAGCCAGGTAAAAGGGTCTGTATTTCTGGGATACTTTGCTCCTGGGAAATAGTTCCCACATCATCCATCAACTTTTCCTACTTGAAAAGCAGCCTTAATGAGGCTCAGTTTTAATGGTGTAGGTCATCTTTACCTGCATCTATTTTATAGCCCTGTAATTGCCTTGATTTCTGTCAAGTTACTCGTGATTTATGTTGCTATAAATAAATAAAGAACAAATATTAACTAATACAGCCACACAATCTCCATGCAATTATATAGATGTGAGCTGGATTAGCCTCTCAGCATCCCACTTGAAAGTCTGGAATAAAGAACATCAGATGTTTTACAGAAAGGTTAGAGAATATTAATAGCCCTAAACAGAAGAAAAAATTCAATTATGAGCCTAATAAACAAATTACCCAAAGTTGTGTTGTGTGTGCTCTTAGTATGCAGTTAATTATACATGATCTAGCAGGCATTTTTTTGTTTTTCCTCCATATTTGATTACTTGAATTTAATAATTTACATATTCTCCATCAACACACCCTTGGGAGCCCTCATCTGATGTTTCCCAAATTAAAGCCTCATTGATTATGTTAAATGAAGCTAAATATATAATTCAGAAAAATGAGAAGGACCAACCAATATTGACAACTCCTCCTGGAATTCAGGGTCTGGAATAAAATTCATGTTGAAATCTCCATCTGCACCTTATTGGAAGATTTTATGGAAATCAAACTTTCCCTTTATTCCATTAATATTTCTGGATGATTTGTATAATTATATGCATTTCTGGAGGGAATGACAGGGTGCCATAGTACAGTAAACATTTCATTTGGAGCAAGTGGTGACTGTGAGTATCATAAATATATTAAACCATTAGTCCTTATTTCATGTGTGAGGTTAGTGTAGAAAGGTTCTGTTCCATAAGAATTGAAGTTAATTGTACCTTAATTTATATACCTTTAGTAGCAGCATTTAATTTAAAGGTAAATGTGCTGTGGTTCTGCAAGTGTTCAGCTCCACATGGACGTGAATGATTTGTCCAGCAGTTGTGTATGTTGTTTCAAACTGGGAAGATGTCATTTTGAACTTCTTTTAAATACTTCTGAATAAGTAGAATAATTAATCAGGCCATCAGGGAAGTATTTTGTTGCTGTGTCTTCTACTTGCTATTCACTCTGGCTTTTTTGGATATCTGATGGTATTTTTATTATTGTTTTTCTCCCAGCTCATGACTTTTGTCATTTGATTAAATTGCTTGTTCAGATCAGAGATTGTTTTCTGCCAAGAACCCAGACCAGGCGTGTCTCTACAAAAGCATTAAAAAAATCAGTTAAAAACACACAAGGAGTGGCTTTTGCTGAGTGATTTAGTGACAGAAAACATTTCTCTCACTAAAAGTTGGTAGCTTTTCATTAAAGGGTCAGCAGCATAAAAGCAGCTGTTGCTCTTATATCCACTGAAACACTTATTAAACCCAGTGCTCTCAAAGCTCTTTTCTGTTCTAAATGTAAATACTGTTCTTCAGCCTTCCTGTTCTTTCTGTCTCCTTAAAATGATTCCACGTACATTATATTGTATCTTTTTGCTGACATTTGCCTTTTCTCTTTTTGAAGTCCCTGTCAGTGTAAAATGGTGTTTTCACATGTTTTCTTCATGCCTTAGCTAATGCAGAAAGAGAAAAATCAATGGTGGGTGTGCTTCTTTATCCCACCTGCACCTGCCTTTCTCCAATCTTCCCACCAGTTTAACCAGTGGGGACAGGACTCATCCCCTGTCCTCAGGACCACTGTGACATCTTGCTCTGCACTGACACTTCATATTTTGCAAGGATTAACATTTGCCTTGCTCATTTTGTGTCAGATGTACATGGGTTTTGATAAAATTGGGTTAATGAACTCAATAAGAATCAAATCTCATACTCCTGTCAGAGTCTGCAATAATTTTAACTCACTAAGAAGTTTGATCAGATGCACCTTATCTATAGAGTTCATTTGGCTTTTGTGTTGTCCTTTTTAGTTTGCTTTTATTTATCATTTGTTTCTTGTTGAAGATGTGGTGTTTAGATGAGGGAAGGGCAAAAAGCAATTTTCAATGGGGAGAAATTGATTTTATGCCTGCATAAAAATTTGCCTGCCTTGGCAAAACTGCCTCGTGGAGAAAGGAGTATTGTTTTTTCTTCCAAGTTTGGAAAATTACTTAAAACAAAAATAAGTTGTTCTGCTCTGTCTCTCTGATTTTTTTTTTTTAATTTTCTGTTTGTTTGTTTGTTTTTTCAAACATTACTGGTTTTATTCAGGGTTGTTTAGGCTTTAAATCAAGCCCCAAAGCAGGTCAAAGCCTGATTGTTTTGCTGGCCTAAGGAATAAGTGTCAGAGCTGAGGGACTTGTTCTCCTGAGCTTGTGTGTGCTCAGCAGCTCACTGAAGCTCTACCAAGGAGCAATTCCAGTCAGATCTGACAATCATTGGAGTCTCTGTGCATGTCAACAGCTGTCCCCAGGTCATGGGTGACAGAAACATCTCTAGCTGGATGGAAACTGATGTCAAGTCACTCAAGCAGTCTCCCCAGTTGCTGAACATAGATAAGCTGTTAATCACTTCAGGTGAAGAGAAAAAAAAAAAAAAAAACAACGAAAACCACTTTTGAGAGGGTATAGGGAGATCTAGGTGAAAAAGTGAGATTGGAGTTGGAAAAGCAGGTTGTAAAGGATTCAATTCCTTCACAGCATCAGTAACTATAAAGAAATTCATATTTCCTACTTGAATTTTTGAAGCTTGTTGTGACGATGCAGCCTTCGAACAAGAAGCTTTGCTTAAAAATTTTTCATCTAAGGGATGGAACTGGTGATTACAGCTTTGCCACCAAAAAAAATAAATGTGGGTTTGAAGGATGGCATGCCTGGCTGAACTGGAGACACTTGCACGAATCAGAAGTGATAATCCATTTCTGGAACACATGGGGCACTGTTGCCTTCCAGGATGAACGGGATCAAGCTTTGCCGTGCTCGAGGGATGTCTGAGATTGCCCTGACTTCCCAGCATCACCACACTGCTGGATTTTGCTCCTACCAATTTTCTGAAAAAAAGAAACCAAACCAGCAGTAGGCACAGTGCCTGCAGAACTGCACAGGAGAGGAAGGAGGGGTTTAATCAGCTACAGCTTTCTACTGGGAAACTCTCAGAAGGCATAACAAGAATTGAGGAGAATTTGACTGCCAGCTCTGGGAGTGCACACACATGACTGTGCTCTGGCTTTCCAACAGGCTGTGACTGGAAGAAATACCTTTCCATTAAAAAAACAAAAAAAAAGCAAAAAACTCAAACAAAACCCCAACAAACAAACAAAAACAAAAAAGAAAAACAAACAAACAAGCAGCTGAGAGAGATCAGAAAAACTTATTTTTGTTTTAAGTAATTTTCCAAACTTGGAAGAAAAAACAATACTCCTTTCTTCAAGAGGCAGTTTTGCCAAGACAGGCAAATTCTTATGTGGGCATAAAATCAATTTTTTCCCATTGAAAACTGCTTTTCATTTCACTGAGTCATATCGTGTCTGTGAGGGGCTGGGAGCTGGAGTTGTCTGTCAAGGCTGGAATAACTCTGGGAGCATCCCTTGTTCTTGTTCTGAAAGTTGCCTACCTGATAACAGCACCTGCTCTTATCAGAAGTGATGGGAGGTAAAAGGTTCCAAGCCATTATGGAAATTGATTATTTGTTTTCTCATAAGTTATTATAAGTTATTATAAGTTCATTATAATAAGTTATAAGTTCATTATAACTTATATAATAACTTATAGGTTATTATAAGTTCATTTGATGCTGTACTAAAAACAAAAAACAACACCAAACAAACAAAAATCCCCCAAAAAACCTCAAACAAACAAACCACCCCGAACTTTATTAAAAGATGATGATTTCCTGCAAGTGACAGTAAATATGGCTATAAACCAGGAAAGACTTGCAGTGTAAATAAAGCAGAGCCAAAGGATGAATTAAGCAATAACAACCACATCTCTTTCTAAGAGTATTTATCTGTCTGTGGCATGTGTCCAGCACCAAGCAGATGGTATCTGAAATGCTGAACAATTGGAGCTACAGGCTGAAGGAGTCTCAGCTTGCCCATTAAAAACAAAGCAAAACAAAATTATTTTAGCTACTGATCTTACCAAGGTTGTCCTAGAGCTGCAGTAATGAGCAGTGAAGGCACTTTGGGTATAGTCTCACAAATATGAACTGGTGCAAGAGAGAAAATTACATTGGTGTGTTGGAATATATGGACTTTGGTAAAGAGGAGCTGCTGAATTTTTAAGTAGTTACAGTGCATGGGAAATATCAGTTTTAATTAAATGTTATTGAGCAAATTATGAAATCAGAAAGCTTGGAATAATCCAGTGACTGTTCATCAAAGATGTGGATAACTCAAGTTCTTGTGTTTCTTCAGCTCCAGTTGAGACAGCTCAGTTAGATTACAGCATTTTGTGGACAGTGTTCACAAAAGAAAAAAAAAAATCCTTCTTCCTTTTGCATTCCTACTTGGAAATAAAAAAAGTTATAGCAAATGAATATATATATATATATGTATATATCTGAATCTATATATATGTATGTATATTATATATATACAGCGGATGAATTTTAGCAACAGAAAACCTGGGAAAATTCTCACTAAAAGAGGACAAGTTAAAAAAGCCATACAATTCTATAAATGACAAAAGGGGGCATTCCGAAGTGTGCCTACATTTTGTTACAAAAATCTCCTTTGCTTTTACTGAGCTGTGTTGGGAAATCTGCTTTTCTAGAAGATGAGGGAATGATGGTAAAAGGCAGAGTTTCCCTAGAATTGCTGTGACACAGGCACTAACTGAAGCTGGTGAAAACAAAGATGCAAAAGTGTTCAGAAAAAATGAAATCTTAGCAGTAAATAGAGTTTTAGAAGTGAGATGAAATAGGTCTGAAGAAAAATAAAAAAGGGCTATTAATAGTGTGTGGTTGGTGGACTAAGAAGACTGAGGCACCATTGTGAATACACATCAAGAGGAAAATTGTATTTAGTTAACATTTGGATTTCTTTCTTCAGATATAAAAGGACACTAATTGTATAATTCACAGTTCATGTTCAGAAAAGGAAGAGATTTGCTCTGAATTAAAAGTCATGCTATGAAACAGCCAGGCAGGAGCAAAATTGGCAGCTCTGCACAATAGGCCAAGCATGAATTCCATTATCCCCATGGCACAGAAAGCAAAGCTCACTGCACACTGCCCAAAACTGTGTAAAAGTCAAAGTGTGGAACAGGGAGGAGGATGTTCAGTACAGCAATTAGTCAGCAAGTAACATAACCCCCCAAAATAGGAGCCCAGTGATGAAAAAAAAGCTGTGCCTGTCTTGAAATCCACATTTAAAACCAGTTCAAATCCTGGCAGTGGATGTACAAAATTCTAATAATCTGATGAACTAAATTTGAAGATGTAAAACTTAAACTTTGAATAATTTCTTGAGAACAATGGATTATTGGGAACTCAGAATGCCTCAAGACTTTAAGTACCTTAAAAATGAGTTTCTGCTTTAAGGCACTTAAGTCTAGGACTTTTTTCTTTTTCTCAGAAACCATGGCAATTTCTCTAAAAGCTCAACTGGGAACTAAAGAAGTTCACTTAGACCTCTGACTGAAAATCTTTCAGGTAATAGCTGGTTGTGTCTGCACACCAGTAAATACACAGGGAAACAATGTGAGTACTGACAGGGTTCTGGGACTTTTATGGAGCTCTACAAATCTCCCTCTTGTTTATCTTCCAACATATAAAGGTGCCTTCATGGAAGTGAATAAATGATCCATTTATCTATTTGTGGACATCCAAATACATTCATTGAATATATAGATATGTCAGACCTTATTTTTTCAACTCATTTAGATTAGGAAAGAAACTATTTTCCCACTCATCAATCAATGCCATTCAGCAAGCACTGTAGATCTTAAAAAAAAAGTGCACAAAAATGTTATAGCAGATGTGGATCTTGAGGAGGTTGGCTTTGTTTTTGTATTTTTCCCCCCATTTGCTGCATGTGTCTATGGCCTAATTTCTTGTCTCTTGGTGGCGTCCCTCCCTACAGCACGAGGGTTGGTTGGAACTAAATCATCTTTAAGGTCCCTTTCAACCCAAAACATTTTGTGATTTTTCTCTGTCTCTGGTTATGCTTCCTGTATTTCTTTGTCTATGCAGATATGTTCATTTTTCATTTTATTTTCTCCTTGATGTCTGTACTGTCTGATGGATNTATATAAAACATTTTTTTCCATAAAAGAATCCAAGGGACAATAGCAGTGAGAAAGGGAAACATCACCTTTTATATATTTGTTGTAGTTAAGAGGTCCCAAGACAGAGACCATTCTTCATGGTGTAGACTTCTCCTTTTAATCATCTTTAGCATGGGAAAAAAAGGGAAAAAAAGCATCTGTGAGAAAGGGCATGAATAAAAGATATATTTAAAATACTTCCCTCCAACTCCATTGTTTACTTAAACTCTTTGTAATTGAGACATCTGGGTCAAAGATCAGGACGAAAAAAAGAGAAAAATTCCTACATTCTTTTAAAATTGAAACAAATTTCAATGGCACTAGAATGAAACATCATTTTTGAACCAGCAAAAGGGGGATAAAATGTTATCCTAGCTACTGATCTTCTTAGAAGGACATCAGAAAAATCTCAGAAGGGGTGACTCCACCATCACTAATGACAGTAAAACCAACACAACTGATTTTGGTGTCTGGTTTTAGTCAGAAGACGAATGCAAGTTTCACTATGGACAGGCCCTGACATTTTTTTTCCTTTTTTTAAGCAAGACTAGCAAGGTAGAAATGGATATTTGGGCACAACACTGGATCTTTACAGGCTTTGTTCTTAAAAAATGAGGTATTTTCACAGAGCAAACCACTGCAGGGTGTTTGTGTAGCAACGGGAGAGGTCTGGAAAAGGAGACTGTGGCAATGCACCTATTCCATCTTCTTCAGTCAAACACTAAAGGACAGTACAAATTCTGCACTCCAACCTTCTTAACCTGCAATTCAGGTCTTTGCCCAGCAAAAACAAACAATATTCAGTCTCCTCTTGGAGCAATAAGAGCCAGCATTGATGTAGATACAGCCCTCAAAGCCCAGGTTGATCCCAGCTGGAATTAATGATAAAGGGAAATTAATTATTTTAAAGTTAGTAGTGGCAGCTGAGTTCTAATCTGTTCCATGATGCTCCTGTGTGTTGTGCAAACACTTCCCTTTCCAACTCTTCAAGGTGCTTCTGCATAGCAGTGCTTTGAAGTGAAAATGAATCTCACTCACTGAGTTTAGGAGACTTTTCCAGTCTTAGCACTGAATTTAGTTGTCCAAATTTCATCTAGTTTCACTCCACGTGCTTTATGAGCTNGTCTGTACTGTCTGATGGATTCTGTAGCTGTTCTGCAGGCAGTGTGAGGGGAGAAACTTTGTAAACTAATATTTACATGAGACCCTGCCTGGAGCAAGGAGCCTCACAACTGTTGTTTTATGAAAGTAAGTGGGAAAAGCACTTCTGTTTAACTGCAAAATAAAGGCCTTGAAATGGATTTGGACACTGGCTCATAGCCTGGGAGGGTCACTTGTTATTGTTCCTCTGACAAGAGAGTATTACCTTGAAGCAAACCTGACACAGGCAAAGTTGAGGAATAAGATTCCAAGGAACAGATCTGAAAAGCAGGCAATATATTTGCTAGGAAAAATGGGGCCAATTCTTTGATATTGTGATCTCAGCTTCAATACTTTTCTTTTAATGTATAAAATAAATGCACCAGGGTAAAGCCTGTGACTGCCAGGCGAAGGTATGTGAATAGCAGAACATGAGTCAGGACTAAAGTAATGTTTAAAAGTGGATTATTNATGACAGTAAAACCAACACAATTGATTTTGGTGTCTGGTTTTAGTCAGAGGACAAATGCAAGTTTCACTATGGACAGGCCCTGACATTTTTTCCTTTTTTTAAGCAAGACTAGCAAGGTAGAAATGGATATTTGGGCACAACACTGGATCTTTACAGGCTTTGTTCTTAAAAAATGAGGTATTTTCACAGAGCAAACCACTGCAGGGTGTTTGTGTAGCAACGGGAGAGGTCTGGAAAAGGAGACTGTGGCAATGCACCTATTCCATCTTCTTCAGTCAAACACTAAAGGACAGTACAAATTCTGCACTCCAACCTTCTTAACCTGCAATTCAGGTCTTTGCCCAGCAAAAACAAACAATATTCAGTCTCCTCTTGGAGCAATAAGAGCCAGCATTGATGTAGATACAGCCCTCAAAGCCCAGGTTGATCCCAGCTGGAATTAATGATAAAGGGAAATTAATTATTTTAAAGTTAGTAGTGGCAGCTGAGTTCTCATCTGTTCCATGATGCTCCTGTGTGTTGTGCAAACACTTCCCTTTCCAACTCTTCAAGGTGCTTCTGCATAGCAGTGCTTTGAAGTGAAAATGAATCTCACTCACTGAGTTTAGGAGACTTTTCCAGTCTTAGCACTGAATTTAGTTGTCCAAATTTCATCTAGTTTCACTCCACGTGCTTTATGAGCTCTGGATCTACACCCAGAACTTTTTGAAGGTGTGAGAGGTAATAAACAGACAAATAATAAATATTTGCAAAATATTTTTTTTTAAGCAAAATATCTGTGGACACCATTGACTGCTTTACTTAGAAAAGAAATAAAAGACATTTATCTGTGAGAAGCTGAATGTTAAATATATGTGAATGGGTGATAACTAAAATCACATCCTGCTCTTGTAGAAGCTGCCTAAGGTTGGTAGGAGTTGAGCATGGATGAAAACTAAGCAGTGCTAAGAAAAGGAACACAAATCTGTTACTTTTTAGGTTCTAGCCCAGAAGTATACAGCACAAAGGCAAACTATGGAGATTAATAGGATAACATT
Organism: Ploceus nigricollis; assembly: GCA_013399945.1. Lineage (NCBI taxonomy): Eukaryota > Metazoa > Chordata > Aves > Passeriformes > Ploceidae > Ploceus > Ploceus nigricollis. Next base: position 441,926 of record VXBC01012287.1, read on the forward strand.
GTCAGTGTAGCAGGCTCTAAATTGAATCCTTTGAATATATGAGTCTAAAAGTCCTTAGGAATGTATTCAGGTAAAATATGAATATTACAGTCTTTTCTTTCTGAGCTGCTCTCATCAGAATAAAGTGACTCTTGTGCTTCACCAAATGCCAGAGCACTGCAGATAGGTTCACTCACCACAAAAGGGATTTCTTGAAATTGTATTCACATAAATGAGTTACTTCTCCTAGAACTTGTCTGTAAAGGGTGTAAATGGTTCTGACAGCACTAAGACTCACCCATGTGTCTTCTGTAGTTATCAAATAGAGAATTTCTGTCATTATTTAGTCAACCATTATAGACTTAAAAAAAAAAAAAAAAAAAAGAAAAAACACCAATATCCCACCAATATCTGTTACGTACTGTCACTTTCCTGGAAAATTTCTGCTTTCTATTTCAAGTGAACAATAAATGTTCCTACTCTAAAGATACTTAAATTGCAGCACTTATTCCCAGCTGCATTGAGCCTATCCATTTTTTTAGGCACTGCTGAGTCTCAGCAAGAATTACTGAATACTGAGTCACTGGTAATATTTTGGAACCATGTCTTAAATTTTTTGTAGGGCTTTTCTATATATGAAATAGAAAACTAATCAGTTTGATGTCATTCATGTCATCCCTTTCCTGGAACAGGAGGACTCATTACAAATTTGGACTTGAAAATACCAAGTTCATACCAGAAATTTCCATATCAATATGGCCCAGGTCTGTTTGCTACAGGTAAATCAGTGGGAAGGTTACTATGTCTCTATTCAACACTTATATATTCAACAAAAATAGAAAGGATTATTTTTTTTTTAAACCATCATTAAATGATAAGGGCAATTTTATGCTTTTTTTGTCTAAATCTGATTTTTTAAAAAATGTTTTTTACAGATCTATATAAGAACTGTAGAATATTTGTTAAATATAGGCCCAGAAATATTTTTTTTCCATATTGAACTTTAGCTGTTGAGTCACAGCGTGTTAGCACAAGACAGTAAAAAAAAGTTTTAGACAGAAACTCCACTTTCATTTTGACAAAGTAGCATGTTCTAAGGTTTAGAATATTATATATAAAACCAGCATAATATATCTCTTCTTTATAAACCATTTTGACACTTTTTTGGGTTTGATATTTGAAAAACATTACAACTATTCACCTGAATATAGTTTTAAATCTTGAGTCTTGACAGTTAAAGCCCAATATTGGAGGAAATAGTCTTAACAGCAATCATCAGTCCAGCTCAGTACACTCTGTTACAATTATCTGGAAATCTTTCCACCACTAGTCCTATTGTGAAAGAGAGGAAATACTTTCCATAAACTCTGTTTTATGCCTGTTAAAAATAGAAGCATATCTTCATTTCTATCTTCAACACACTAATTTTACCTCACAATTAATTTATTACCATAAACTTCTAGTTCAAGTACATAAAACACTTTCTAAAAATAGTGTATGTAGAACAAAAACATTGTGTTTGTTCTATGTCTATTTTACTTGGTAATTTTACTAAGTAATATCATTACCATTGTAATTACCATTTCATAGATTTATATGGAAGAGGTTTGATTTTATTTCATAATTTCATAACAAGTTTTGTTGGTTTTTGTTCCTTGTTTTTTGTTTATTTTTTTGTTTTTAGTGGTGTTTTAAGTTATACACAGGATTTTAATAAGGGCTGGGATTCATTTAAAGATTTTTTTTTTTTAATAAACCAAAAGGATGTTTTCTCATCTTGGAGTATAATTTTTAAAGCTTGTTCTGTGACACACACCTCTCTGCTAGGCCTTGATGAGTACCAATAAAGGCTGGATTTCTTGGTAAACACTCTCTGAAGCTCCCCATGATGGAAGTGATTTCCTTAGTCAGAAATTATGAATCTCATGGCTTAGCAGCATTATTTTTTGAAGAGAGGAGAGACAGAAGATTGAGATCATAGAATAGTTTTTTGGCATTATAAGTTGTAGAAAAGATGGTGCCAGATATGGTAAAAGATGGAAAGCTGAATGTGGTTTTGGTTATTGTCTTCCAGCATTTTGGCTGTTTTCATTAATTTCCCTCTGTCTCTGTCAAAGCCCCTGCACCTCTGGACTTCCTTCACTCTTGAGTCCTCTGAAGTGTTCAGCTCTTCTAGGACATGATGGAAAGCTTAAAATATCCTGTAAACAGTGAATAAACAGTGAATATCTACAAACAGTAAATAAATAAACAGTGAATATCTGTATGCTCAGCTCTGGGAAGCTGGGCTGTTGGTGATGAGGGGGAAAATGTCTGATGAGCAGAACTCAGCAGGCAAATAATACTTTTAATCCCAATGAATTCTCTCTGTATTTCATATGAAATTGCTCTTGCTTCTTCAGACTTAATGCCCCAGTCCCCTTCACTTGGTGAGGATTCTGCTACAAGGCAGGCATGGCTTCCTGGAAATTCCAGTGTTCTGGACTATTCTGTTAGTGGTGAAATACCAATTTCTGTTTCAAACATGATCATACAGGGTTGAACTGAAAAAGACATTTTAAAGCTCAGACACACCCTGAGCACTCCAGCTCTTTGCAATTTGCAGCTGCAGAAAGCTCCAGGAGCTGCTGGGCAGGTGGGTACAGATCACATCTGGAGATGCTCCTGCTCCTGGCCTTGAGTTCAGCAGAATCTTCTTTCAGAGGGAATGCAGCTGGATGAGCTGGAGGTTTCCCCATGAATTTCATTAATACTTGCTCAATAATGGGGGAAGATCTGCCTTGAAAGGGCTAAAAAACACCGTGGCTGTGTCTGACACAGGCTCTTTGTCTGCTGTTAGCAGGAGGCACTTTGGGTTTTGTGTAGGGAAATTGATACAGCCAGGACTGAATCACCTTCAATAATGCCTCTTCAGAATTATTCTAAGAGCACAGAAATGAGCAGGGAAAGCTGTTTAATTTTTTGCTGGTAAACATGTGAGACTATTTTTCTCTCTGAGTTGTAGTACCTATAACACTACAAAGCCTTTTAGAAGTCTCTAAGAACTATTAATCAAACATTTCCTGTAAGCAGTACAGCATTCTTTTGCCAGTTGTTCTATTTTTTTTGCCCATCTGAGGTGTTGTTCTCCTATTTTCATCACTAAGAAAGGGAAAACATCATATAGATGTTGTGAGAGATGGAAATTTTACTGTGATATACACACCAACATATGTTATTTTTTGTTCCAAATGATGGAAATTCCAGGTCACTTTATAGTTATGGGCCAATAATCAAATAGGACACTCAGTGTCTACACAACACAAAGCCCTGCCATTTTTATCTTTTTGACACACTGTAAACTTCAACAAAGCTGATTACATCTTTTATAGTGTTTTATTTTATACTTGGAGCAATTGAAATTGGTTCTCATCCTTTCAGTGCATGGCTACATCAGAAAAAACAAGTAAGACACTTACTTTACTTGGATGCAATTTATACGTCTATGGACAAAATAAAAATGAATAAGTTTATGATTGCAAACTGCCTAACTTGGTTTAAAAATGCATGAGAACTATTTCTAAGTTTCTGTGTTAAAGCTGAATTAAAAATATAAGATAATCTTTAAAATGAATAAATAATGCAGATTTTTTTTTTTAAAGCTCAAATACTTTGACAGTGTTGGCCCTCAAAGCTAATTTTTCATGGGATTATAGAACACAGCATTTTAATGGTAAATTTTTACCCCAAAATCATAAATAAAACATGCATGTTGATACTAACATCATCTGCTGAAACGTCTGAAAGTATTGCAAATGAGATGAAAACTTTGTGTTTTGCTATTTAAAGTTAGGAGTTAAAGTATCAGTGCATGTTCTAGTCCTGTCTTGTTTTTAAAAATGTCGTATGTTAAAAATTTCATCCAACCATGTGAAATTTTGTGTTATTTAGGGCTTGAGAACTGTTTGTGTGTTTGAATTCCAGTTCTGCTGATGGAAAAGTGAGCTTGGTAAATTCCTTCTCAATCCATAGACATTTCTCAGGTTGTGTGGCAGTGCATAAATGTTCATAAGGTTTGGCCTTGGGCTTCCATCAGAGCTTGGTATTGCGATGATCCACTAAAAATCTTCTTATAAGGGGATCTTATTTTGATACAATTTCTGTGTCTGATGAGGAGCTGAGCTGGAACTCGATGGGAAGGTCTGTACAGAGAGGGATGATGTGTGTAAATGTGTCACACACACTTACAGTGTCAAATAGACTTTTTAAAATGTCTGTTTGGGGTGCTGCAGAGCTTTGGGTGGCTGCTGCATCCAACTGTTCTATTGCACAAGTACACTGCTTTATAAAGAACATTTACAAGTGACATTTATACACTTTGGCTGTGTAAACATCTATAACATGAGTGTTGATGTGTTACAATCTTGCTGGTGTTGGATACTTTAGTTGTTTGGGTAATTAACACTTCAGTTCACCTCGTGCCATTTTCTCAGTGAGACCCCAGCAGCAGCAGCAGCTTCTGTGCCACACACAGACACCAAGTCATTACAGCAGCTGACACAAGGCAGCCCTGAGATGTGTGACACTAATTAAATCAAAATCTCCAAATTAAAAATAGGTTCCTTATAACTAATGAGGAGTGACCATCTACATCAGAATATATTCATTTTTTACTTCATTGATCATAAATTATTGCTGTGGTATGTTGTAGTAAATCACCAAAAAATCCATTAGCAAAGCTTTTTTGTCCCTGCAAGTACAAAGAATATTAATTATTTTTGCTTCCTGAGAACATACTATTTTTTCCTTTCTCTTCTTCATTGGCAAATGTTTGCAAAGCCATTCCTTAAAAATAACCAGGGAATATAAATTAGCAATGACTTTCCTGATGTTGGTACATTCAAGGACCTCCCTTTATATTCTGATACATGCTACATGCAAGAGTTTAGTAGATGTGTGGATTAGGTTTTTAATTTTTAGGGTCTGTGGCGAAGAACACAAATTCTCTCATCTCTGGGAAGTTTTACTGCTCAAGCTGAAGCTGTGGTCATTGAACAAGATATAAAAGGCATTGATGCATAACCGTATTATGTTGGACCATTGTGATGGTAGATTGTAACGGCAAGAATTGTTTTATTGTTGTTTTTAATCAAAAAAAGCTACTGCCACACTGAGCTTTGCAAGACTAGACAGAGGTTTGATTTTAAGAAAAATTCATGCTAGATGTGTTCTCTTGTCAGTTCTTCATTCTTGCTTCAAAGCCCCAACCAGTTTTCTCTACTAATCAAGATAAATATCTTGATTAGTGTTTCCTGACTGCAGAGAGGGTTTTTTTGTTAGCTTGTGTGAGATAATGCTTTATCTTCCATACTATCTAATATTGCAAGGCTACATCTTTTCATTTACAGCAATTTTAAATTAAAATTTTAAGGTGAAAGGTGAAATTTAGGAATATTTAAGCCATATCAGAAGACTAAAAACTATGCAAGATGTGTTTCTTATATCTATATTCACAATTCCAGGTTATTATGGAATGGGGAATGGGAAAGGTGAGGTTCCATATTAACATGGTAGCAGGCCATATGTGCATATGAAGCAGTAGAGGGAAGGCTTTGATTTAAGCAAAATGGAAAAAATGAGGATATTTATCTTGACTTTAGTAAAGGCTGGATTTTTATAACCTGTTCCATAGGAATGAAAATGTCATTTTGAATAGAGGTGCAACCCTGCTGGCAATAACAGTAGACATTCCAACCTCATCAATTCTTTGAATGTATAATTTTCACAGACATCAGAAAAAAAATGCAAGTACAAACATATTTTGTACTTTAGGTTTTTGTAGGTTCCTCTATAAAGTTAGGTGTTTGTGTTACCCTCTGCCCTGAACTTAATTTTCACTTTGGTACAGTGTTGCAGTGTTTGAGCACTATATATTTATTAATTTATTTTAATATTGATCTCCTCACACCGAGGGAATGAATATTGGAACTCCCCAGGCTACACTAGTCTCGGTTCCTCTCCTCTTCTCTTTGCCATCCCTTGTTCTTTGTTTATTTCTGTAACCAGACAGGCTGCAGAGCAGTGAGGGTGAGGTAAGGTCTGGTGTTCCAGTTGTGGCCATGGATTTCACTGATCACCCTGAACGTTGTTTCAAAAATAAAAAAAAACCCAACCCCAAACCTAAAAAAACCCACTTTGCCACTGTATTTAATCCAGAAATGTTTACATTTAGAACTGTTCAGTGAAAAAATACCCCAGTCTTGTTGAATGGTAGCATTAGATGGAGGTTGGCTGAGGAGGTGATCTTTTCTCCCTTTGCTAGGTGATTTTTCTAGTTTGAGATAATTTGGGGATGTAAAACATCCAACTTCATTTAGGAATATAGATGGACTTTGCTGTTAATGAGCTGATTTTACTATTATCAATCTGAATACCTGCATGCCTTTTACAGCTTTAGTGGCAACATTGATGTTAGGTGGAAACCACACTGAATTCAGGTGCCAGTTCTGGTGGCTGCTCTTGGCCTGATCCCCCAAGAGCTGAGCTTTGCCTCCAGCCCCACCCCAGCCTGAGGCTGCCCAGAGGGATTTTTGGATAATGATTCAGTGCTGAGCTATTTCAGAAGGATTTCCTCCACCTCTTTTTTCCTCTCCATCAGCTTTTGTGCAACCTTCAGCACAGCTTTCCCCCAGTCCCCAGTGGCCATCAGCTCCATTACAGGAGAAAGGATGAGTCCTGTGGCTCTGTTAATTATTTACATCTGTGCAGTGAAGATGAGCAAGTGTCTGACACGCAGGAAGCAGTGAGCAGGAAACAGAGCCAGAGGGGAAGTGTTTGCTGAAAACCCATCTCAAACAGAGCTGACAGAGCCCTTATTGTGGCACTGTGCAAACAGGTTTGAAATGAAGTATTTAAAAAATCAAAGTTGTTGTGTAATATTAGATTTAGCCTGTCTTGCTGTTTGCTTGTCTGATGTGTACAAATCCACACAGAGGAGAAGGGGAGTGCAGAGCATCACTCTAAAAGTGTGATGCTCATAAAGCCAATATCCATATGCTGTGTGCTGCACCTGTGAGTTCATTTGTGCACAATTCTGCTGCTAAGGGTGTCACAGGAGTCCAGGAATGGGAGTTTTGTGAGCCACTGTGAGCCTTGTTAAGCTTTACAGCCAGATAACATCTTGAACTGTTTTGCCTGATGTAATGCACAGAATTGGGAATCATCCTTTGGAAGGGAATTTTAATGTGGATTTTTTAAATTTTTTTTTTATTATTATGTGTTGTCATCTGACCAAATTATATATCACAGAATCATTTAGGTCTGAAAAGCCTGCTAAGAAAATATTGAGTCCAGCAGCACTGTGTTCACCACTAACCCATGTTTCTAAGGGCTACATTGTCTTTTAAATATCTCCAGGCATGGCGTCCCCACCACTGCCCTGGGCAACCTGTCCCAGTGCCTTTTCAGGCAGAAATTTGTCCCAGTATCCAATCTAAACCTCCCCTTGTGCAAATTGACTCAATTTCCTATTGTCACATCACTTTGGAAAAGAGACAGACCCCACCTGGCTGTCCCCTCCTGTCAAGAGTTGTGCAGAGCCAGAAGGTCCCCCTGAGCCTCCTTTTCTCCAGGCTGAGCCCCTCCCCAGATTACTCAGCTGCTCCTGGGGCTCCAGCCCCTTCCCAGCTCTGTTCCCTTCCCTGGACATGCTCCAGCCCCTCAAAGTCTGTAGTGTATGAGGAGCACAAAACTGAGCACAGGATTCAAGAGGAGGCTTTAGCTGATCAGTGCAAGTCCTTGATGGGATTGGGAATGCTTGGCTGGGGTAGCTGTTCTGATGGGAGTGGGAATGTTTGGCTGGGGTAGCTGTTCTGATGGGAGTGGGAATGCTTGCCTGGGGTAGCTGTTTTTCTGCTGCCTGTGCAGAGCAGAAGGAGCTGTTGACAGGTAAAGAGCAGACACTGTCACCAGGCAAGTGACAAGTGGAGCCAGCACAGATAACTGCTGGTCAGACTGTGGGGACTCAAAGGCATCCTCTGATTTCTGAAGTTCTTAATTTTTTCTTTTGTTTCTGTTTGTTTTGGTGTTGGTTTCTACAGTCTTAACTCCTCTCTTAGCTGTGGTCATAAGCCATGACTTGTGTGTGCTGGAGCTGCATTTACTCACTTGCCAACTCACAAAGCCACTGGTTGCCACTGGTTTTGTTGTTCTTTTGAAGTGTTATTTTGGAGATAAAATGCTGTGTCTGTGAGGTCAGAGTTTACACTTCTTGTGCTGTTAGAGCACAATACTTCTACTTTGCTCTTCTTTTCAGTTATCCACATCCTGCTGTAAATGTTTATTATTCTCCTTACATGGGCAGCTGAATACCTGATTTGATTGAAGGTGACTTCAAATTTATATTAATTATCAGTCTGCATGGTTGAATGAAGCATATGGATAAAAGTAACTATGGATAAGGGGTTACTTATGCTGCATAAATCCTTGTTAAATATGAAATTCTTTCTTTGCATATATATAAGACAGCACAGAGTAAGGATTTTAAGTCATTTCCATACATTTATCCCAATGTTTCAAAGTCTTAGTATTAGAAATGTGCCTCTAGTCTGTGTAAAAATTGACTTTATAAAGCAGTTGTCATACCATTAGATACCCTATGTGTTTAGTTTACACTTACATGAACTTATAAATACAGAAATTAATACCTAGTATTCAACCTCTTGTGACAGTTCAAATATTTAAGTTAAAAAAAAAATAAAAAAGAAAACTCAATACAAAACCATCTAATTTTCCCATAAAAACAACGTCTTCATTAAGGTACAATATGTCTTGTCTTGGCAAGGGCAGAAACATTAAGATGTTGTGATTATAAGTTTTCTAAAAGATAAGCACTTTTGAAATCTCTGGTTTTTGATCATGAACTGGGCAGAAAATAAATCAAAAACCCCACCTGTGAGAATACTACTCACAATTAAAATTGTATCAGATATCTTATGTTACTTTGGCCACATGTTCCAGGTTGTTTCTTGCTGCCAAGAGTGATTTTAAAGAATAAAGTTTTGAAATCAACTCTGCATATTTAAATGTCATATTCCACACTCTGAGCCCACAGTAGAAATGGTGCACCAGCAGTGCTTTGGAAGAAAGTTAACAGAGAGAAAAATCCTCACAATTTTATATTTGTGTTTGACAAGCCACATACTCTTATCTAGAATAGTGTTTTCATTTAAACCCATATTTTTCCAGAGAGATCCCAAAATTTGTGTAAATTCTTCTTCTTTAAGATAGAATTGAATTCAAAGGCTGTGGAATAAGGTTTTATTCAGGATAGCTGCTCATTGTGGAGACGATTCACTCCAACAAGACGCTTAGGAGAGCAGGAAGGATGTGCAAGTCACTGATGTACAACACCAATGGGAATTTTGAAGACATCCCATAGTTTGGTATAATTAGTTCTCATGGCTGAGGACAGCCCAGGATTAGAGCTGCTCAAAAAATGCTGGTCTTGAGGTAAATTGATACAGTGATGTAAAAGGATGTTCCACATTTGGCTGCCTTGTCTCTTGCTTAAAATTCCAACTACTTGCCTAAGTTTTTCAAGGAGAAAGCACTTTGTAAAAACATAGTTGAGAGAGACAAAGGTGAAAAAATAAACACAGAAGTAGCAGCTTTGATGCTTTTTTTGGTAACAGTTGTCAAATAGAAGCATCACTTATTCAATTTCCAATAAATGGGTGTGTATGTTTTACTGTAATTTAATAACTTGCTGTGAACCTTGAATTTGTGTTGTGCACCCAAGTACAGATGGAAATTTGCAAATATCCTTTTGTCATACTTTGCAACCCTCTAAACTTAGTATGTGAATTTGTACCTTAATTTATGTTGGATTAGAGAGAATGTTTCTCTAAGAGAATGTTTTCTTCAGAAGAAGGAAATGTACATCATGAAATAATGTCCATTCATAATTTTTGCTAATTAACAGTAGAATATATGGTAATAAAAATAGTGGAAAGAGCCAGTTTGTAGAGTCTTAGTTGCATTCTCCAGTCTGAAATGTAGTAGAGCAGGAGCCTGAGGTGAGGCAGGCAGAGTTTTCATTAAGCACAAATTCACAGATGCCATATGAGGAGTCCAGAGAGACAGAAATGTCTCTGCTGGTTCTGACAGAGACCTTTAATACTTTCTCATGATACTTCTTTAGTGTGAACCCAGAGCTTGTGATTGACTCCTCCCCTTGGGGGACATCACAGGGACTCCCTGACCTCTTCCCAACCCTCCTGACCTAAGGGCCCCTTCCCTGAAGGGGCTCCAGCTGGATTCCCTGTGACCTGCACAGGTATTGCCAAAACACTGTCCAGTTTCCCTCCAGTGAGTGTGACCCAGTGTGACCAAATCAGAAATGGCTTTCCTAGGTGATTTGACAGCCAAAGCAATCTGGATCCAAAATTAATCTCTCTCCTGTTTCCAGCCTGTCTCTGGGCACAGTTTGTTTTATGGAGATTCAGGGAAAGCAGCAATAATCTGTACACCTGGCCATGGAATGTGCCTGGCCTTCGTACCCTCCCCGATCCTGACCTCCCCCCCTGTCCCTAGGGAAGCACCCAGTGCCCAAACACCCTCCCCTAGGGCTGGGACAGCCCTGCCTGCAGCCCTGGGGGGCTACCCTGTGGCCCTGGGGGGCTCCCCCATGACCCTGGCTCGGCTTCTGCAGCTCAGCTCTTTCCCCATTCCTCAGCCATCTGTTCCCAGACAATTACTCACAGAAACACTTGGATATTCAGCTGCCTGAGCCAACTCTCTTGAGCTGCTTGCATCCTCTTTGCCCTCCAAGCAGCGTCCCAGGATGAATGTTTGAAACATCGAGATGTTGTATTACCATAATTGCAGCCAGTAGTTTTGACTATTTTTTCACCAACTGGCAAGGCTAGGAATTATTATGTCTTTTGAAGGGAAGAAAAGACACCATCAGTCTTTTATATTCTTAGCATTCTTGCACTGATGTAAAATACACCGAGATTATTTTGAAGAAGAACACTTTTAAATTCCTTTTCCCCAAGTTCACTTGATAACACTGCCAGAAGTGGCTGTCTGTTAAAGGGAGAGTGAAGAGGAGTAAACAAGATAAAAAGCTACTCTTCTTTATTTGCATTAGACATTTCACAGAGTGCAGCAGCTGGGAAGGATTCAGTGGGAGAAGCAAGTGCTGCTTCAAAGGCATCACAACATGCAGCTTGATTTGGCTTTTTAATTTTTTTTAGTTTTTTCAATAGAGGTCGTAGAAATTGTGGGCAGGGAGGCCTGCTGTCCTATTCTACTGATGTTGATGGTTGAGACTTATTACCATTTAGAGGTATTTTGCAGACAAAATAAGTCACAAAGCTTCTATAAAACAGGACTTTTTGGGACTGAAGCTCATCTTCATTTTTAAGTCAAGTTATCTTCCAAAGCATGATGCTTGTAACAAGTCAAAGTACAAATGAATTTATCACACGAATAAGGGAATCACTTCCAATCTGCTCCTTTCACAAGTGGTGCACAATGTTTCTCTCAAAAACAAAACAATTTGAGTAATACTTCCTGGAGTATTTTTCAGTGTCCCATCCTATGTTCCCAATCAAAGAAATCTTAATTAGGAAACTCCTCTATTAGTATTTTGAGTTAGAGAATATGTTCAGAATTGCACAGTGTTTGTGTCCTGGAAGAATCTTGTATTTTAAAAGCAAGTAGCATCAAATCAAAAATATGCTAGACAGGAATGTGTCAGACTAGTCTGTTAAAGGTTTACATGTTAATAAGAGATTCCTTCTTTCACTCATTACATTTAGGATATATGTAAATATGTTCTTATAGTTTTGGTCACAGATCCGAAATTTTCTGTTTGCTAAAGTATGAAAAACCTCTAGTGATCTATGGTTTATAGCAATGCAGGCACCATGGTTGACAGGCTTCACAAATCTAAATTTTTTCCAAAGAATGTTCTCTGTTTTAGAAGAAAAGACTTTTTCACTCCTCACATTCTATCACAGATGCTCTAACACAAAGAATAAGCAAGTTATTACTGGCAAATCAGAGAATTAGTTTCGTTTTGTTACATGTCAGGTGCCTTCAAATACTGATGCAACTGAGATGGAAATCAAATTAAACCTTGTGTTTTTATATGACCTACCTGACACTGAGTTTTGGGCTGCTTTATTTGTGCTCTTCCTTGAAAGATCTGCAGAGTCAAACCAGTCCTGGAGCAGTGCCTGGCACTGCCAGGGATTGTAGGTACTATAGGTGCATGGGATGTTTCATGGCATGAAATGTCCTGCCTCCAGGGTAAAAAAATGAGGGATAAAATGCCTAAAACCCAAACTCTCTGGTTGTCTGTTTCTCATTACCATAACCTGCAAATCCTGACATCTAGGATAAATTTTGAGCAACTTTCAATGTTCTGTTGTTTAAGTTCTTCATGTATTTTACTGAAAAATGCAGGGAATATGTTTTCTTTGTGAAACATTTTAATCCCTCTGCCTTTGAATTGCATGTATTTAACCTGGAGCGTGGTGAGAACAGTTTGTGTTGAGCACACAAATCCTTTGAGACAGGGTACATTCATCCCCACAAGCATTACCTTCCCATCCCTAGAGCCAGTGTGCTGTGTCCCTGTTAATCAGGAATTCCTCAAGGATGTCATTGGTGTCCCTCAGGGGTACCAGGTGTGGAGCTGGAAGGTCAGAGGAGGGAGCAGGGCACTGCATCCCTTTTTCCTGCACAAGGGATGGGCCTTGTTGGGGCTCCTGCTTTGCCTGGGGAAGGAGAGCACTGCCCTGTGCTGGTGGGGGTTTTCTAATTGGGACAAATTTTGTCTATTAGATTTTTTATTTAATGGTCTGTGCTGAGAGGCATCTCAGCACATTTGTTATAGAAGCTGTAGATTCCCCTCAAATGGTTTGTCCTGCTGACTCCAAGAGACAAGACCTGAGAAAGCTGAGATTTTCCAACTTATTAATTTGGGAGCTTTCAGCTACTGCCAGTGATTTCTGTCCTTCCTCCTGGAGTTAGTGCCTTGAGGGAGGTGAAAGCATCTTACACTTGAGCGCTGTGCATCCAAGGATAGATTTCCCTAAAGGACTGTTACAAGCTGCCAGAGCTCAGCACAGACCCAAGGCTCCAACATGAGAAATCCAGGAGGTTCAAGTTGTTTTCCTAAAAAAGTTCTACTCCTTTGGTCTGTGAGTAGCTAATGATATACAATGTGTAAATTATGGCTCAACCTCTAACTGAGCCAAACCCTTCAGACCTCTAAATGTTCTTTGCTGTGTTAAAAATCTCAGTCTTAATTGTGTGGAATTATAGGGGGAATTTTATCAGTCAGAACCATTTCTAAGAGATAAACAAAAGTGATTCTCAAGAGTCCCTAAGGTCCCTCAAAACTCCCTGAACCAAACACTTCAGGGAAAAGGGGACAGAGAGAAGTGATTGCAGCTGGGGTGGTATCCCAAAGGGAGCAATCACAGCATCATTATCCTCCCCCTTCCATCCTGGACTGTGCAGTTTCTGAGGCAGTCTCCTGGGCTGGAGCAACAGTTTCTCTTATCTAATGCAGCCACAAAGATGTGACATTTATATGTATTTTCATAAATATCCACAATTATCTGCATAGCACAACAGTGGAAGTAAATACTGGTACCTATTACTCTTGATATGACTCTTGATAGGATATTCACAAGTCAATTGAAAATCTTATGATGCTTTTTAGTGTCTACAAAGCTTATTTTAGCAACTGCAAAACACATGTATTTTAGGAAATAATCCTATGAGCCATTGATTTGTAATTGCACTAATTATTTCTTGATGACTTTTTGTGTGGTAGCAAGGCCCTAAAATCTTCCAAATGAACAAATTCTTCAAAATTAACTAATACATAGAGTGTCACCCTTGGCTTTAAAAAGGAAACAAGGTGCAGAACTTTCTTTGCCTTGTGGTGGATGTAAAACCACGTGTAAGAAATTTTCCATCTGTTCTTTAGGTCCTGAGGAATCAGATTTCAAGTGCAGCCCGAATTTCATCAGCTGCATTGGTACCAACAAATGCATCCACTTGTCCCAGCTCTGCAATGGGGTCTACGACTGCTCCGACGGCTACGACGAAGGAGTTCATTGCAGGGGTGAGTGAAAACTGATTTTTACCCTCAAATCTTCCACTGCATTTTCTTTTTTGAGTTCAAAGAGAACCAGAATTTACTCCTTGGGAATACATATAGGTATATATGTGTGTGTGAATATGTGTAAAATGTCCAAAAGAGAGCTGATAGAAACATATTTTAATGTGTTTCGAGTTAATTTAAAAAAATATTTTGTGTGAACGAAATGCAAGTAAAAAACACGCAGAGATTTTCAGACTTTTACTGCATTAGTTACTAAGCTTATATGATGGAAAATCTTCTATCAAAAGAAGGATGAGGAAACTTTACTGAGCAAATTTGGGCAGCACTAACAATGTTTGCCATGATGAATTTTCTTTTCCTTATAACTTCTGCTTAAAAAAACCCCCAAAAAACAAAGAAAACCACTGAAAAATATATTAAATTTGCTATGAGCATTANGGAATTAATCAGTACAATACTGCTGACTTCACAAAACTACAAATAGTTATTTTTATATAACCAGGTGAGGATGCAGGCTGTCACAAAATATATGAAAATTCTTATTCACAGTGATAGGAATCACTTCTTTTCTTGAAGGCTCAACTGTTTTATAGTCCTTGTTCAATGAGCATTACACAAAATCAAAATTTGGGCCAGCATATTGGGTTTAGCATTGGGCCCTGCATCCAAAAATAATACCCAGAAGTTAAACTGGCCAAAGCACTTTTTGGCCTATACTGAAACTTTCTGAAGTTGCAGGTGAGTGTTTTTCAGAGAATAGTATCAATTCATTAAGTTCTGTTTAAATTTATGGTCCTCAATATTTCATGTTTTTCTGTAAATTACTCTGGATTAAATAACAGAGGATTAAAAATCTCCAGTGCTGAATAATTATTATATTATAACTGTCTTATGTTTTTATTGTATTTTAAGTCTTTAAACCACAAGAATAGTGGAATCAGAAAAAAAATATATAGACTAAAAGTATAATCCTATGTTAGTGGCAATGAAATATGTTTGCTTTTCCTATTGTACATGTGTCCTGTATTTTGGAATGTGATAGCACATAAAATACCCAATCTATATTCACGTCCTTTTAATTTATGCTCAAATACACTTCTTAAGGTTCATGTTGATTCCCACTCCTTTCTTTATTATCATACATGAATATGAAAGCTTCCCAGTGGAAAATTTAATGTCTGCTTTAATAAATCACCACAGAATTTGGTAAAGCATTCTAAATAAATATTTCTGCTAGACCACAAAGAGCACCTACATAATGAAGTGTCACAGTGCCTCCTCATTTAGGAAATGGTTAACAACTCATTAATATTGATTTTTGTGGCAGCTCCATATTTTTACTTGCTTATTATAGGCAGAATTGAAAATATCAGTGGACACATTTCTGTCAACAGAGCCAAAGAATATAGAAAACCATAATTTTCCATTATGATCCTGTAGTTTGTTACAAACAGCTGCAACTAAAGTCATTATGTTACATTCCTATATAGCAAATATTTGGTATGAGTTCCTTTTAGTTGTAATTATTCTCTCTCTCTCTCTCTCTCTCTCTATATATA
>VXBC01012287.1:464873-520598 GCA_013399945.1 Ploceus nigricollis
CCCTTTTATTCAGTTGCTGTCAGCATTTACATGTGAAAAAAAAAAAAAAAACCAAACAAAAAACCACCCTAGGTAACTGTTCCATCTGAAGAAGAATAAGCCATATTTAAAGCTCAAGATGTGACCAGACCCACTCTCTGCAAATCAACAATATTTTCTGGCACTCAGCTATTGAAAAATGCTGCTGCAGTTGCATTGGCTCCTCTCTGAGTGTCTCTTTCTAAGGGTGGGATATCCTGGTGAAACAAATCCTATGAAATCAAACTTTTTGAGACTACATGTAGCTTATTTCTAAGATATTTTCTGTCAATCTAGTCCTTCTTAAAATCAATTAACATGCAGCAAAGTACCAAAAATGTTGTTTGGAAGATAAAGTATCTTGTACATGGGATAGATTTGAACAAAGTACCAGTGCACACTTTCTCCAAGGAAGTGTTGGCCACTAGGATTGAAAATGAAGAAAAATTAGCAGCAATCCAGATTATGATTCCAACAAAAGATTCATCCCACACACAATGACACTCTTCTGACTTTTCAGCTTGGTGTTCACACTCATGTGAGTGCGATTCCACAACAGCTGATGTCACATTCCCAGAGCAAGATCAGTAAGGGAGAAAATGTCTGTGTTTT
Organism: Ploceus nigricollis; assembly: GCA_013399945.1. Classification (NCBI taxonomy): domain Eukaryota; kingdom Metazoa; phylum Chordata; class Aves; order Passeriformes; family Ploceidae; genus Ploceus; species Ploceus nigricollis. The sequence goes on from VXBC01012287.1 coordinate 465,504, forward strand.
GCAATAAAAGAATCATTCATAGTGGTTCAAGCCCCAAACATATTTTTTAGCCCAACTATACAGAAGGTCAAAATCCTCACTCATTAAGAACTAAATATGGTCTTTTTAACAAATGCCCTGTTTAATTACCAGCAGGCAATTCAGCACAATTAGTTGCTGTCTAAGGTACTTTTTTCTTTTTTCGAATGGTCTTGCATATTTCATAGCCTCTTTCAAAACCATGCATCAGATGGAGAACCTGCTACTTGTTTAATTGACTTTTTCCCTCTCTTAATGATGTGCATCTCCTGGAATTTTAGCAGAGATGAGTCCAGCTTACAAATAAAAAAGAAAGTTCACAATACTGAAGAAGAAGAACATTTTGTTGTCTTTTAACAAATTGAGCTTTTTTAATCCACTGAAAGACAATGAAGCAGAACTACACAAAATATTTATGTGCAGGTAACTTTTAGGTTTCTACAGGAAAGACATGACTATAGTTTTACATTCTCAGACTAATGGCACACAGGGGCATCAGGAGGATAAAAAAGAATGGGAATAAGTTCTGTTCTGCAAAATGTTACATAAAATGAGCACAGTTACATTAAAACAAAATTATTCAGACATCCTGAGGACTCACATTTAAAGTACCTGGACACTAAAAATACTTCTGTGAGGCACAACTGTTCTGCTTTCTGCCATGAGCTGACACTTAAAATTTATGTTAAAAAATAATCAATGAATTACTTATAAATTTAAGTGGACACAGTTTGGGGCCCATACTTCTGTTTTGTGGTAAACTTGAATGTCCTGTGTTCAAAAAAATGTGAAGTGAGCCCTTCAGGAAAACCTGGGAATGCATCTTGCCCTTCCCATGGGAGCTGGATGCTTTGTTTTTTAGTGAAGAGGAAAAAATAACCCAAACAAGCCCAAACCAAATGTGATGTTGGTCAAAATGTCTGCCATTAAAGGATAAAGCACTGTGCTCTTCAAACATAATTTCTCTCTCTTGAGCTTAATGGAGGGGGGGAAAAAACAGCTTTAAATAGCAGCATGGCTTTTAGTGACATGGTGTGGGTTACAGTTCAGCTGGAGGAAAATGGGGATCATGGAGGGTCCCTCTCTGACTGAAAAGGTTACTGGGTCCTACACATGTGTCCTCTTTGGGTCTCCAAAGGAGAACCAGATGAAAGGCAAAAAAGATGCCCTCACATGATCCCCATAACGAATCAGCCTTTCTGCTGTTTGAAAACGTTTTATTTTGAAGTCCACCAATTTCTTGATGCTGTCTGGAAACTGCAGCAAAGACATGAATCATTCCAATGAAAAAACAGTCAAGTTTTTGGGATATAAATTTCATGTTAAATGCAGAAATTTGCAATCTCATGATTTATATCTCTTAAAAAGTCCATCCATTACTTGTAATATATTTTTTTCTCTGCCAGTCCAGGAATTTTTTTTTTTTCCTTTCTGATGCCAAAGGTGTCTAGAGCTGAGAGGAGCCATTTGGAGAATGCTTCAGGTTTTCTAAGACTCATCACAAAGTCAGAAAGAGCCCTTCTGTATCTAAAGGACATATGTGCTCCATATGATACATTCCTAAGGATGTACACAAATCATACCAAGTTCCCAGCAGGCAGCTGGAGAGGGAAGCTGGGCAGGATGTAAAGGCACACAGGGCTGGAGAGGAACTGGCTGAGTTTGAACCTCAGCTCTGAAAGTGTCCCTGTACATCCTGAGATCAGGGACCAGAGAGCTTTGAAAGGATTTATCCCTCCAGTATTGTAAAAAGTGATCCCTGATGGGATGAACTGATGATTGATGATTTGCTTTAGATCAGAAGGCTGAACACTTGCTTTATTAAAACTAGACTATATTACATTAATATACTATTTAAAGAGATACTATACTATATTACATACTTACTTTCTTACTAACTCTATCTAACTAACTAAAACCCATGACTCTCTGCTGAGAGTCCTGAGACACAGCTGGATTCAATTGGTCCATGAATCCAAACAACCACCACCAGAACCCAATCAAGCAATCACCTTGGGTAAACAATCTCCAAACACATTCCACATGGAGAAAACAGGAGCAGAGATAAGAACTGTTTTCTCTTCTTCTTTCTGTGCTTCTCCAGGAAAAATCCTGAGAGACAGAATTATGTCTCTCTGTCCAGAGAATGTGAATGGCACACTCCAGTACTGGCATATGGAAAATCGGTCTGTTGGCCTTACAGCACCACTCCTGGTGTTCACCAAAGGACCCAGGGAGCTCTTTTCAATAGATGGACTGTAAATAACAGTAGGAATTGCTGCTGTGTTAGAATCATCCCCCAACTGAAAGTATTGTGAGTGAAATACAGTTGTGGTTAAGGCTACATCTGCAGGCCTTTGCTGCTGGCTTCAGCTGCAGAAGTGCTGCTCACACAGGGCTTTTTCCCCTAATGAAGGCACAGCTGTGCATGTAGGGATTGACAAAGAGTGTGATTAGGGATTCTAGACTTCCAGAATAGTTTATCTGCCTTCAAAAAGAATTGTTGTAAGCAACTAATTCTTGGAGAGATTTGTTATTGTCTTGTTCTGAGGGCATTTCTGGAGGTAGAAGCACAGAAAAGCTGTGGCAGTTCAGTAAATCTTTGCATTGTCCAGAATTTATATCCTGCTTCATTTGATGTTGGGGTCTGGATGAACAAGTGAGACGCTCTAAAATCTGAAACATTAAAAGTAGAAATTACTTTGTGTTTCTTTGGTTTTGGTTGGATTTTTTTTTTTGCCATTTCTTGTCTCATCCCTTGTAGTGGCATTTGCTTCCAGGAGAGGTGGGCTCATCTCAGCCATCCCATGCTGATTCTGGGCACAGAACCTGCTGTGCAATGATCTTCTTCAACTGTAAAGAACATTCTAGCCTGAATTTCTGCTCAGGAGCTCCCCTCCCTGCATGTAAGGATTATGAATGTAGACTATAATTTGTTTGGACTATGTGAAATATGTCTGAGGCGTCCAAGGAGCTGACAATGCTGATGTTCAGCACTGTGAGTTCTGCTGGCAGGTAGATTGGAAATGTTGATTATAGTGCTAAACATTGCTTGTACTTGTATCTGGATGGTAAAAAGAACATTTTTTGGGGGAAAAATGTGTGTGGCAAAAATATAACAGGATAATTGATTTTTTTTTCCATAATAGCCAGTAGCCAACAAGTTGTAGAGTTTTTAATACAGATTAATCTAGATGGTTTTAATTTTGTTGTGTACAGAAGGCTAGAATATTTGTAAATTAAAAAGTCAAAGGTGAATTTTAAAAACAATTTGATATTAGATCTTTAGCAAAACACCACAGACTCTGCCTGATTTAATTATAAGTATAGGTTTTGTTGTATTCCCATGCTGATGTATTTTAAGAAGAGAAACCTCCACTAAATCCATGCTCTACATAGAGGAGTTTACTTTAGGAAAGGTCAGACAATATATTATAGAATTAGAGTTCAGAATTTTGAAAAATTAGATTTTATTGATTGTGATAAAAATGTAAAATAATTACTGGAAATTAAGAACAAATAATACTTTATTTAAAAAAAAAAAAATTTAAAATTTGAAAAGTCCCTGCATTTGGATGGGAGCTGTCTTGTCCCTCTGATATTGTAATGGAAACTCTTCTGTGCAAAGCACAGATAATTGATGAAATTAGGAAAACAACAGTTGATCAAGAACTTTCTGGATGTGGAGGAGGTGAAGGTGGTGCTGAGATGAAGGAGACCTGTGGATCCAGGCAGGAAAGTGCCCAAGGGAGAAGGAGAGCACTGTGCTTCCTGAAATCACAGAATTCAAATACCAAATTTTCTTCCTGAGTGTTCTCCTCTTGCATGCTCTGGACAGATTTTCCAGCAGGCAGGAAATAACCTGGAGCTGGTGGATGAGTAGAGCTGGCAGAAGCTTTGAAAGCACATCTGATGTTGCCTGGAATAAATAGCCAGGTCATTATAAAGCAGCATGAAAATTGTTTTTACCTCAATCCATATATGTTTTTTTAAAAAGAGATGTGTGTCACCAGCTGCAGTATAATTTACTTTCAGAACATTGTGCAAAAACTTCTCTAGTGTCCTCAGAGGGTCATCTAAATATGGATGTTTTTGAGGAAAAAAATATGATCAATCCAAAACCTGCAGGATAAACCTTTTATAACTGTTTTGAAGTTTTTTAGAATTCATAATATTAACTCACATTTCTTGTCAGAAATGTTTATTAAAATTATGTTTGTTTTAAAAATTGTGGATACTTGATACCTTTAAACTCAGGGATGTTTTGGAAACATGGAAAGGTCTAATGTGAAATGGAGTCCTTGGCATATGATGGAGTTGCCTCTTGTACTGGCTGTGGTAATGGGTGTAATTTCCTTATTTCCCTTCCTAATTACCTGTACAGCTGGCTGCTGAAGGGTTGGAAGTTTCCTGTGACAGAGGAATACCTCACTTGATAGAGGGGATCTGGCTGTGTAGTTTGAACTCCTGGGCACTGAGATAATAATGATTACCTTATAATAATTATGGCTAATCACCCCAGAGACAATTATCACACCCTGAAGTGTGTGCATAAGGGAAAACCTGTGGTTGTTCCATGGAGCTGGGATCAATGAGCCTGTGAGAGACCTTAGGGTGGAATACAAAACACCCTGGCTGTTCAGAGCACTCAACAGCCCCTTCAGTGACAAAATGCACTACCAAGAGTAGGGAAAATGCTGCCTCCTGTGCCTCAGTGAAAAACAAAATAGTTTCTAAGAGTTCTGATTGATCTGCAAAATGAAAGGAAGTTCAAGGGGGAAAACATAGCACAGACTGCACAAAAATTTTAACAGTGCTCAGCACTTCAGTGAGAAGAAGCAGAAGGAAAGGAAGAGATTTAAAAGAGTGGTTTAAATGTTTGCTTTTTCTCCTTGCTTTAGCAGTTTGTGTAATAAGAATCAATGGCTATTTGCCTTTTAAGTCCCTGTAATCTCTTGGTGGAATGAAAATTTGAGAATATGTTTCCCTGGCACAGTCAAATGCTTTGTGGATTTATATTGATGAAGATCTGGAGCCTCTTTGCAGTGGTGATATGTGCTTTTAATCCATCCATCTTTCAGCGGTGACAAAAAGCGGCTGCTCTCATTTTAATCATAAAGTTAACTTCAAAAAGATGTCAGTAAGTAAAATAAAGTGATTTTCATCTCTTAATATCACTACAAACCCATTTTTTATTGATAGGTGCCAGAAAAGGTTGCAATCATTCCTCATGGCTTTAAAGCCAAAGGACTTTAGTGTGAGCACATTAAATCTGCACCAGTGGCTTTAAGAAGGTGGCAATTACCATGTGGCTTTTGTTCCTCACAGCCAGGGAATGATCAAGTCCATAAGTACAGGATTCAGGTATTTTAATCATTGCCAGGAATGCTTAAATCTATTAATCATTTTGTTGTTGTTTGACTAATGTTCTGTCGTTGGGCTTGATTTGCCAATGCATTCATTTGTTGCTTGTTATTTTGTCATTGAGTTATAATTTCATTATTCTCTGACCTTCTTTGTCCTCTGCTTGTGCAATTGCAGTGTAAGGGTGGTTGATGCCATTTGGACAGAATAAAAAACAATCCAAACTTTTGTTTTCCAATGACGCTGCATGGAGCATAAATCCGAGTTAGGTTCAGCTGATTTTTCTGCTGTGGTTGCACCATGACTGCTGGCAAAGGACCAAACAATGAGACAATCCAACCTGGAGGGTGTCTGGGTAGGCAAGGAGCACGTTGAGCTAGGCATCTTCTCCATCATAAATTCACCCAAACTGCAGTTTGGGGACTGTTGAAGTCTGGATTGTTTTAAAACTGATAAGCCAGATATGTTGTATATATGCATATTTTTATATTTGTAATATTGCCTCAGAAGTTATTCACAGCAAAATGAATTGGCTTCTGTTTAACTACAAAATGTCTGCTACACATTTCCTCTCCTAATTTGGTGCTATAGATTGAAAAGTTAAGATTACTTTTATTTTAGAGCACTTCAAAACTAATACTATAGAATAGTTATTCATAGGGTGAAGGAGAACTTTTTATGCCCTAGTTCCCACTACAGTGGGAACTACAGTGAAAAGCTGATGTAACATTTTNTACACATTTCCTCTCCTAATTTGGTGCTATAGATTGAAAAGTTAAGATTACTTTTATTTTAGAGCACTTCAAAACTAATACTATAGAATAGTTATTCATAGGATGAGGGAGAACTTTTTATTCCCTAGTTTCCACTACATAGTGAAAAGCTGATGTAACATTTTGAAAACAGGAATTTAATGCACTTCAAAGTGTTTGAATTCCAATATTCTGAATACTTCATGGTTACTCTGGTGCATTGATATTATTTTCACCCACTATTTATATTTTACACTTCTGTGAAGCCAGACATGCTGTAAAGTCTGCCTCAGAGGGCTTCCACTTCAGCTGCAAATTAAATATCCTGAGCATTCATATATTATCATGTGTATCTAAACCCAGACCAAACTTTTCAATCTTTCTACCCACAACTAACATTACAATAATGACAATTAATAAGATAATGGATGCAACACTCATGTGATAAACTTTTCTTTGGCATAATGGGACTGTGTAGTAAAAAGAAAAAAAGAAATATCAAAACCTTTCACCTCTGAGGGATTTTGTACCATTCCTATTGGAATCACAGGAGAGATGAGGAGATGAGAGAGTCTGTCCTTCCCTGCCCTGATGCCTCCAAGATAACATGCTTTTATGATTAGAGAACTCACCTGTTCACCAAGGTTAATAGTGGTTTCAAACAGTGGCTTCTCTTTGGTGTGTGTCCTGCACTGCTGCAGGATAATAACCTGTTAATAAATAGTTCTGCCTGACAGCTCTGTCTGGGCTTAGTGGCTTAAAGAGAGCCTCCCTCCCCAACAGGAACAGAGGGCTGTGCCTCTCCTACACTGTGCTCTCACTAATGGCCAGGGCATTGACTCCATGCCTTAAAAGCTCACTACAGAGCTGGATCCAGCTCCAGGCCCGTCATGGAGGATGATTATTATCATTGTTAGTTAACTGCCTTCTCCATCTGTGCATCAACTGCGGGGAGATCCTCCCAAACAAAAACAAATCTGGCGGCTGCATGGAAATTTCAAGCAGCTGTGTCCTACATAGGTAAAGTTTTATGTGTGCTACTGCTGAGTGCTCTGCAAAATACACCACCACTGAGACCCTCTCCTGGCTCAGGGGGCACTGGGGATGTGATCTGTTAAAGAGAAAATTAACAGCACAGTGAAAGAGGAATGTTTGCTTTTAGCAGCTCTTCTTTTATCTTCTTTCCAGGGCTTGTTTTTGCTTTATTTCATTCATGTAATGGCAGAAGTAGGAATGTTGACATGCAGGTCCAAAAGTTGGAACACTTCAGTTATTCATACAGTGGCAGCTTGAGTCTGATTCAGTGCATGTTACACACTCTGGTTCCTAAAAGCTGTGTGCAGGGTGTTCCATGCAGCATGGAAGGCAGTTTGGTACCTTGCATCAATGGCCTTGGTTGCTGAAAGGGCACCAAAAAGTTCCTGTTCCTGAGTGGCACTGGGCTAAATGTGAGATGCTAAAGGTGAGATGCCAGGAGGGAGAGGGGGAATGGAGAGGGATGGTCATGCCAGAGGCCTTGGAGTAACCAGGAGCTGGGCCTGGCACTTCTCTGCCTCTCTCACAAGGACTCTGGATGTGTCCACAGCAGAACCAGAGCTCCATGGCTCAGGTTAGGGAAGCATTTAGTTCCTGTGGTGTTTTATCCCAAAGTCCCAGTGTGCTGCTTTCATTATCTTGGCTATGGAGTCCTTGTTCTGTGAGGCCTGCACAGACTGAACTGTTATTAACTGCCCTGTTTTACTTTATCCTGAGCTGCTACTACTGACACCAGGGCTGCTGTAACAAATTCCCTTCCTTCCATCCCGGACATGGATGCATTTCAGTTTGAGGATGACTCTCAGATAGCTCACAATTACTTTATGATCCTTTTGCATGGAAGATTATTACTGTTCAGCACTGACCTGAATATTTTTCTTATGTGTTAATACAACTGCTTGGCACTTTGAAGCAAAATTGAGGAATAAAACAGCATAACCTCCCACATCAAGGAACTGTAGTATGAAGTGGCTTTAGGAAACAGTTGTGAAATCCTAATGTGCTGCTCATAACTTTTGATGTTTAGGAGGTTGATGCATTGCTTCTGTGCCCAGCCATAAGATTTGTGTGGTATAGGAGCTGCTGTTCTCCTCCTGGCAGCCTTTGGCACACAGAGGAGGGAGGAAGGCTCAGCACAGAGTCCTCTCAGGTTGCTGCACCTTCCCTTCGATGGTTTCTGAACAGTCTCTTCAGTCCTCATGCATTTTCCCAAAACACATTTAAATCTTATGCATGGAAATCAAATAGAAAAGAAATTACTTTCATTATGTTGGTTTGTTTTCTGACTTAGCCTAATGCTGAGGATTATTATAGCCAAAATGAATTGCACATTAGAAGCAGTACAACAAAGGTGTGTACAGTTTCAATGGAAAGAAGTTTATATCAGCAAAAGTGCATAAATATGAGAGAAGCCCAACTATGCATATTAGGAAGACAATAAATGAAAGTAGGCCATTTTTACACAGTTTTAAAATAAATATTTTATTCATTACTGCCCTGTCTGTGTTTTTGTCCCTTTTGTATTCTCCACCTACTCCTTGGTATGGATTTGGGGGAGAACAATGAGAATAATCCACAAAAGAGGGATTTGTAGTTTGTGATAACAATTCACATGCTTGCCTGAATAAACTGCAACCTTCTAGAGTCCAACTACCCCAGCCTAAAGGTGGAAACAGACTTCTTGATCTTGCAGCGTGTTGAGCTGTGTAACAAAGGTAACAGAGAGCAGCCAAGGCATTGAAAACAGCCACCATCCACTCCACATTCAGATTTCTTGACTTTTTTATTCCTTTTTTTACCGCAGTGCTCACAAATTATCAAATATATTGTTGTAAACGTCAGTGCATTATTGCCGTGGACAAGGTGTACTGAAAAATCTATATTTCATGGAGTCTAAATTGTGCTGAATATCCAAAGACATTCAGTAGTTATTTCAACATTTCCTGCTGGGCTTTTTATGTACTTCAGGGAAGTCATTTGGGATGCTTGAGTCACCAAAATTTAAGGTGACATGACAACCCAGAAAAGCATTTCAGTCTCCCAGAGACACTTATGTGCCATAAGAGGAGCAGTTAAACAACTGAGAATCTCCGTGTTGATTTTTTCAATCTTCCTGACTGTTTGCTTCCATAAAAAGAACTTGACAATTCCATATTTCACACTCTTTGCCCCTGAATGACCAACACTGTTGGCTGTGGAGCAGTGGAACCAGCAGGAAGCCACCGTCTGTCCTGAGCAGGAGGTGTGACCTTGGGGATGACCCCTGCAGCACAAAGGGGAGAGCAAATGGAGAATGTGCTGCTCTAATATTCCATACTGCACAGAATTAGAATCTATTTTAATGATGTTCCTTCTTCCTCGTGTCCACCCCGACACTTGCTCATCATATCTGATGTGCTTTCTTTAAGGTCAAGCTGCAGGGTCTTTCCTCTTACAAGTTCTGACAGTTTTTACTACAAAGCTGGGGACTCTCGAAGGGAAATCAAACCTGTTTCAGTTTTCCTTCTACATGGAAAACCTTGCAATCTGCTACTCATGCTCAGGGAAACTCCTGGGAGCAGGGGCACAGGATTGAAGTGCACTATCAAGAGCACTCCTTGGAACATGCCCGTGTTCTTGAACAGAGAACTCTACTCTGACCAGAGTGTCTATGCTGAGTTTGTTTAATAAAAAGAGGAGTTTTTTCCAGTCCATGACCTCTAGCCTTGAGCTGGACATGATCCAGGTTTTGCTTTCACACCTCCAGGCAGTGCCTACTGGGTGCCAACTGCCCAGTCATTCTGATTTGGAGTTTCTTGGCCACACTGCCAAACGTTGATGAATAATACATTTCTTCACAAGGAAAAATACTTTGTAGGACATCGCGGTTTACGTTTTCCAGTGGATTGCAAAGCAGATTTGCCTATTTAGGTCACAAGCAAATGCCAGCCTGTCTCCTGACCATCCATTTGATCTGTTTCTTGTCCTGTTCAGAAGTGACTTGCTTGAGCCAGGAGTCTGTGCATGTTCAGAAGTAAATCCTATACATGGAGCTGGTTTTAAGGGGAGCTTTTAGGTTTTTTCCACAGCCTGCCCATCACCACTTAGTATTACAAGGATCCCACAAGTATTCTGTCTGTGAAAATAAATTTCTGACAATGAAAGCTGAGAAGAGCCAGTGATAGCAGTAAATTAATGTAAGGAAGGCAGCAAATATGTATTTAACATAGATTTCATATTAAAAATCAGACTGGGTTTATGAACTTTGGTTGTGGATGAAAGGCTGAGACACCTACCATAATCTTCATTTAAATTTGATCTCCATTCCTGTTGGTCTGTAATAAGTAATTGTTGCATAGGACAGAAAGCAAAAAATAAATGTCCTACATAAAAATGATCCATTTGAGCTTCTCAGGTTTTGGATTAGGGGGTTTTTGGGTTTTGTTGGTTTTGCTTTTTGTTTTGTATGTATGGTTTTTCTGTGATTTTTTCCCCCTAAATGACAATTACAGATCTATAAACTAAATTTAGTTCATTTCCCCAGCTTTAACAGATGTTACACTTTTGCCAAGTATTCCCTGGTCAAAAATTTGTGCATTTTAGTTATTTTAATGTCATTTAACTTAATTAGGATGCAAAAGAAAAGAATAAAAACATTTCCTTTGAGTTAATAGATTAAAATAACATTCTGTCTTCTTTCCTTTCCTTAGGCTTTATAGTTTAGCTGTGCATTGATTAAAAAAAAAATTATGCACAGGAAAACTCCATGGGATGAAAGTGAAATCTGTAATGATCTCAATTATTTTTAAATTTTATCAGATTTTAAATAAAACTCTTGGAAATTGGTGCAAATCAGTGGATTTCAGTGAGATGATCATAGTTGGAGATTTATTATATGATCTGTATTTATTACTGTAATATTCAGTTGATTGTATTTGCCACTTTTCTTTAGACTCTTGACAGAATTTGAAATGTAGGTGGAACTACTTGTTGAAGCAAATCTAAGTTTACAAAGAAGGAAATACACTTTTTTCCCTAAAGCATGTCTGCATTTAAAATAAAAAAGAGAAAGCAGGTTCCACAATGCAAAAGTTATGAAGATAATGCTCTTTATTTACTAATTGGATAGTCTGGAGACATCAACAGTGCACAAGGTCATGTTAATGTTCTGAGGATGCTTTTTGAGATCTCAAAAAGGTTTTTGCTTTATGTTTTGGCTTTGAGACTCTCAGTTTTTCCTCTCAGCAAAAAACCATAGTGAGACCCTAAAACACCCAAGAGCTGAATGGATCCTTCTCAGTGGGACCAGCACTGGGTGGACAGAGATGACAGCCAGACCACAGTTTCAAGCCACAGCTGAAAAGGCATCAGACAATATTTTTATTTGGATTTTTAGTTTTTAAACTAAAAAGAGTTTTAGTGGTTTTTCATGAAGTCTGCTGCTTCACAGGGAAATAAACTGAAATTTCAAAGCACTCAAAGCATGCAGATAGGGGTCCTTCCTCTCCCTTATGATTATGGCACTGTAAAAGTAGTGCATTTGCTGACTTTCTCTTCAATTGGTGCCAATGAAATTAATCACTGGGTTAATTCTAACCCCAGTTTTGCTGACTTGCCCAAACTGTGCTGTCATATATTATTACAGCAATTTATACAGGCTGACAGTTTTACACTCCTGAGGTCGAAATTTTAAAAATGCGATATTATTTATACGAACGTGTTCAGTGACAAGAGAATTCACTAAGTATAAAGGCATGGGCCAAAATTCCTCAGAGCTTTCCCTGCCTAAGTGACCAGCTAGTGAGATTTTATGTGTCGTTTCAGCCAGTTAGACAACTTGTCTCCATAAATCTCCTCAGCATCCAGCCAGGTGATAAAATTTGTGTCAGACACGACTGTGCTGTTTATCATTTCGTGTGCAAGTTTGTACACATTCCCACTCCTCCCCACTGCTATTAGATCTAAGTAGACAGGTATGATCGATGTGTCCTGTGCAAGAGTGCTGATCAATATATCTTCCCTTGCTACAAAATAAAGATTTCAGGTTAACAAGTTGGTGGAATTCCACTGGTCTTCGTTGTTGGGAAGATTGTGAATTTCCCAAGAGGACAGAGTAATATTCAGAGATTATCAGTATGGTTTTCCCTGCTGAATAAAGTATCAATTAATATAAAGCATTGCCAAGAAGTTTCTGTCAAAGTGTGTTCTCTTTTTACAAAAGACTCCATGGACAGTCCAGAAAAATGTTTTGGATTTGTACGTACGAACAAAAATAGGAGGAAATCTTTGTTAAGGAATAGAGGTCTCCCTGTCTCCCCTTTCCATGGAGAATTGTAGTTTTCTCCTTCTTGACACATGGTACTGGATATCAAAACTGTAGGACTTTGTGGATTGTTTCCAAATGGGTGAAAAATAAAAAAAGCTCTGCATATCTAGATTTTCATGCTGTTTGTGTAATTAGTATATTTTACACTATTTGTGTTGGTCTTGGAAACAAAGAGGCCAGAAGCATCCCATATGGAGTTGCCTCTCATCACAGAAGTTAAGCCAGAGCTCTTCAGGAGATCACTCTTTCTCTGTTATTGACTCTAAATAGACAAATCAAGATGAACAGAAAACTTCTTAATTAATTGTCAGAGATTTACCTCCAGCGTCCCTAAAGCGACACAATAGCATTTTCTTTAAGACTAAAATGTTGCTCATCTAAAAAAGAAAATAGAATAAATCTTTATCTGTTGAATCTTGGAATGTTTAACAGTGCCATCTGGTGACCTCTGCCATAACGACAGCGGTGTCACTTGGAGCATCCTGCTTGTGAGGCTCTGCACAAACACCTGCGTGTTCCCAAACTCTGCTTGGGGACAACCTCAGACATTTGGTATTTCTGTTCGTCTTCCTTCACTCTGCAGCTTCCACAACTGAGATGAGCTGATTCATGCAGTCTTATTTTTGTCTTAATAATAATACCAACACTTTGGAATAATAGCCATGTGATGATTTACGGTTCTACATCTACCTGTAGAAAGGCAGTGTGATTATAGCTGGGTAACCAGATATTGGCACAATTAATAGTTCCTTTTTGAAAGATTCCTATGAGCTTGCATCATCTAAAGGCAAATCCCTTAAATCACTGGGGAGGACCCCATTTACAGAGATGGACCTGAACCATGACATTTTCCCTTCTTTTCTTTTCCAAATTGATTTTTAATAATATTGTTTATAGTAAAACTCGTACAATAATTTATAGTAAAAGTCTTAACCTCCCCTCAGTGACATGACAGACATAATGTGTATTCTTAATCCTTCCATGTTTTGTGCATTGACATTTGAAACATTGCAGGACAGGGACTAAGAATGAGTTGTGGGGATCTCATTATTGATCTCTGGAAAGTGCTTGCAGTAAAAGAAGCTGTTAGAACTATTTTTTAAAATTTTGATTTAAAAAATAAATTTGCATTCAAATTAACATTTTGAAAAAGGTTTTTGCAAGAGCAGCAAAATATAATGTTATTGAATTTTTCTTTTTTCCTTCATGGCTACAAAATCAGTGCAAAAATACTGAACAAGGAGGAAGAAAATGAAGTAGTTCATGCAGTTTAGATATTTTTCTTAAAGCATCTTCTAAGCATGACACAAGGAAGCTCTTCACTGACTACAGGGGTGGTGGGAGTACCTTTGGACAAACATGGAACACCCCCTGAGCTTTGGGACACCCAGCATCCATTTGCACCCACATGGAATAGATACAGGGAAATGAACAGAAATAGAAAACCCACAAACAGCTTAAAACTTCTACACGTGGCTTCTGCCCCATAAAGAGGCACTTGTCATGTGCTGTTAATCCAGTTAGGGGAATAGAGAAAAGTGGAAAACCAGACCCAAGCAATGGGGGACGTTTGTGTCCATGCAAAGCCATTTTATCCCATCTCTCCTGGTGATAATATTTCTTCATTTTCTTAGGTCAATTGACTCATCCCTCAGTAACGATTGCATATCCTGATCACTCCTCTCCTTGGCACACCTTATTCCAAACTCAACTTTGGCAAGCCATTCTTTTTCTGAGCATCAGATGAGATGTGTTGTTCAGAGATTGTGGCAGTGTTTGTTTGTGTCTGCACTTGGCTGCTGCCCTGCAAAGTGCTCTGTGTGAGAGCACCGTGTCCTGTGCATGGAGAGAAATGCTGTGTGTGCCTGGGGTTTGTGAAGCCCTAAAGCATTGTAGGGATGTGTCTGCTGTGTTGATCTGAATTCTAAAAAAATAGTACATTTTCTTCTGGAAAGCAGAGATTGGTAACAGACTGGGACTCAATGAGTGTTTTTGGTGGCTTTTATTTAAAATTTCATGTTTTACTGAGTAATTTGAAAGTGGTGGTGAATTTTAATCACATTTTTAGAACATGCTGTTCTGAGAGGCACAGAATTTTGGGAGAAGACCCTCTTCTTTAACTTAAGAGTTCAAATAATTTCATCAGGAAGCATGAGACAATCTTTCAAACTTGCAATCTTTCAAACAACATTTTTATAAGTCAATGTGAACTTTTCCCTGAATTTCTTAACACAGCTGACTAGACCATCATTCTGGGAAGTATTTTGAGTAGGTAGCTCTAAATCTCCATTGGTGCTGATTTATCCTAAATTACTTTAATATGAGATATCCTTCAGTGACAAACTGGAGCCTAGGTTTGTATCTCTGGAGGATAAGTACCGAGTTCTAGAGAAATTATCTTTTTATCTTTTGGGTAAGATGTGTATTTGACTTGTAAAGTTCAAAATCCTAGCCAAGACTTGTCCTGGTGAGATGTAATTCCAAGTCAGGCAAGTGGGATCTCTGTTTTCATCTCCCACAAAGTGGATATCAATCAAAGTAGTTGGGGAATGAAAGATTGCTTCTCCCACTTTGCAAAACTGGGGAGAAGTGAGTGTAGGGCAGCAAGTTTTATTGAACAAAGATGATGGAGTTACCTGTTTTTAGGATTAGTGGAGCAAGCTAAGACTCCTCATCCTCAGAAATGATTGTCCATGTGGGGAATATTTAGAGATCTGTAAAAGCATGAGTGAGAGGGATAGGGATTGTTGCTGTGGGTCTTTTCAATGACAAAATTTACAGGGCATCAGTCAAAGCTGATGAGTAACAGGTTTCAGACCAATCACTACAAGTATTTCTTCAACACATTGGATTAGGAGCCTTTAGAATTCCTTTCCAAAGGATGTTGTAAATGGGAGTTTTAATGGGTGCAAGGACAAACTGGGTATGAAGAATGGGAGAAGAATTCTCAGAAGGTTATGGGATATACAGCAAATACAGAAAAATCTGTGATATATACAGAAAAATCTGTAATACAAAAAAACATGGATATATTTAGAGTGTGACAGGCTGCTAAGGGGAAGTGTCACTCACATGGCCTCTTCTTGGTCTTCCCTGGACATCAGACAGGGCCACTCTCAGCAACCGAGCCAGATCCACCATTGGCCAAATGCCTTATTAATTCTGAACTAGAAAATAGCTGGAGAAAAGGTGGTTCTGCCAAAAATAAATAAATCAATACCTGAGAATACACATTTTTGGCTGACCAACATTTTTATAATTCCTTTGTTTTCAGTTTGCTCAGGGGATTTAGTGAAGGAAATAAAATTAATGTTATATAGTGAGAGTTGCTTCATTTAAATGTATACACAGGTTTATAGGTTTCGCATGCAGATGTGTATTCATGAATAAATAAAGCATTTTGTTCAGGAGAAAGATACATAATTTGAGATGTGTTTCCTTTAAAGAGTGGTCAGATCTAGGCCTTTTCTGAACTGCTATAATTCCTCTTCCTTTTTTTTTTGTTTGTTTGTTTTGTTTTTTTCAGTTGTTGTTATCATGCTTATTTTATCCTTGGATTAGCAATGAATTACATTTCTAGAAAGAAAATAGACTCTAACACTATCAGTCCATCAGTCCAGAAGCTCAGAGTGAAGAGATCCCTCAGCTTTGAAGCTCCCAAGGCGCTGCTGCAGCGGGGGCAGGGTTTGATCCATAGCAGGAGGAGCAATTATCTGTGTCCCGCAGGATCCTGCAGCCTGCGCTAACACTGATGCCTTGTTTTGTACACAGGTCATGAATGCTCTAATGACCACAATTCATGTTGCCATTTAGAGACCAGGAGAGCACGCTGTGCTCCCCCTTGCTCTTACAAGGCTTGCTGACACAAACAATCAGGTCAAAATCACAGGATAGATGAAGTTGCTTTTATCATATCGGCTCGGCTAACAAGGCAACAATAAATGTGTGTAAGCATTTCCATTATACATACAAGCTTGGCATTTTAAGTCTGAGCTGTTAAAACATTCCAGAAGATGAAACAAAGTGTTTGATAGCTTATTAAATATACAAAAAAAAAAAAAAAGAAAAAAAATCTATTGCAATAAAATTCTTCGTGTTCATCAAGCATTCTTTTTAATGAGAGAATGACAAATTTTAAATGTGCTAGGCTGCCTGGTCAGTGATTTTAAATGGTGATACACTACTTTATGTTGTGCAGTAAGTTGTATTCAAACACAAAAGCAAATTTAGGGAATCAGTCAGCTCAACTTAAGCCAGGGAGGAGTAGCAATGTCCCAGTGTACAGTTACCTACAGAGTTCTCTGCAGGGGTGTGAAGGGCAGGGAGCTCCCTGTGTGCCTTCCAAGGGTCACTCTGCTCCCAGGGTGGGGATGGAGTGATTTGCACACAGATGATGATCTCAGCATGCTCAGGGGATGTAGATTAGGACCAGCTCAGGGTCTGTGGGTTGTCTCTATGGGATGTACAGTCCCACCCCTGCAGCTCCCACTGGTTGTCCCAACATTCTGATATTAGGGAAGCTCCTAGACATGAATCCAACACGATTCTCAGCAGCAGTTTGTACGTCAATTAATGTCTTACTCTCTTTCTTCTTTTTTCCTCTATTTCCTGCAATAACTGTGTTATTTACAAAATTAGTGCAGAACTTGACGGTTGTTTCAGATTTTCTCATTATAATGTTGTTATCCCAACCTGGAGCACTGGGACTGTAATTCAGCAATTCCACATTCTTCCTTCTTACTCATTCAAGCAGGAGCCCACCTCTGCTGAGTGTGTAGCTGTATTAATTACTGAGGGGATTACACGGGACTCTTGTTAACAACTTAGAAATCAGCACATATTAAAGAGGTCTGTGAGCTGGTCATCATGAAGTGTCTTTTCCAGGCAGTAACTTTTATGTAAATGGGAAAAAATAACCCCACCAAACAATAACAACAACAAAAAAAAGGTCTTGGAAAGCTTTGATAAAGTGCATCGCAAAACACTAATTGGTGAATGCATCAAGGGTAGAACCAGGAGGGACTTCAGTGGATAAAGATATTGATGACAGATGGGTTTTCCAAAGCAAGTCAGTGACTAAAAGGGTGCCTTCAGACAATGTGGGGTTTTTTTCTGCATTTTTATTCCAATGAGAACAATGCAGTAACATCATAAAATTTGCTAATGACATTAAGCAGTTAGGAGAAGCCAGTTCAAAGGAAATTTCAATGTTCCAAATTACACAGCGAGATTAAGGGAGTACACAGAGATGTAATCAAGATGCAGTATAAATTAATTCTGAAAATAAAACAGGAATGGAACTACAGCAAGGGTACAAAGTCATCATGTAAATATCTGCATTCTGCAGCATCACATTGGTGAGCCTGAGTGATTTGCTGGTTTCTTTGTTCTTCCCCACGCTCCTCTAGAAACAGAACAATCCCAGATATTTAAAACATTGAGACAGAGAGGCCAAAACCTGAGAGGTTTGCTCTAAAAATGTCCCCTTGATCCAAGAGTGTTGGCTTCTCCATGCTTTTAAGCTACTGGTGAAGTGTTTCAGCTTCAGTTCTAGAATCAACTCAGGCTGAGGACCAACCCCAGCTCAGGTTTTGACTGGAAATGAAAGTGCAGGAGCTGAGTCATCAGTGCTAAAGAAACTAAATAAAAATAAACACTCTCTCAAAGCACAAGCTAGGGAGGAACGGAGATCAGAGACAGTTTTTTTCCTATAAGCTATTTATTTATCCCTGTGGATGACTGCAGGAAATACAAAGTAGGATTTTTTTAAGAATTAGTAAAAATGGCAAGGAATGCACAGTTTATTGTGCCAGATAGTTGAAGAGAACTCTAATAAGTTAGATTTTTTTCTTTATATTTAAATGTATGCATGTCATTTGCTATGGAGGAATGAATCTAAATAAATTGAATACCAGGTGCCAGCACAAGTTATTTGAATGACTGGAACATACATGCCTTGGCTGGCTTCTGATTTTGGCAAATAAAGAATGAAGATTAATTCTTTTGCTCTGTGGTGTTCCTTAAAATATTTAACAAAAAAACTTGCTTTGTAGTGACCACACCTGTTAATATTTTATTGTCCCATCATTTTTTTTTGTCACAATACATGGCACACATGCATCATAGATCTCCCAGTTGATATATGTCCCCATCCATCTGCTATGTCACATAAATCTCCTCAGACAATGATAGTGATATAATATTTTAAAGAACTGACAGAACCAGTTCATCCAGAATTGGTTTTGGTTTTGTTTTTGTGGTTTTGTTTTATTTTTAGGAGGTTTTTTTAGTGTTTTTTTTCTTTGCCTTTTTTTTTTTTTTAATTCCTTTTGTGTTGTTCAGGCAATTCAGTGAAAATAAGAAATAAGAGTGGAAAGTTTGTTGGTAGGTCAAAATTTTATGATTTTTTTAAGGGGGGAAAGGGTGCAAGCCTTCAATGACCTTGCGCATAATTCACCTTGACATTAAATCATTGTAAATAGATAATCTGTCAATAGAAGCAATACAGAAAGGCATGCTCATAGTGCTGGAACAGAAACTGTGCTCAACCTGAAACATCTCAGGGCAAACAAAATGAGAATCAAATATATTGTATTCTAGAGAGCACTGTGTGATGAAGCTGAAGAGAACATATTGCCAGCCTGAAGATTTCTGATGAAATACCAAGCCAGACCTTTGAGCAGAGAATAAGAAGCCTCAGACAGCTCCTCTCTCCACCTCTGAATGCAGAAATTTTCCAGGCTAATGACTTGACCTTTATGTTGTGTACGAGGAGCCCATAATTTTTCAGGAGTTCACAGTATAAATGAAATGTGATCTTCTTTACAAAGCAGCATTTAGTCACCAGAACTCTCTTGAGAGCTTTTCTGTATTAAAAACATATTCTAGGGGAAATACAGTTAAACTCTGCGAGTGGATGTGTATGAGGTTAAGAATTTTGTTCCTTTTATTCCAGTGGAACATACCCATCAGATTTTAATGCTTTCAACAGTTAGCACTTTACCTGCTGAATTATACATGCATTGCAAGTGCTCACTGGCTTTCAATTCTATCAGGGTCCACTGTGTCCTCCAAGAGAAAAAAAAAAAATCTGTGTTTACCAATAAGAACTTTTCATCTGCACTATTTTTTGGTTGGTTTTTTTTTTTTTTTTCATTTCTCCTTTTATTTGCATTTCAAATACACAACACCTTTGCCTGTTTTATTTTAAGATTCCAGCCTTTCTTAATTGACCTTTTCACTATGTTTGGATTTGGCAGGTTTTTACTGCTCACACTTCTAGCAGTGCTGGGAATTTCAGTGCACTCAGCCATTGCTGTGTATTTCTTAAAATTATCAAATATGGTTTTTTTGGAAAAAAAAAGGTTGTGAATTCATCACCTTGCTGAATAACTCATGAAAATAGTTCAAATAACTAATTTACTTGTTGTGCCACCAACCAGGTGACACAACAGCATTTCTTCCCAGTGTAAATCTACAACAGATCTTCAAATTTGATGAGATTTAGAAGATAATCAGATCTCAGCTAAAATAATTCAGTTGACTTCATCATTCACTTAAAAACATCTAGAGAATCTGTCTCAACTGTGGAGTTTCAAAATGTTGCACTCTTGTCGTGCTTTGCTCCACAGGGAGTTCTGATTTTGAAAATAGCTTTATATATTTTCATGGCAGATTTTGTCATAATGCCAAAATTTTGCAAAATTTAAAGTACAGGTTTTTTTCAGTGCATATAGTGAATATTTTATCTGAACCAAGAGAGCAATAAATTAACAACTTTTTTTGTTGTTTTAAGAGTAGAGTCACTCCTGTGCAGCTGGTGTCTGGCCACAGACAGCTCCACAGCATCTGTGTTTTCATTTATTGAGAGGGAATTCTCACTCACAGCTTCAGCTCACAGTGTAGCTCAGGGTTTTGCCAAATTATTCACACATCTTTCAGACATTCCAAAGGTTTTAGCATGCAATAGAAAAGTAATCTATGGGCTAATATAACAAACAAAGTGATGAGGCAGGTCATGCACTGTCACCACCATTAGCCTGCTAAGTGTGGCCAGGTTCAAAAGCCACGACTTTAAATTACAAGGCCTTGGCTCTCTCTGCAAGAATCTCTCCCTCTCCTTCAGATCCACTTCCAGCTGCCAATACTGTCCTTTAATGTGGGGAGGAATAAATGGTTGAACTTGCTGTTGCATCCAGGATGTTCGTGACTTAAGAATCCTTTAAAAGGCTGTTGACCCTATTGAGGTTTTTAACTTTGCAGAAATTCAAGCAGAGCAATTTAGATGCTCGAGGAATGTGGTTAATTAGAAGTTTTTCCTGCCTGACCTAAGCGGATCGAACTGTGGGAATGCTGATATAAACAAGTTACTGGATAACCCACAAAGGTTATTTAAATTGTTGATCAGGGAATAAAGCAAGTGTAAGAAATTATGCAAGTTAGAAAAACAGGCAGCATTGATACTGAGTGGCATAAATAGAAATGAATCTCTTGGATACCAAATAAAGATTAGGCACCTTTGTACATCAGTAATATAGGTCAGAAGTATCAGATACATAAAATTACTACAATCAACATGCATTGCCTGCTTCCTTGGAGTGCATATTGAGGGAAGTTTGGGGGGTTCTAGTTTGGGGTGAAAACTTCTAAAACCCAAGGCTCACTCACACATTTGTTAAATGAGCAATGCGCCTGAGAGATTTGTTCTGTCTTTACTAGACACTCAAGTAGAGTCTCACATAAAAATTTTTCAAGTGTCAGTTTTTGGCTGGACCAGTTAAGTTTTGATTGTTGTAGAGTACAAAGGCTGTCCCAGACTGGAAAGGCAGACTTGCTCATTTGTAGAGAAATTCCACCTTCTTGCACTCTCTTCTATCTCAAAGGCTTCTACTTCAAGTTTGCTTCAGTATTTCCCTCTGTACCATTTACTGCTAGTTAAAATGTTCAGCAGGCAGTGATAGGTAGGTACAACATTTCTCCTCCAGAACCACAGGAACTTTAGCAGCTAATACTCCCCTGGGCTGTCTCAGCGTGTCAGATCTGATAACTATTACATTTCAGCAAATATCTACCATTGCTGTACATAATTGCATTACTAACATTGTTATTACTTTGCAGTAAGCAAAGAAAACAGAGGTGCAGAGGTAAACAGCACTTACAGACTGCTGCCTGCCTCCAAGTTGTGCTGCCTCTTGTTCTCACAACAGGAAAGTCACTTTCAGCTCATGTTTGCTTTGTATTTGGTGCTGGATCTGCAGTGTAACTGGATTTGTTAATAGTTATGGTGCGTGGGGTTTTGTGGCTATTCCCTTCATATAGTTTTTTTTTTTTTTTTTNAAGGATTAGTCACATTCCTGGTAGTACTATTGATCAGTAGCTAGTACACCTGGCACAGCCATCACTTGGAGATGTGCACTGGCCTCTGGCTGTCAGCTGCAGGGAAGATAAACCAGAGGAAAGATGACTCTGAACATGTCTTGTTGGTAGTATATTTTCCTAAGCATTTGCTCCTGGCAATTTTCAGAAAGAGGACACAGCCCTGATAGATTTTGTGACTGTGCCAATATGGGACTGCATACATCTCCCCAGCTACTTTCCTCCGTTTTTTCACTACTTTTTGTTTTTCTTATTTTACAAACTGATGATATTTGTTCAGGAGTGTCATGGAGCCAATGAGAACCCTCTATCCTATGGACATCTTAGACAACAGGATGTATTGGGGACTATTGGGAAAAGCTCTTTCCCTGCCCTGGTAGATTCTGCCTCTCCTGGTCATCACTGCAAGTTCCATGACAAATTTCACAGGAGATATAAACCAGGTCATTTCTGGTTTATGCCAGAAGTAATTAATTTGTTTTGCCAAGGAGGCAACTTTCCCAAGGTCCTCTATCAGCCTGCATAGAGTTTCTTCTCTATATCTTTCTTTAGCTTTCAACTCTGCCTTACCAGTCCCTGGCAAATAACTGGAATGAAACCTTGCAAAAAGACCAGGCTCTAAACTGGGATTAAGGAGTAACATAACTGATAGAAGTTTTAAGTTCTTGGCACTTTTGGCTGGTTGCTGGAACTAGAGTTGGGCTGTATTTTTTTCTGTCAATATTCCATATATTACCAAATAATCTCTCTGCAGTGTTTTCAGCCCTCTCCCAGGTGCTGAAGTCCTTGCTGCGCTTCTTTTCCATTAAGAGTATCCTTTAACTTCCCTACCTTTTTACAATGAAAAATATTTTTGTCAGTAGTAATTGCATTACTAGTCACTTTGTCCTGATTTGTCTTACCATTGTGAGACAAATGGACTTCATAATCTGTCTAGACAGTCTGGTTGTTACTTTAACAGATGTTTCATCTCCAAAAGCAAGACATCCCTCTGCTGTTTTCTAGAAACCTTTCAGACACAGCTTTAATTCATTTTTATGTGTCCAGCTTTTGTTTTAAATCATATTTTTCATTTTTTCTGAGACATCTGTGAGCTATGAAAGTACCTGCACTGTTTGTTCCATCATGGATCATCAGGAGGACCAGTTCCTTGCTACTTCCCTTGGAAACTGAATTCCATTGCAACATTTACATTCCACCTTTTTCTTTGAAGTTGTTAACTGGATCCAGGATCTTTAAAGATTTTTTTTTCAGTAGGAATTTAAAAAATGATGCTGTAAGCTTTTTGGGGTTTTTTTTTGGGGGGGGGTGTATGTGTGTTTTGGGCTTGTTGGGGTTTTTTCATTAGTTTGTATTTTGGTTTTTACACAATCCTGTTTAGTCACAGAGAACATCCAAAGCTCTTTTCCCTCATCCAGGAATTGCAACAGAGGTGATGTCTCTGGCTCTCCAGCCTTCAGCCCGGCAGCTTTCCTGCTCAACTGTATTTTGTTTTTTTTGGTTTTTTTTGTTTTTTTGTTTTTGAGGAGCTTCCAGAACCTCTTTGGCTGTGCCCCAGGTTATGTGCAGCTTTTTTTTTTTTTTTTCTCTCTGCTTCACCAGTCTTTCTATTTCTTTCTCAATAATAGAAAAACAATCCCAAAATAATGCTCAGTGAAGCTTCTGTTCCCAAATGTCCTGTCCGTGCCCTATCAGGCTGAATAGTGGCAGCTACCAGAGTTTTAAGGAAGTCTCAAATTATTTTCAGCTACCTGGTTCCACAAAGGAGCTTTTCAGCTTTTACCAGCATTTCTAATGAATTCACAGCTAATTCTAAGACCTATTGTGCACTCAAGAACCCGAGCACAGAAATCTTATAACCAAAGCAGTTCACTTTTGGATTGTTTGGCATTTAACTCTACTAGAAATAGGCTGGAGACAAGGAATTCTTCAAAGAAATTAGAGAGAAAGATTCAAAACAAGAGATTTTATTTTGGAATGAGTTTCATTCTTGATGTATATTTACAACAGATTTTTCCCCCCTTCTAATTTTAGCTATAAGGGAAAAACAAATCCTTGTCTTAGAAGAAACAAACAAAAAAATTGCTGAGGTTTCCTTTCTTAACACTGTTTATTCTCCAGAAGGATTTCACTGTTTTTTTCTTTGATGTGTTAGTACATCTTTTTATTTCTTGGTATTTTTCCTCATGAAAAAAAATGTCCACCTCCACATTTCTTTAGCAGGAGCCGTGTATGTGAAAATCTTCCTAATTCTTTTGATGAATAGTTTTGCACAATTTCAGTTATCTAGAAATAGTCAAACCATGTTCTGTTAGTAGATAAATCTATTTTTTTAGTATTGTTGGGATGAGTTCAATATTGTTGAATTTGTAATTACACAGTTTGGAAAGAAGGATGATTTCCAGGCACCTATTTTTTCATACTGTTATAGTTGTGCTGATTTAATAATTAAAAATAGAGTTAATTAAGTATGAGTTAAATCCATTCATTGATAGTTCATGCTGCACAAGTTGAGAGCTCTCTGAATTTATATATATTCATTTTTTCTAACCTATATATGCCTGAATAACCATATCTTTATTTCCCTTTTGTTTTCCATGGTTTCTGGACAGAATAAAGACTTGTGAAAAATATAAAACCAGGAAGAATAATGTCTGCAGCAGAGAGGGGCATGTTTTACTGATAGAGAGAGCTGTTTAGGTCCTGCAACTAAACCATTAAATATTCCATACATTGTTATCAGGGGATGCTGGCTTTCATTCCTTGCCAGTTCCATATCTTTTTCTGTTCTTAACACAGCTCCTTGTTCTTCCCTACCTATCCCAGCTCTGGCTTCTTGCCTATTGAGATTTTCCCCTTTTTTCTTTCATTCAGGCTCCAGATCTGAGCCTGGTGTTTGACTCTCTTGCCCCTGAGGCTGGAAGAGTACCAGAATAGAAGGAGCCCTCAGTGAATGCAGTGATGGATCTGTTTCATATCTTGCTCTCCAATGACATTGCAGAAGATTGCAAACCACTCTCACACACATAATTCCAGTAGTTCAGATGAACATGGGGGTGTTCACAAGACCATCTTGAATTTCAGCTACAAGAATGCTTATAGAAACTCAGCTCTTAAAATAATAGTGAAGAATTTGCTTCAGATGCACTAATTTAATATTCACATCAGGAAATGATTATAGTTACTGCAGCCATGCAAAAACATGATAGAAACATAATATGGGATCTGTGGTTTCAGACAATTATCTCAGCCTGTAAGTGCTGAGTAACAAATCCCCTAGAGAAACTCAAACACAACTAGAAACTGCACACAAAGAAGTATTTACAGAAATAGTTCACAAGGTGTTTCCAAAGGCAATAATAAAAAAATTCTTAAAAAACCCTCTGCAATCTTGTTATGAGTAAAAATTAGATCTTAAATAGTCTAGTAAATTGTTAATTGTTTATCCATCTCTTCTTGGGAGTTCAAGTGAGTGTAATTGGTTGGTCCCTAATGAGATTTGGTGAGGATTTACATTTTTTTCCTGTTGAGTTGATAAGAATCAAATGAGGAGAGCCTCTGATTATGTCTGTCAAAGGTGTGTATGCAGATGGACTAATTCCAGTGGTGCTGAGAAAGGTCTGGAAGGGCATCAGGAGAGGAAAGGAAGGTTGGGAGCAGAAGGAGGAACTGAATTGGTGGAGGTTTTCTTCTAATTTTCTGTTCTGATAAAATGCAGATTAGACACTTAGTGTCTGAATTAATGTCTGCTCTCTAAGTAGACCAAGTGCCACTGATGTGAGGCTTTCCAGTTTTCCAAAGTATCACCAAGAAAGAAAAATTAAACTAGATTAACTATTCTCTGTAGCAGGGCATGCAAAAATGCACTTCTACAGGAAAATCAAATGCTACATGAGATGGGAGCTCAAGTCCAAAGTCATGCATAAGAATTCAGTTTCTTTTGGGTCATCCTTCTCCTTAGGTCCCTGTACTTTGAGCCAGTACCAGATATCTGTGTGCTGTGCTATAGGAAAAACACTCAACCCAACAACAACTAGGGTTTGAAGTGCCTCAGATAAATTTGCTTTTCTGTTGTATTAGTATGATTCTCCTAGGAACAAAATAGTGCTGTTTTAATGAATTTTAAAAACCTAAACTGTTGTGGACTCATGTCTTTCATATTTTGAGCTATATGCCTCACAAGTGACAGTCAATAGGGGAATGCTATCTGTGTGTTTCCTTTACCTTTTTTCATTGCTTTCCTTGTCTTCAGCTTTTACAGCTCAATTCAATGGTCATTACAGCCACAATAATTCAGAAGTCTTCAGCAATTCTTTCCAATTTCAAGTTTGTACAATAACCACATCTTCATTTCAAATGGGAATTAAGATAAGATTTTCCAAAAAGGCACTGCTGGAACGTGCAGTGTTTGGGTTGTGCTTTGTCACTTTAATCCCACAGACAGGTGAGGAGGGAGGGCTGGCCATGCCCTCAAAATACCTTAGAAGAGAGACATTCAGCTGTGCTCTGCACTGCTGGAAGGGCTCCTCAGAGCTGAGGCAGACTCAGCCATCTTTTTAGAAGTCCTTGTTTTGGTACAGGGACTAGCGGCCTTCTGCCCCTTGAGCTACACCCAAAGTAGAGCCAACAGGAAGAGCAGATCTCCTTTACCCCCACTATAGCTGTCTTCAGCAAACTTTGAAAACACTGATAGCAATAATAACAACATCTCTGTGTTTGTCACATGATTGTTTAGATTTTAGTGCAAACAGCACATGCTAGCTCAATTCTCTAGTCTAAGCCCCCAGGCACCACATTTCTAGGGTGCATTCGAACGTCACTTCAGGAGTTTTGATGTTTACCTTGGGAGCTGCCAGATGTAGGAAATTAAAAGACCTCTTGTGCCACTGTCAAGAATCAGATTCTTCACTCTGGAAGGCATCTGCCCCAAGTGCTGGATCTCAGCACACCTGGTGAACATCTGATGAGGAGAGCTCTGGCAGGGGGTTGAGCCACGCCAGATTGTTGTGAGCACACTCAGCTGAAAATCCGAGTGCTGTGTACAATTGCAGAAGTTATTTTTGTTACACATCTAAAAGCTGTGCTTAAAAATTCCATTCTCAAAAAGCATTTTGAAGCATTGACAACAAACAATGAGGACTTTGATTTCCCTATTGTTTCATGGAAATGTTTTTGGTCAGGTTTTATTGAGGTGGGAATGGTTACTATTGTATTAAAAAATGTAACTAGCACATAAAAGACTTTGAAATTTACAGCTTCATTCACGAAACACAACATCAAAATATAAAACAGGAGAACATTTTTTGTTTCATTACTATGGTAGAAATCCAAAGAACAGATCTTGATTTAGAGAATGTAAATTAATATAATTTGACCCAAAGTTACTCTCTTATTACAGTATTTGTTATTTTGTCCTTGATAAATGTATCAGAAGACATTTCTTACTATGAAAGCTCTACTATAATTAGTGTCAAGTCCAAGTAAATAAAATATTCTAGTTGACTGACAATAATGAGATTATTTAGTTTGCTGTGGCCTTAAATTAATGCTGTATTGGCTACACCTTGTAGAAACACAGCAATCAGACCTGCTGCATTTGAGAAAGATCACAGTTCACTTCACACATTTCTTTTAACAAATACATAAAAAAACCCCAGTCATCAGAGAATAAAATAATTGGATTTGGATGTGTGGAGCACTTGTCATTAAGTTTTATTCTTTAATACAAATAGTTTTTACAGGAGGTAAGAATAGAGAGCAAATGATCAAGTTCCCTTCTGTAGCTTCTCCTAGAACAGGGTATTTTTCTTACATGTTTGTTGAACTAAAAATGACAACAGTTCCTTCAGCTTTGTGTAATTTGGCTGACTATACCCTTGGCTAGGAAAACCAGTTATATCTGGGAGTTTGTTAAATGATCAATTAAAATCTAAATACTTATGGATTGAATTCCCAATGTAACTTCCTCCTTCATAGCATCTTTCCCTGCTGTTGTCTGTTATTGCACTGTTTACTTGAAGCATCAAAAGTGGTGGAAATTGAGGCTTCAGATGCTCTTAGGGAGGAATGTGTGGTAATTTCCCCAAAAATTTCATGTCAGAGTGGTCAAATCCTGCACAACAGGAGCCACAGAAAGCAACTGGAAGGGCAAAGGGGACTTTGGTGAATTTTGTGGGTGTGCTGCCAAGGCCTTTCAAAGGAGCTCTGATAGACTGAAGCTGCCTGGATGAGGTGATCTTAAACAAGAAAGGGAAATGGTTACCATGTAGCTCTTTCTCATCTGGTGAAGCCAGTGAAAGGTTCACTTTTTTCCTCAACGTTCAAGAGAACTTCCTTCTACCAACCAGTGCAGGAAAAAATATCACTCTATTTTGTTCCATTTTTAACAATCTAGTAAAAATCCAAGAGAAGATCCCTCTTAATCAGGACTTCTTTTTTATTTCTATAAAACTACCTTACCTTATTTTTTTTTTTCCTAATGACAGAGCAGTTTTAATAGTCAGTATGTAAGATACTGTTTTTTAAAGTAGTGGTAAAAATATTCAGCTATGAGTGTTATTACCCTGTGACTGCAGGATCCACTGCCTGTAACCTCTTTATCTTTCCTCCAGCCAATCCCATTTTGATATCTTTATTCCCTCCTTTACTTTGGCACTAAGGCATTTTCATCAGCTACCTTAATAGTAGAGTCAAACTCATTTTCATCAAATTATGGGGTTTTTGGAAATATTGCTCAATAGTTCATCCAATAATAGTTCATCCATATAAAAAATGTTCTTGACCCTGCTCTGTATCAGATCCAGGATAGTTAATGCTGCAGATGGGAACATTATTTCCTCACTCTTATAACCCCCATTAGAAGTTCAACCCTTTGAGCTTCCAGAGACACCAGGCTACTGTCCATCTGTCAAGGCAGAAGCTTACTTAACTGAAAATGTGTAAGATCTGAGCAATCCAATCATAATTAACCAAAATCCTTCCCCATCAATTAGCCATTCCTTTGATCAGCTGGCCCTGCAGACACAGGTGATCATGGTGTCTGTCCCTGCAGCAGCTTTTCCCTGCAGTGCACACAGACCCTGTTGTGGACTCCTTGGGGTGGAAACTTCTGGGCCTCCTTGGATGCATGGGAGGATCTCTCTCAGGTATTTGGTGACCAACTTTGTCTGAAATTTTTCTAAATATACACTCAAACATAGGCTGGAGCAGTCTGATTGCTAAATTCAAGCAAAACAAAAAGCTTCTTATCCCATTCCTTGATTGCCACACTAATGAAAGTGAGCAAAATGTGGGCTGCTTTCCTATTTCTCTCTTTGCTGTAAACTTTTTCAGACACTTTCCATGGCTGGATGTAAGCCTTTGCATCAGCTAGATAGAGATTCAGGCCTACATTCAACATCTATATAACATCTCTTTGGAATAAAACTCATTTCTTGCTTCAGTTCAGCAGGTTTCTGCTGATCTGCATTCTGATATCTGCTATGCAGTGAGGCTGAAATCTGTAATTTTCCTGTATGCATCAGAGGGAGATTTATGTTGGTTTGTAGTTGTTTATGAAATATCAGAGATGTGGGTAATTGAGACAGGGAAATTTGGGTGGGCACCACCCTCAGTATTTGGAATGTTTTGTTCTAATTTGTTACTCTGTTTCATCTTCTTACTTTATAGTTTATATCATCATGGAAATACAAGTTGGCCAAAATGCTACATTGTGTAGTTTTAGCTGCCATAATAATATCCCCTACATTTAAGGCTCTGTGAGTTAATTAACACATTAATTATCAAGTCAGAAACCACTGCTGAGTCACAACACCTGAACTGTTTATTCTTCATTGCTTAAGGACCCAGAATACTGGCAACTGTAAAAGAAGAAATGTTTAAACAAGAATTGGACTAACAATAAGCACACTGGTTTAAATGGCAGAGGGATTATTCTGTTTGGTGATGGAAGTATAAAAAGTATTTCCTTAATCTGGTTTTGGATGCTCAGGATTGATCAGAAACTGTCAGCTCTGGGGGAAGGGCTGTGTTTCGAAAAGCTCCTCAGAGAGGAAAGCTGCTGGTTCTTAGAGCTGGCAGGGCTGAGGCTGGATGGCCACCAAGACAGGTTTAATACATTATCACAGAGTTTAAGAGGTGATGATACTTTTTTTTAAATACATCAGCATTCTAACAAGACCTCACCACACGAAACACCAATGTTCACAGCGCACCAGAAATCATTCCTAGCAGTACAATGAGTTTTCCTGGGGGGTCCTGATGGGTGTCAGATCTCAGCAGAAAGCTTCATACATCTGAGAGAGAAGGACTTGACTACCAGATTCCTTCTTGTCTGTTTATGTCAAGTGATAAACAAAATGTAATATTGTTTTGACCAGCTTCTGTTGTACAGAATTAATGCTCTGAATTTCAGCTTAAAGGCCTAGGATTTGCATTTTAATTGTAAACAATATTTGCACTTTGTAGTCATTTCTAAGGATTTTTTTTTCCTTGAAAAATTCTGATAATAATCTGTCAACACAATTACTTTTTTTTCTTTTAATTGGGGTTTGGATTTGTGCAATACAACATAAGAGAGGGATAAGAATTAATGACTTTAAATAGGGAAAACCAGAACCATTTGTAAGAAGATTTTGTTAAAAGGGAGCTGGTAGCTGGATAATAGACTATCACAAGCAAGATATGATTATAGCTCTTTTCTAAAAGAGAATCTATGGGAGAAATTATCAACAGCTGAGAAACAGGATTTTACCATAATTGTCACTGATTTTATGATAGCAAAGTTAATTCTTAGCATTTCATTTTCAAACATTTTGTAAGTATTAATTCATCACATCCCACTGGAGTATGTGCAAGTTAATAGCTTGTGTGTTAAATCTCTGACATTCCTGATGTCATCTGGGGCTGGGAAACAACAGTTTCCCCTTCACAGCTTGTCTCTTCCTGAGAAGCACAGAGCCATTACCCTCCTACAAACTTTGCCTCACCTGTGTAGCTCCTCCAGTTTGATTTGCAGTTAATCTTTCTGCTCTGCTTCTCATGCTCATCCTTGCAGAGGCAGCCGAGTGAGGTCTGCACAAGCCTGGAACCTGACAGTTGTAATGCAAACACAACAAACTGTCACTCCTTAATAGCACCAGGTCTATTACTACAATTGCAGCAGAGCCTGTTCATAAAACAAGCTGATATTCTTTATGTGCTCATGGTTAATACTGAGATATATGTGCTGTCAGCTGAAATACAGGTAATGTTTTTACTGCTTCTTAGGTTTTTTATCATGCCACAACAGTCTAGCAGCAGACATATAGATCCCTGAACAAAGGCAGCAGTCAGAGACATCAAATACACATTTGCCTTTTGGTATAGAGGAGAAATATCTGATTCTAAGCCATTCAGGCTGAGGGGAATTGTATTCACTTTAACACCTCAAGCCGTTTGTAAAATCAGCTGAAAATCGGCTGCAGGCCATTCAAGAAGTTTGATGGCAGGGAAAGTCCTGGAGGTGCCTGTAAACTGCTTTTACACAAAGAGAGCCGGGGCACTGTGCCTTTCATGCTACAGAGCAGAGGACAGAAATGAGAATAAGACACAGAAGAGGCAGGGAAATTATGTGTCTGGTCTTTGCACTAGATAGGAAAACACCTGGGATAGGAACTGAAGGAGGATGTGGGGCTAGAACTCTGAAAACCAGAGAGAGGAATGTAAGATGTGAATCAAGGCACTGTAGGAGGATTGGAGGGATTAAAGGCAGGAATCAGTAAGAAGAGATGTTGCTGTTCTCAAAGGCAAGAGTGCAGCAGCCCTCTGAGCTGGACAGGGGGAAAAGAAGGATTCAGCTACTGGAAACAGTGCAAAGGCCAAGGAAATAGTGAATCATAAAGTGAAAAGATCCTTAATCACCAAGAACCAGGAGGAAAAAAAAAAAAAAGAAAGAGTTCTTTCATAATCATAAAATACATTAAAAAAACCAAATAGTGTCTTGCATCTCCATCCATGCCCAGAAAAGCCAGGTTGCTGTAAAGCCATGAGTGTCCCTTTCCCTTTCCTAAGCTAACTCAGACATTCCTTCCAGGCCTGACTCTGCTGCCATCCTTCCCTCCACAGCCTCCCTCCCTGCCTGCCTCCCTGCAGTGCCCCCAAACCCTCCCTTGTCCCCCACCCTTCACCCCAGTGGGCAGCCCTGTGTGGGGTATCCCAAAAGCACTGCCTTGGGGTTCATTGGCACAGCAGAATGTGTGAGGTGATTGCCAAAGTCACTGGGGCAAACCAGGGAGAGAGGTTTTTCACAGCTTCCCTGGTAATGGAGGCAGGAAATAAGTTTCTCACATGCCAGGCTCTTGATTTGCACACATCTTGTCAGAATATAATGTCTTTGAAAGTCAGCCTTTTGCTTAGTTGAAATAGTCCAGCAGCTTCAAGAGCTGTAAACTGTCTGTTCAAGTGGAAAAACACACTTGAAAAGTGTAGCTGTGTTCTGAAGAGGAATACTCTTCTCATTTTTAACATTATTCTTAAATTCTTCGTTACTGTGAGTGCCTACACTGCACACACAATGTGTTCCTTTCAGGTTGAATTCCCACTCTGAATTATACATGAAGAAAAATGAATGTCCAGTGGCTTTGCCATGAAAAGATTATCATGTCAAATCCCAGCATTTCCCTTGCATATTTTTCTAAATGCCTCATGATTTTGGAGCTCATGAGACACACTACATTTGCTCTGGGAGCTGTGTTATTAGAGAGGACAGGAGCATCTCTGCAGGACTCAGGGACAGGAGCTTGACCTGAACACGTGGATGCAGGCAAGGCTGACTTTATATCCAGCAGAGATCAGTGCAAGATATGTAACATAACCTCACAGTGCACCTCTGGGCACTTCAATGTGTGTGTGAGTTGAGTCCCACATGAGAGTGCCCAGCTGAGCAGAGAAGCAGGCTGAAGTCTGCCCAGCCTTTCTGCCCATTGACAGATTCTTTTGAAGCCAGCCCCTGCATTCCCAGGGTTTGGTTCCATGGATTCTTGCTGCACCTGCACAGAGGAGCTGGGTGCCAGTTGTTGTGCTGCTCCTCCTTCCAGCAGCACACATAATTATCCCTGTGGCTCCTGCATCCTTTATCAGTGCTGCTGCTGCTGCTTTCTCCTACGTGTCAGTGCCACCTGGTCCCATGGCAGGGTGATAGACAGGAACAGCCTGCCTGGGAGCAAAGGCAGGAGAGAGAAGGTGAATATGAAAAAATATGAGGAAAAAAAGCATAGTGAAAGGTAGACATGCATTTATTTACAGTCTTATTTGTGTTGCAGCCCCAAGGGGTGAGATATCCACTGCCTCCCCTCTGCTGCTGCCTACTTCTCATGCAGTTTCCTGCATGTCTTTCAGCCCTGCAAAGAAGGACAGGAACAAGGTCACTTTTTCCTTGGCCAGGAGAAAAGCTGATGCACAGAGCTTCTGCTGGCTCCCTCTTGCCTGCAGACAGAGCACTCCAAATCTGCAGTGCCTGCACTTTCCCCAGGGATAGGAACTTAACAACTGCTCTGCATTTGCAATCTGTAATAAAAGGCTTTAGTGAGATACACCCAATGTGACAATTCCAGAGCCCTGAATTACACAAAGGAGTCTCAAGTCTACATTCAGATCTGTGTGTAAATGGAATTACATAATGAAGTATTGCTGCCTACATGTTTCCTAACAGAATCACAATGAAAAGAAAAAAGTGCTGGAGTACTGCTGCTTTATCTCAGAAAACATTTTAAAACCTGTTACTTTGAGTAGTCATTCCCATTCAGCTCTTACAGAAAATGGATGGGCCTGGGCTTTCCTGCTGAAGGAATTACTCCCTTGAGTGTAGCTGTTGATGCTGTACTTGTGTGATGAGAGGAAAATAACCTCCAGCACCCAGATCAATTCTAAATTGTAAATATGCAGAAGAAAAACATGAAATTCTGCATAATTGTTGCACAGAAACATGTAAAGCTCATGTTAATAATATCCTTTGGAGCCTTCTGATCAAAAAGGCTCAGAGGGGTTATGGCTTCAACCAAGGTTTTGGTTGTTTCTTTATTTTTGAAGAGGATTATCATTGGTGCTCACACAGGACCAAAACTAAGCAGGAAACTGGAGACTTACAGTGACATTACTGTCCTATTTTGAGTGTCCTAAACGTTCTTCTGTTTTATTACCAAAAAAAATAAAAAAAAGGAAAAAAAACCAAAAGAAAAAAACCTAACTCCCAACTTCTGAAAGATATTTTGGTGTTGAATGTAGAGAAATGGATTTTTACTTTCACTGAATGCAGCATAAGTAGGTAATGTTTGCTGCAGTTGAGCATCCTGGAATACGCAATGGAAGAGGGTTTTTTCTCAGCCCTTTGGTCCTGCCATTCAAATTTCTTCTATTTCTTCCACACAACATGCTTTGTTTATTGAAAATCAAGTGACACAGCTGTTATGTTCCTCCTAATGTCAACCCACAGCTATTTATGTATTTATGCTTATATCCTTTTTGGCTTTTATTCAGTCTTTCCAAGAAAAAACCTAATTATTCCTGTAAGGAGATAAATACAAAAAGCAGTTTGCAAATACTGACCCCATACCTATAGTAATCATTGTCATTGGGTTTTAATCCTTAGCACCATGAATTTCCTCCAGCACAGTCTGTGGTGATACTGCTGTGAATTAATTCCATACTGCTCACCAAATTGTTAGCAAAAATAGTGTTAGATGAGGCCCATTGTGATCCACTTACTAAGGATGTGTGGTAGAATTTAAGAGACCAGAGTTAGGATAATTTTGGCTGGTTGATAAGTTATTTTAAGGGATGGCAACAACGCAGTTCACGTTCGTTAGGATACAAATTGCAGCTCGCTGATGACTTTTTCAAATCATCAATAAAATATTGTGCTTCCTCTCTGCTTCTCTGTCACACAAATATAAGTTATCTCGGTCTTTAGAAGCCACCTGGGAGAATTGCTTTTAGATGAAGGAATTAAAATAACCTCATATGTTAAGGTTTATAAGCCACAAGGCTCTTGTTAGGAAATCTGCTGCCATGCCATGGTACTTGTACAGCCTCGTGCAAAAAGAAATGTGCCTCCAAATCAGGCTGTAAACTTGCCCAGAGAGCAGGAGGGGCAATAATTTGTCACCCATGTGCCATTCTGTTGTCTTCCCCACCATTTGAATTTTGCCTAAATTCTTCTCGGGCATACATTGTAAGGGCACAGCAGGGAATTCCATGCACTACCTTGGCCTACTAGTGCAAATTATCAGGTGCAAAATAAACAATTTTGAATATAAACTGAGACATTTGAAGCTCATTTAAGGAATATAAGAATTATAATAGAAGAAGAAAAGACATATTTATCAATAAAACTAGAGGAAACCTTCTACATTCACGATTCTCTAAAAAATTGTGCCCAAGTGATTCAGTGATTTTAGGAATTTTTTTTCCAAAAAAATTCAATTTACTTATGAACAAAATAATTTTTTTAAGTTGAAATTTTCAGGAGCATAATAGAATGCTATTAAAAGAAGCATTTTAATAGCATCTTCACATATTGCAAGTATCCATTTTTTTTGCTGAGTGAAGGATTATTCTCCCTTTTCTTTTCTTTTTCTTTTTTTTTTAAGTGGTATGGTTGGCTTCTTTTCATCTAGCTACATCTGTTCCTTTTTATAAATAAGCCTTTTCTCCCCCTAAGGATCAAGCAGAACTTCTTCCAAGCCTTCTATTCTCAAGTGTAACTTCAGAAGAGCAGAAATAATAGCTTTAATACTTGGCCTTTATTGGCTAATTCAATAGCTTTATGTACTGTAACTGAGAAAGGTAAATGTAAGGGGGATTAGAAGGCAATGGGAGAAACTTTTCCTTTTAATTCTGACCCCAAAATAACTTCTCTGCAAAGGTCCAGCTGGCCAAGGATCCAATCTCTGCCAGGAGCCAGGAGTCATTGTTTGGGGAAAATATTAGAAAAAGAGCTGGTGGGGAGACAAGGAGTGTGTGCCCTTTGTTTTGCTAAGATAAGCATCTCCCACAGTGTTGCATCTGGATCTCCTTTCCCTACCTAATTTTATCCATTCTTTCATCCCTTTTGAGAAATTTTATGTTTTTCCTCCATGACCTCCATAACCACAACTTTTTCCTCCATGGCCACACCATGGCCAAGCTGTTTGTTGTCTGTTAGCTCCCAGTAATGCAGCCAATAATTCTAACCAGGCCAGGCACAGGAGAGATCCACACTAAATGTCCTACACTTCTTCACAGCTGCAGAATCCACAGCCTTCATCAGCCTTTGTGTTTAAGGTTTGGGACTGCACCACCTGACAGATGGAGCTGGGTGAGCGAGGTCAAGCTCTGCAGTGGTGTCATCCCTCAGCTCACAGAGGATTTGTGGAAATTCCAGAGGAGCTGGCAGCAGCTCACTCTGAGGCAGAGGAAAATCCTCCTCATCCTCCTGCTCCTCCTTCTCCTCCTTGTCCTCCTGCCTTGTCGTCACTTGGTTTCCCTAGTGAAGGAGTGAATTTTGGCAGCTCTCAGCAGGATTTGATCTATGACCTAGTATTGCTGCCTAATTCAGGAGCTGACACAGGGTGGGCCTCATCCTTTCCAAGAAAGGAAGCAGTTTTTTGACAAACACTTGTATATTTTGCCATATTCTTTGAGAATCTTGGCCGTAATGAAAGTCTTCCTTCAATTAGATATAATTTGTCTTACAGAAAACTACACAGTTTATTTGTTTTTACTTTCCACTTACTAACTACTCCCAAAGGCTGTAAATCTCAGCCTTTTTAGTGGCACACATCTGGAGTGGATAATAGACAGCAGTATGAGTTCACTGGGGTTACACTGTGAGAAATCCTTTGGGAATGACTGCTGGTTATTATCAGTGACCTGAAGTGCATCAGGATTTCAAAAATAAAAGTGAAATCTAACAAAGCAATGATGTGCCAATAGGAGCCAATATATCCACATTCCTTCCTCTCTCCAATGAGCACATTTGCTGAGTGCTGTTTATGACATCCCATAATGTAAAAGGTTTACAGTGAGGTCAGCAAAATTCATCCATCAAGTTCAAGTCTTATTAACACAACATACTGAAAGATCCAAGTTTTATTATTGGTTGTCAAAGCCACTTTTCTCTGACTTCAGATAAAGTAGTTCATTGAATTAAATGGTCTAAATCAGTTTTGAAAACATCTCTTTTGCTTTGGGATGCTGTAGTAGTTATACTACTTTTTTTTTAATGCCCAGAAAATATCTTTTGAAATAGGAAGATAAATCAAAAAGGAAAATATTCCAAGGAAAATTGAATCTCCCACTCACCCTACAACTCTTTTTTTTTTTTTTTTTTTCCCCTCAACTGGTGTCAAATATCTGTTTCTTCTGTGAGTAATACAATCCCATTATTTTATTAGATTTGGAGTGTACTGGTGGGTGGCCAAATGCACAGCACCAGTGGGAGGGAGTCCTGGTACTGCTGTGAACCCAAGAGTTCCTTGTCCTTTCTGGTCTTTGTTACTTTCCTTTCCTTCAAGATGGTGATATCAAATAGGCATGAGGTTTTGAAAGAAGGAAAAAAAAAAAAAGTTTTATTTTTATCCTACAGAAACTTGTGCAATCAGAGCTGTGGCTGCAAAATGAGAGTGATTGTGACAATTATAGCGATACAGATGTGGCCCTCTTCATTGGATTCTTCTGCGCACAAGAAGCCTCAGATCAATAAGGAAAAAATAATTCAACCACCTGTGAATGCATTCTAAGGACAAATCCACAGATTGGGAAGTTTTTCTGAATCTCATGATATACAAAGATTTAAAATCAAAGTCACAAAATGTTTTGAGTGAGTTTAGTTGAGTCAATCAAGACAGCACCCATCACTGCCAGTGAAAACTGTGCATTATATTTTCTCTGAATTGTGTAGGGTGTAACTCTAAGGTGGATATTGTACATTAAAACACATCCCTAAGGCTTTTAATATATGATAATATGTATCTTGATCTAAAAGATTTTTGAATAATTCTCTTTCCCAAGTAAACCACAGCTTTGATCACTACAGGTTCAGAAAAGTCTGGCTTTTTGAGGTTGTCTTTTATATTCCAAGTGAGTTCAAAAGGTGTCCATTTTATTATAGGTTCTAAATTCTGTGCTTTGAAACTCCACATGTACACTCAGCAACAGAAACAGCTACATACCCATGTTTGCATCCTTTATTAACAGGAGCTTGATGGAATTTCAGAGTGCCAAAATAAAAATGAAGAATTAATATGCATAGAAGTTGTAAATTTAATTAGCTGGTGTTATCAATTAAGCACACTCAGTAGAACTCCAGAAGGAATTTTGATTTAGTATATCTGCCAAAGAGTTGGACAAAATGCAAAATGAATATTCAATTAAAAACTGAAAATTATCAAATATTCTGGTTTTTTTTGGTTTTTTTTTTTTTTCATTCTAAGATCTACTGGAACCAGTACAGAGATAGATATTTATTCACTCAAAGTGATAGCGACCATTTTTGACCAAGCAGGGTGAGATCCTGTACTTCCCCACTAATTACTATTAAGAATAAATCTTAATTTCTGGGTTTTCATCTAAGGATAAAGAATTCTTTTACTGGCTTATTATGGCCATGGTGCTGCTGAGCTAATTTGTAAAGAACTCTTAACAATTACTGTGATCAACTCATAGAGCTATTTATAAATTATTCTAAGAAATTCGAGTTGAAATATTTATGTTGTATCTTCTGGTCATCCCTGTTTTAGTTCAAGATTGCTCCCAGGAGTATAAGTTTGATGAGCCTTCCACCATTTCCACTTGAAAATGAAATACCCATTGATGGTATATTTTAAAATTCCCTGAGATTGTAAAATACTGGCATAAATTCTAGCAGATGGAAAAGTGAACTTGCTGAAGTGGCTTTACTTTTCACTGTTTCTTATGTACTAAGTGAAAACCAAAATGATTTATAAATTTTTATATTTTTTTAGCAAAGTAGGGAGTTTTTTCAAATAATAGAAGACCTATTTAAAGAGTGTCCTTAGTCCTTTTGAAATGAAATTTAAATGCCTTCAACTTGCTCATTTTTCCCAAATTTAGACAGACTCACACCTCAGAAGTAACAAGGACCCTTTGCTTTGTTGCAATGATTTCTTTTAATGTCAGAACAGGTTTTTGTGTGAATGGAAGAAAGAAGAGGAAAAATGTACACTTTGTGTCCTTTCCTCATAGTTTTTCTTCTGGTTTTGCTTCTTCCTGTTTTTCTCACTCATCTTCAGTCCCAACCATTTGGAGCTTGGGCCAAACTTCTCAGTTTCCAGGCTGCAAACACCAAACTAGAAAGGAACTTTTCATGCAAGTAACATTTCACAAAATAGAAGTAAGAGAAGGACAATAAATTATGTTTTTTCACTGGGTGTAAGCCACTAATTAAGCTGCTATCAGACATCTAGGCAAGCAAAAGGGCAATTTTAAAGTATAGCACAGTTTAATGTGGTACTGGCAAGCATGATCCAAGAATTATCTGAAAGTCATTTTCTTTATCGTTATGCTGCTAGAATATTTATATTCCATTAGCATCACCTCTGTTAATTAACACTTCATACTTCAATTTTTGGTAGATCCAATATGCCTCATCAGAGAGTACCAACTTCAAAAGGGAGTCTGTTATAAAATCCAAGTCTGTAAAAGAGGATTCTGATTATAAGTTAAACCTGCCCCCTACCTACATTCAATACAGCCAAGAAAAAATACCTGCTGCTTTTTTTAATAGAGGTGCGTCTCTACTATATTTTCAGCATAAGAGAAATTGAGTTATCCATGCATCAACAGGAAAATGGATAAATTACAGTAAAAGGGATTTCTGCCCTGAGTTACTGGCAAAAAATAATAATTTGTATAATAAGCTCATATCTATGTTGAGTAGCCACAGGGTAGTGCACATTACACATTTTAAAATATTTACTCCACAGAATTAATTTTTTCAAGATGTTCCTTGCCCAAAGAGAAACTAAAATTTAGAGAAATGTAGATAATAAGTTATAACTTTCTTTTATGGGAAAATATATTTTGTGCTGGTGAGGCTCCAGCACAAATCACCACAATACCTGAGCTCTTATTGCTAGGATCTCAACTTGTGGCCAGCATAATTATTGAAACTAAACCCAAAAACTACCATCTCAGAACAAAGGACACTTGTTTTAGTAGATGACAATTATTTTAGTGACATCAGCTGGGAAAATATTTTACCACAAGGAAAAAAAAAGCAAAATATATAGTAAAAACAATTCTAATGTGATGTGGTATAGAATAGTAAAATCACTAAGGTTGGAGAAGACCTCTAAGACTATCAAGTCCAACCTTTGGAGGTATTTATTAGTGTTTTAAAGAATATTTCTGTGTGTTTTTTAAGCTTTGATACCAATTAAACACAAAGCTTTACAATAAAGGTATCAAAATAAAATATTAAATAAAAATAATGTAAAATATTATTTAGTGATTTAGGCTTCTTGGTTTGGAATCTCATGACAAAGAGGAACTTGTAGAGGCAGCAGCTTTTCCTGGTAAAAGCTGGGTCTCAGCACCCATCTCATCTCATCTCATCTTCTTGGGTAGGACAGGTATTTTTATTTGTTCCAGGACATCATGTTGTGTGAAATATGGATGTTCATATTTAAGGAAGCCTTACTCTTCAGTAAAACAAATCAAAACTAAAGAAGTTGTTAGAAAAACAGGGCTTGAGTCTAGGCTAGAGCCAGTTGCACCGTGAGCCAAACGAAGAAACAAAGAAATGTGCAGAAAAACATATTGTTAGAGGCAGAAAAAGACTTGGCATTTGGTATTCCTGAAATACCAGGGGAAAAAAAACCAACAGCAGCTTGGAATGAGGGCTGTAAGAGTTCTTATCAGGACGAGTGACAATCCTCAGGGACATACAGAGGAGCCATTCTGCAGGAATGGAATTTGCTTTGTGCAGCTCCTGTGGCTTTCCAGGTGAGCTCAGCACCAGCCCCTGTCCCTGCCAGGCTGCTCCTGCTCAAGGCTGCCTTTGTTGACCCTCCCAGAGGATCACAGCTGTCACACAGAGCACTGCCACTGTCCCAGACTTCTAAATCCTAGGAATGGAGATCCCTGGGAGGATTCTTGGTGATGTGCTTAAGTTATCAGGGGGCGTGGGCAGGTATCAGCACACCACAAGGCTCTGATTGCATGTGTATATAAACTGCCTCCTCTGCCTGGTGCATTTTTTTTTCTGACTATTAAAATTGTCCCTTTTATCCTCTAAATCTCCTTTCTTTCCAGTCCTAACCCACCTCTATCTCAGCCTCTTTCCTCTGTCCAGCTCCTTAACTTTTAGGGTTATAAGAATATTCCAGCTAGATGGTCAATGTCATTTTTCCATTCCAGCCATGAAGGACAGGATGTTCTGTGAGGGAAAAAAAATATCACACTCAAATCTAAATCTTGATCTCCTAAAGTAATATTGAAATTATAGCTGTTTTGAAAATCCAGGCAGTCTGACTTGACTTGTAAGCCTGGGCCATGCAGAGCTCTCAAAATCAGTAAAAGTTCAGGAGCTTGCACACTTCCTAACAGAGGGAAGCTGCTGGCTGAGAATTTGTACTTTTTATGCCTCTGATTTAGAAACAGAGTTGTACAGAGGTGTGGAAAAGCAGATTTATGCCAACAATAACCATTGCTTTAATAGTTAGTCTGCATGGGATTGGCTGAGGAGTCACCAAACAGTAGTTTTCACACTAGAACTCAAATTGTGTACTAGATCTTCCCAGCTTGAGCAGTCTCTCTCTCTCTATCTCTATTCCTATTTCAGGACCACTATTGTATCTTCAACAATAATTGCTATCCTTTGTAGCTCTTACAATGTGATCTTAGAGTTCCATAAATGATGTTCGAGCAAGTGAATATATTCTCCATCTTTTAAAAGTATATTAAAACTTAAGCATCAGAACTTACATTATTTCTGCAGCTGCTCTTGTTCTTCTCATTGGATTTCTGGAATTAATATTTTCCTGATTTTCTTTACTGCACATGCATTATTTGCAGCATGATTCAGATGTAGTAGAGCAAAAATCTATAAAAAGTTTAAAAATATGGTTATATTAGGATACTTACTTATTCAATATTCTTAAAGATTTTTACAAGAAGTTTGCAACTATTTTTAAAAAGAAATACTATATCATGCCAGCTGATATAATAGATTTGGGGTTTAATATTTTTTTTTTTTTACCTCTGATCTTAAGGAATGAGTTGTTGCAAACAGTTTAGAGTTGGCAATTAAATACTGCAGCATAGCATGGAA
Organism: Ploceus nigricollis; assembly: GCA_013399945.1. Lineage (NCBI taxonomy): Eukaryota > Metazoa > Chordata > Aves > Passeriformes > Ploceidae > Ploceus > Ploceus nigricollis. The sequence continues at coordinate 507,661 of VXBC01012287.1, forward strand.
AGGGTGAGGGGTTTGGTGTTATTTTTTCCTTAAGGATGAAATATGGATTATAATAGTTCTGCTACCAAAGTGTTAGATATAAGCACATTATCCCTGCCCAGGTACTTTAACCCCCTCCATTTATTTTCTTTTTGTAGATACCCAGTGGTTTTCCACTCAATTACTCATTCTGTTTTAATGTCTCATTTTCTTATTTCTTTAACTTACTTAAGTAGAATTTGCTCATCCAACACTCCTTTGGAATTCTTTACCACATTAATTTTGCTTTTGTTTACTTCAAATCAAAAGTAAAAGTAGATTAATTCTGTAATTACTGTTCTTACTTGCTTGACTTGTTGGCTCTTGATGCTTTGCTTTGGGATGCACAGAACACTGAGTTGTAGAATTGTTAAGTGCAGCATATTCATTTGAAAAAGTGCATAAAAACACATAAAATCTTTAAGAGCTAAGAAGATATGGTAGTCAAAGAGACTCAAAAATAATAGACTCGGGCAAAATCACAAGCAGACCCAGAAGTTCTGTTAGGAAGTGCAAAGCACTGAAGCTTAAAATGTTAAGAAAAAAATCAAATTATTTACTGGAAAGAAAAGTTTTGAAAGAAAAAAAAATGAATTGCAAAGCTGGAGTGAGGAGTAGAAACTGGCCACAAATTTTCTTTATTAATTTTGAGGGAGGTGTGTGTGTGAGAGAGAAGATGGTTGACTAAGTTATTTTGAAAGTCTTCTGGACAAAATTTGTGTCTCTTTTTTTGTGATGGAGCAGCCTAAGAATTAAATAATTCTGCTGGTCTCCCTTGTGTTCAAACTGTGGGATGGAGAGGATGGACCAGGGCAGATGAAGAAGTGCAGCTGAAGAAGAGCAGGATGTCAAAGAGAGTTTTCAGGGATAGAAAACGGTGTCGGTGAGGGCAGCGAGTGGGAGATGGTGCTGGATGGTGACTCTGGCATTTCTGACAGACCTTCCCTGGTGACATTGAGAACAAACTGGGAGGCATTTGGAAGTAATTCTCTGTATTGATTCTATGCTCAGCGTGGAAATGATTATTGTGTTTGTGCAGCAGCTGCTAAACATGCTAAGCTGTTTTATCAGCATCTCTTGGTTTTAATATTCTCCTCGATAACCTTTGGCCACCACAGTCCCACACAGAGAGAGGAGTCCTAATCCCCCCTAGCACTTGAGTTGATTTTATTAACACATTTCCTCTCTGATTGACAGGCCCAGTCATTAAATTATGAAATCCAAATTAACCCCAGGCTCTGTGTTCTGTGTCATTCCTTGTCAGGGTCAAGGGAAACCAGCCCAAATTATCCATTGGCTTTTTTTTTTTTCCTTACAGATTAGAGTGTTTGAAACAGGGGTAGAACTATATCTTTCATCTGTTCTGAAAAAAACTTTGATGATTCATTAGAAACAACTTTAAACAGATCAAAATTCAGGTTTATTAATACTGACTGTAGAATTAGGAGTACTGACCAATTTGAGAATAGCCCCTGGATGTCCACACATTTGTTTCCTGCAGAAGAGGTACCAAGTTCTTATTTTTTGCACAATAAACCCAATATGGCTCTGAAGAGCCACTGCAGCATTAGTCAGCCTATTTTGCAGCCATTTCTATTCACAAGGGGGAATAAAAAAATCATCCAACTTCTAAATTCTCTAAATGAGGTCTACCTCCCTTTCTTTGAAAGAAAATAGAAAGCTTGTTGCCTGGTAGAGCTCAGCTGGGACCTGTTACCTCTGAGTGATTAGGAGAACACACTTTGTGCCCACTCTTCTCAGTCAGGGAGCACTTTTCTCCTTTGGGGAAAAAAAAAAAAAAAAGAAAGATGGGACAAAGCTATTGTTACTGACCAGCATTTTTCAATCAGGTCATCTCATCTCTTTTTAAAAATCTAAAGAATATTGCAGCTGCTGCCAGTTGTTCTTCTTGAAGGGCTTTTGAATGGCATTTCATTAAAGGAAGAAAAAAAGAGATTGTATCGAGGGATACAGTAATTCTTGCAAGAGATAGGAGATTGTAGAAATACATTAGCTTTTTTTATTTTTCAGCTGTAATTGTCACCTTACCAGGTCTCTTAACTTGGGATTTTTGGTGTTCTACTAGTTCTTTTTTTCCAGTTTTCAGTTGTTTTTCCCCAGATTTTTATCAACATCAGCCTTTTATATTTGCTGTCTCTGTCTCCAAAGAATGAAATTAAATAATTTAATCTGAAGGTAATTCATTTAAATATGGAATTAAATTGTAACTTTAGATAATAAATATTTGCTTATCAATGTCTATATGTCCATTAATTGTGGAAAATAAAAGCGGAGGTGAAGTGATTTCTGGAATCATGGGAGGCATCAGTATCTTTAATATGGACTGAGACATTTATGGATTCTTTTTTTCCAGTTTTGAGTCATGCTTTGGGTATAAATAGCAGTATTTTTGTAGTATGTACGATCCAATAATCCATTTTATTAGTTCATTGACCTGCCTGACACAGCCATACTTGTCCTTTATCTTTGAGTGAAAACAGGAATGCTGAGTTCAGTGTAGCCTTCCCCACATGGTTATGCTTCTGCTGGTTAATTTACTTTGTGTGTGCTGTTTGTGAGCACAGTCAGTCACCTGCTGCTTGTGAGAACCCTGCTTCCCCTCACCAAGCACCGCTGTCCTTGTGTCACCACGTGGGAATTTATGGGAGCTGCTGTACCCTGGGAGTTGGTAGCAAGTTCCTTGAACTTCTCTGAAACGTTTTCAAGAGCAGCCATAGATTTTCCATCTGCAGAAGATAAAACAGGCAGCAGACACCCACCCTGTAACAAATGGTGCCATCTGAAAATGTGGAGTTACGATTGTGCTGTTTTAAACCGTGTGGTTTTACGCTGAGCTGGGAGCTGCACAGGTTGGGTGGATGTGGGTGTGCCGTATCTCAGGAGCTTCATGGGAACTGGTGGCACATTGAAAGCTCCTTTAAGTCATCCTCCTGCTCCATTGCAGTGGCTGAGGGAGGCTGGAATAGGCTGCAGAGACCTGGGTGGAGCACAGGAGCCATCCTGGGGTTTGATAGCAGAGCTTTCCTTTGTCAGACTGCTATGATAAAGACAAGGCATTTGCATACTCCCCATTTTCCAAACAATCTTCCTTCTCCTGGCTTTCCCCACGTGTCTGATGCTGCACAGACCCGTGACCTCCCTGTGCTGCCTTCTGGGTGTTTGACAATCGGCTCTGAGTCCATCAGGCTGCCTCAATTGTGGAGCAGCAGCCGCCAAAGAGCAACTCGACGCAGCGGTATCAGCCTCATTAGCAGCAATAATGGGCTCTTAGTGCACTCTTGATTCTCCTATGATTTTAATGGCACAGCTTTCCCTGTAGGTTTTTTTTGTATGGAGGAAGCATGAAGTCAGAGAACTTTTGTCGCCAGTAAAATATGGAGGGGTTGCAGATACACATTTCTTATTCTCGAGGTGTCGTTCTCTTTGTTCCGAGGAGAGCACCATTGTCAATAAAAAAAAAAAAAAAAAGTGTTTGATGGGAGATTTTCATTAGAAAACTGAATTTGAAATATTCAGGTCAGGAAGAGCACACTGTGATAGTCAGCATTCGGTTTGAACTTCTGAATGTTGGAAGGGTTTTTGGAGGTGCTGCTTGAAAGGAAGTAGATCTCTGATCTTGGATAGTCTCTCAATTTATTAAAACCCTGAATGCACTAATAAAGGCACTTCAGAGAACATGATACATTGTGAAAAGTTAGGAAAAGTAATATGGGTCTCTTAGAAGTTCTCCATACGAATTTTTGGAAATAGTTTTGGAGGTAGTTGTATTTTTCTTATAGCTGAGCCTGGTAGGCAGCCGGGGGCTGCAGAACAATTGGATTTCTTACTGGTTGATGCATTGCTGGATTTTGCTGGTATGATTTTAATTGGGAGTCTTGTTACCAGTCCTTTCATCCAAGTATAATCCCAGTTTTGTTCTCACTTATATTGGAATAAAGACCTGGGTTTGCTTTTAAAAGGTGAAGCATGAATTTTGGCACATCTCTGCTTGATACTCTACCTGATTCTTACAAGGGAATTGATTTTCCTTTTAATTTTTTCCTTGCTCCTAGGAGCTAAAATGACTATGATGATTAGCAACTTGTTTAAATATTTAGGGTGAATCTCAGAGGACAGTCAAGTTCTCCTTCCTTACAACTGGGTGGATCACAATTGTGCAGTCACAGATGGTAGTAGCAATGTAGTGTAGATGTATTAGGAGTAGTAGAGGGAGTAGTAAAGAACATGTAATTCTTTAGCCTCTATTTCCATGCCTGTGTAGCTGTCATGACACTTGCTGTGCTTTTTGAAGACAAGAATTGTTCTGCCAAGAGGAGAGAACTGTAGGAATGTGTGCCTTTTCAGTAAAATATTGTGGGAGCCCAAACCTTACGTGTCTTTCCAGGAGCCTGATGAAGGGGAAGTGGTAGAGTTCTCCTGTGTTCATTTTGGGACAGGGGATAACTAATCACATCCAATCCCAGGCTGTAAAGCACATGAACTGTGGCAGTGTGACCTCAGAGTGAACAGACATGGTTTTAATACCGTAGCATTTCAGCACAGTATAAAGATATATCCACTTGCACAATCAGTGGGATGTTTTCCCTTTGTCACTGCAGTGCCTGCATCCCCTCAGAACAATCTGCACATCTTGTTTGCAAACCAGCCATGTCAGAAAAAAACACTTGATCATCTTTATTTATCAGGATCAGGATGATGTGTATGAATCCTACTTGTAGGATTCACATCCTTAGGTTGTGAATTTGGGTTTTTTCCCCAAAGGTAGCCTCTATTAACTGCCCTAAACTTACATTAATGTAGTTGTTACATCATTTGATATAACAAACTTACATAGTTTGATGTTGTTCTTTTGTTTGTTTTTAATAAATGGTTCCTATCTCAAAAAAAAAAACCCACAACAACTTTGATTGAGGGAGACTTCTAGTAGGATCATAGTTTTGTTTGAATAATGGAGCAAATTGTATTTGGAGGAAAGCTAAAATTTCTGTTTCTTGACTAATTTTTCAAATTTTAAAAGAAAAATATTAGTTTTCCTTAATTGTACTAAAAGCTATTAAAAAATTGTATTTCTCTCCCTGCAAAAATGGTGGGAGGTGGGATATGCTCATACTACCTCATTTACACAATTCCTTTTTTATTAATTTAACCATTCAGGGTTGTTTTTCCCCTCGTATTTTATCGTAATGGTTGTGTATGTGAAACGAGTCTGAAGCATTGTAGTAAAACTGTAGAAATATTTCTTATACCAGCAGCTAATATCCTGCAGCTCATCTGCATCCTGTACCTGAATCACCTACTGCAGTGACAAGTAGAGCAAGTGAAAGTGAAATAAAATATAAAATAAAAGAAGCTGCTCGCTGCAGTTGGAAATATGACCTAAAATTAGCATCACTTCTAGGTCCCACAACAGCCTTTATGTCACCTGAATAATAATAAGCATTTTTGTATGTAAATATTCCACTGGATTTTACTGGTAGACAGATATTATTCCTCAAAATCTGAATCAGGTCTGGAGCCTCAGCTGTGCTGAGAAGGACAAGCAGATGCAGAAATAAGTGGTCACTGTAGAGAAAAGTGAGTTTTTGGGAAATGTTACAATAAAAATCATGTGATGGTGTTGATGCTTTTAAAAAGTGAACACACAGATGAAAATCTTTGCACAAGTACCTGTGCTAACATCTGTTCATTACTTGTTTCTTTTGAAGCTGTGTGGGGAATGGTTTTATTTTTGCTTCTTTTATTAAGTTATGGGGAATTGTTTTGGTTTTGTTTGTTTGTTTTTCTTTGTTTTGTTTTTGTTTTGTGGGTTTTTTTTTTTTTTTTTTTTTTGGTTGCAATAGCTGCTTTCTTTGCCTTGTAAATGTACAAAGTGGTCACTTTGCCTTCCAGATTCCTTTTTTGGCTCAAACCCACTGTTCTGTAAATATATTCACATTCATATAATAATGAGGTTTTTCAAGCAAACCCCATGCATAACTGCATGTATTGAAAATAAGCTCCAAACCTAAAAACTTCCTGTGAAATAGGAGAAGGGATATCAAATAGGAAAAGGAAAATGCATGAAATACATGTGCAGTAGCACTGTAAAGATAACTTATATACTCCTGAGCCTCTTGCTGCAACTTGTGACATCTTTTATAGAAGTGTCACCTTTAGGAGGCTATTTTTGGCAATGATGTTTCAGCATGGGATTGTAAGGGTAACAGTGGGTATTGGATATATCCTCCAGAGATCACCTTCACACTGCCTCAAATATTTCTAGGCACATGAAAAAAGTGAGCAGTATAACTTGCTGAAGAGGTCTGCACACTTGTTTTATTCTTTCTCATAAAACCAGATTCAGTAAAAACTTGGCCTGAATCTGCTATAATTTTCATCAGATTCAAAGCCATTACTTTCTCTGGATAAACAGCAGTTAGTACAAATCTTAAATATACATGTAGGGAAATATTCAGGCTCTGTACCATTTGTCACTTGCAGAACAGCTAAAGCAGCAGAGAGGCACAGCCTGTGCTGGGGAAAAAAAAACCTTTCTACCTAACTAGTCTGGAATTAGCCAACTGTCACTTTCCTGAGCCAGGAATAGGTGGAAGAGGAGACAGTGATAAAACTTAACTGACTCTTAGTTTTTCTTCTTTCTTCAAAGAGCGTGAGGCTGTTCTGTGTTTCAGGAAGCCGCGGGTTCCGGAGGGCTCGCTGTGCACGAGCGTTTAAGGGAGCTCTGCAAACTCTGCTGCCAGAGGCTTTGACATTTCCAGGGCTCATGGAGAAGTCAGTCATTACAGACAGGCTGCTAAATTATGGAGGCAATTTTTATCTGCCAGTTCTTTGCTTCTATTGCTTCCTATAAGCTTCAGGAATATTTGAGGGAAAAGTATTGGCGTGCTTGGTTGGCTGAGTGGCTCCCTGAGTTACTTACAGCCTTTCATTCCCAGGCTGTTCACAGATTTCTTATGTTGGCCTGGACCCTTTTTGGCCACTCCAGCAGGTAGGCTGATCTCCAGCTTATTTTACAGCCAGTTCTAGGAGAAAAGAAACTTTATTTTGCTATTCCTCATGCGAAATCCTTTCTGAAGATTCCTTACGGAGCTCTGCTTCTGTCTTTGCAGTGCTCTCTGTGCACAGCCTCCAGTCATGGAGCAGATGAAAAATGGAGAGACAGAGAGAATTTTTAAAAAGGGGAGGCAAATACTGTGACTTGCTGCTTTGCTGCTTCCTTGGTACGTTCCCTGTCAGAATTTACCTTAGTAAATAACTCTATAACTCTATATTTAGAAGGGGAAATATTTTAGCAAGACATAAGACTCAGCACAACAAAATCTGTTTAAATGCAGCATAATTGAACTGTCAACATAGCCATGAAATGCCTCAAGGTTTTTCTTTGGTGAAGGCTGGATATGACACAAAATAGATGCCAGAATAGTGTGGTGCAGAAAAAGCCTTTTTGTACTCAAGTCCAGTCTCGCGCTCACCTTACGGAATGTTTGCAAATGCTTGGCTGCTGCTGTGGTTCCTGCTCTTGCCTTCTCCCAGGAAACCTGACAGTTCAGAGAAGGTTTTGGGCTCAGAGGAGGGAAGAGCTGTTGGTGCTCTCGAGCGGGGAGTGTTTCCTGCAGGGACTCCCAGCCTCAGCCTGAAGCTCGTGCCCTGCCTGGCAGGACAGACCTTGTACATGCTCAGTGAGTGCCTGGGCACTGGAGATGTGTTGAGAATCTTGTTTCTCCCAGAGTGAGGGTTTATTCTTCACTCAGATTCTGTTAGAATGGCTTGAAAGAAGACAGCACCATTGTACACCAGCTGCTCTCCTCCCCTCCCTCCTCCAAGAGCAGAGAACACAGAGTGCTGTTAAAATGTTTTTTTCATCTTTCAGATTTTTGCAAAATTAAGCAGTGACTGTGTGCTAGTCTTTTCTTAGGCAAGTCCTCTGCTTGGTGGCCCATAAATCATGCTCCTTGAAGCAAGCTGCTTTGCTCTCCCTCCCATGGAAGTAAAACCTCCATGGTGAAGGGGACTCACAAGCAGAAGCGTCCTCACAGCCTCCAGCTGGTGCTGCTGAAGGAGGATGGGCCATGGCACAGGGCCCAGTGTGGTTCTAGTTATACCAAGTGTCATATCTGTGTGTATCCTAGTCAGCACTCTGGCTCCAGGTTTCAGTCTGCTTGTGTGACACATCTTTTTTTAGCAGTTGATAGACAGAGAAGACCAATCCATGCGACTCTTGCTTTATGAGGCACCGCAGGTTTTCTCAAGAGGTTAAGCTCAGTTTGATCTTCAGCAGCAAACTGTGATTTCAGAAGGAAAATGAACTTGACAACTGTTTCAACAACCTGAATGTTTATGTATATCTTCAGTTAATGCCTAAAGTCAATATTTGTTAAGTCTGATTGATAAAAATATGTGCCTTTCATCAAGGTCAAATTAATTTGAGGAAATTTGCTTTTGCTTACCATGCTGCTTTTGCACAGAATCCCTTGTCAGGCTTTGCAAAAAACTATGCAGGCATTTTCTCATTTAAATTATGATTATCTTCACTATGAACTTCCCTGAGAACACCACCTCATTTGAACGTGTCTTTTTTTAAAGGATGCCGCAGATTGGATTCCAATTCAGACAGGTGATAAATTACCTGCCTTGACCTAATTCATTAACTTTAATGGTATTTGAAGTCTTTATTTTATTCAGGATCCTCCAATAGACTTGTCTTGTAGACATCTTTATAATAATGTCCATTCATCAGCCACTTAAAGGACATCACTTGAAACTGGATGTGACTGTGAGGATACAGACTCTTTTCTGGGTTGTGTTCTGCCTCAGGGTTCCTTGGATGTTGCAGGCTGCATCAGGCTGACTTTGCATGAGATAGTGAGGCTTGGGAAGGAGTTCTGGAGCTGTGTGTTAAATATGTATGGCTGGATTTATGTAAATTCAAAATTCATCTCATTAAAGCTGTAACTGCTGCTTTCACAGGGCACAGCCACACCGTGTGTTGTACCACAGATCTGGAGTTACCCTGTGGGGTACAGAGGAGGGATCAATAATGGCATCACTTTGGAACAGGTCCTTAGGGGGTGGCTTTGTGGGACAGAAGTGGAGGATTTTCTCCAGAGATTTTAAGTATTACTTTAAGTCGTACTATTAAAACTATAAAAGCCATGCTATGCCACAATGAGGTTAATTGTAGAAAGAAGAAAACAACTCTCTGTGGATTTGCGCCTAATGCAGATTCCTCTTGTGATCCACTGCATTCTCTTAAAATGAGGGCCTCTTACCAGGTGATTCCCATTGTATGCTTCTGAAAATGGATCAGTTTAGGAAAGAGAAACATGACAGAGCAAGTTAGCACCAAAACTGGAGTAGCAAACCAGCAACTTTTTCCTTCCAACCACAGAAGCAATTTTCTGCCTCATGTTAAAAGAAATGCATGTACAACAACTACTAACACTACACTAAAGAAATCACCAAAGCTGTTTGTGAACTGACATTTATCCACTGAAGGCTTCTGGATTTGTCCTTCTCCTTCTGAGTCTGGGGAGAGATGTGTGGAAGGACTGTGAAAAAGCTGTGGCAGGAGATGGGAATTGCTGTCTCCTCATCGCTCTGAAATGCCACTGGCACAAACACACTGAAAAAAAAAATCCGATTAAATTCATGAAATTTATGAAATTCATGAAAACTGTGGCATTTGCAAAGCTTCAGATGATGGCAGGATGGAACTGTTTGGTGGTAACCTGGCCTGAGGGGATGTGGTCCCACAGCTGCCACAGGGAGGCCAGCAGCAGGTGTGCCTGGAGGTCACTCACAGTAGTCATTAAAGCATGAAACAAAAAAAACCCATCAGATTTAATGCATATTAACTAATTTCAATTAATTGTACAGGTGTAGTCAGGTAACAGTGAGGAGTTTTTAATAATGAATTTTCTAATCTGACTTTTCCTACAACCTCATCAAAAGAAACAAGAAAGGAAAAATGCTGCAAAATAGCAGATTTGCCTTCTGAAACTTCTCCTCTTTTAAATGTGGTAGCAGAATTGTTTTTCACAGTTACGCAAGTATTGTGTATTTTTCTTTTAGTTGGACATGCCCTGTCTTTTAGAGGCAGTTGAAAGAAAAGCCTTTTGTTTCTGGTGTCCTTTATTCTGTGTGCTGGACTGAGAGCAGTGAAGAAGTTGGGGAGAAGTAGAAAATGCTGCTTTTTGGAGAAAAATTGAATGTGTTCAGAATGGAGAATGTTTGGTAGTGTGGTGGAGGGAGGGACAATGAGGAGCATGGAGCAAAATTAAAAACTTGGGAGAGATCAAAAAGGCATGTCCAAGCAGGGCAAAAAATAAATAAATTAAAAAATAAATGCTAATAGACTTTGCAGAATAAAGCAAGACTTTTTTTCTAAATTTGAGTACAGTTATTATATTTTGGTTGTTAGAAAAAGTGAAGGTGAAGTGTACACATTTAAATTTTGCTGTTGCTACAAATTCTCTCTCAATTTAATTTTCAATTTCTGTTTTCTTCATGAAAAATTTAATTATGCTGCAACCATTCTAACTCATTCCCTCTTTAACTACGTCTTTCTTTTCACAGTAATCATCTATTCAGATTTTTTTGCTTTACAGATCATTCTGATATTCAGGTATTTAATGGCTTTTATTAAAAGACAGTAAATAAATAAATTATATCCTCCTTTTTTTTTTCTTTTTTCTTTTTGTGTTTTCTCAGCTATTCCAATTTCATCTTTAACTTTGGGTATGCTTAAGCTTTTACTGGAATAACAAGAAGATAATTAAGCCCTAAATTTGTTTCAGTGATGTTTCATAAATGTATTCAGTGTGTCTCTTCACACATGAGGATGTAGCTATCAAAACCATGTAAGCATTACCATTTTCCAGGCACAAGTCCAGTAGCAATAATACAAAATATTGTAGACAAGATGTTTGCACCCCGTTTTTGTTTTGGTATCACGTTTCAGGGAAAAAAAAAGGGTGATTTTCTAACTGTGCATTTCTTGTCATGGCTGTTCCAACTCCCAGTGTGATGGAATTTTCTAGAAATGCTGAGAGTACTTCTCTCAGTGGAGAAAAATTCTCTTTGTAGTCTGAGCATCCTCTGAGAAGTTGTGCTACCAAGTCAAGCAAAAGAGAACATCTAATCCTGACTAAAGATGTTCCACAGCTGGAAAAGGCTTCCTGCATTCAGGGAGCTCTTCCAGGGAAAGTTTTGTGTCATTTAGTGATAAAAGCTGCTCTGGAATTCTCTGACTGCATAACCAGGAACTCACCAACACACCGCCATGATTCAGGAGGGAGCTTTGCTTCTTATTCTTTGATCTGGTCAAGACTGCAAAAGAGAAAATAAAAATGAAGCATTTTGTCCAATTTCAAACTCATGGTTCATGAGGGTAAAACACAACTCTTTTTGAAATTTCTTCAAATGGCACACAAATTTTACAGAATGCTGAAAGCAGTTTCCTGTAAAAAGCCTTTACAGAGGAGTAAATTAATCTCTTCTTCATTTATCCAAGCAGTAAGATCTTTCTCTTCTGATGTTAAAAGTTAGGAGAACCATCTAACTTAGGTCTTTTAAAAATACCTTTAACTATATATGACAAAATATTTACTCAATATTTAATAAATAGGATATAATGAAGATATATACATAATCAAAGGTATTTGACAGTATTTTTGTCTGAAAAATGTGTTGCAAATAGTTATTAGAACTATTAACTGTAAATCTAGCTTTTATTTATATAAAATACAGAGGTAACAGTATTGGAGTAGTCTTAATGATACACTGTTACACTGAAAAATTTTATTTCCAAGTAGTCCTAATCTTGCAAAAAATCAATCTGACATGTAAAAATATAGCTACAAATAAAAGCTAAGGTGATGAATTTGTTGATTAACATCATAGTTTGGATGTAGGTGCTTTGCCTACTGAACCCTACATGGGTGGAGCTTTTTAGTTCTTTAAGGAAGAATAATGAGGTTCTCTGCCAAACCTGGAATGAGCCAAGAGCAACTGGAGTTACTTCCATCTCCTGAGTCTCTAGTTGAAGAAATTGTGAGAAGCTACATTATGCTAGCAGTTTTCTGTACTTTATGGAGAGAATATCTCAAAATAACATTTGAGAGAAGCAGTGATCCACACCAAAACTGTATTCATTGTCTTAAGCCAAGCCCTTGGCATAGTTGGACTGGTCTCTGAAATAATCAGAAGATTTAGAAAAAGATTCTGGAAGAAAAGAAAAAATAGAAACATATGTTTATTTTTTTCCCTCTCCTTTTGCTTTTTTCTCCCTTGGGAAGCCAGGGAAGAGCCAAGTTAACTTTTTACATGCCAGAATTTAGTAGCTGACTGTTGGAGTTACACATGAAGAAGCCCTTGTGTAAATACCTTGGCAATTCCATATTTATTCTCAGAGCTGGAAATAGGGCTGATCTTTGTGGTGCCCTTCAGCCTCCAAAGCACATCACCTGAGTCTCTCATTTTCAGTGTTATCCTTTGCAGCTGTGCCTCCCATAATCTCAGGCTCTGGAATGCTGAAATTGGCACTGAAAACCATCATGTTTTATTAACTTTTTTCCTCAGCCTTTTCTGCTTGTGGCCCAGAGAATGAAGCAAGGGGCAGGTTGCAGGGATTACATTTATTTACATTATAGCCACTAATAAAATGTGTAAATGACATCTCCTGTGAAAAACTGCATTTTTCTTTTCCTTTACATGCAAAGGTACACACAGCTACATAAAAATATAACTGTACTTGATCATAAAAGTGACAGGTGGCTGAAATGATTAATCACTGGAGTTCTCTGTTCACCAGTTCTTTGATTTATCGGATGGGAAAAGGGAAGGGTTTTTTTATGGGCTCTAGAGACTTGAAATGCTTTGCAAAAAAAAAAAAAAAAAAA
>VXBC01012287.1:527217-558839 GCA_013399945.1 Ploceus nigricollis
GTTTTGTTTTTTTTTTTTTTTTTTGACAATCTCCAATAGCTCCCAAATAAATAAATTCAGTATTAAGAAACTGCAAGCTGAGCTTCTTTTTCCCTTCATAGAAACAGCCAAAATATCTGAGCATGAGAACCTGGTGTGAACCCTTTGTGAACCTCGTGTCAGCTCAGGAGGAACTGACAAAAAGGATAGTCAGATCAATTGCTTAAACCTTTCATTAAGAAGCCATTCAGGAGAAGTTAGTTCCTTATATCATTCATCTTGAATGAACTGTGATAAGCAGCCTGTTTCATTGAACACAGAAGGAATAAATGAAGGCAGGATTTTATTATGGTGAATTCCTGTGGGAGCAGTTTGTCCAGGAAGCTTACAGCTCCTCTGAGTCATTGTCAAAGGTGTATCACTTTAGGGGAGATGGAGATAGTCAATCTTTGCCTGATTGACTACCCTCCTGTGGGACCAGGTACCTGGGAGTTAGAGCAGCAAGAAAGTCAGGAAGCATAAGATTGGCATGGGTGTCTTTGAGAAAGCAGAGTGGCTTTTGTGGCAGACCTGGATCACAACTTCAGAGAGTTCATGGAGATGTAGGGAAGTAAAAAATGCTGCCTTTCATATCTCCCATGGAGGAAAGAAAACACTGAACAAAATGACCTAAATCAGAGTTGGATGAATTGTCACTGCTCCCTGGGTTTGGGGAAAGCAGATCATCCTAAAGACACTCACAGCTGTTTCTGCTACCCCGTATTTCTGCAACGCTCACGGCTTGCTCTGCAGCTCCTTGTCTTGAACTGTGGCTCTGCCAGAGAGCTGTAAAGCTCTCTCCTTCAGTGCAGCTCCTTCCTTTAAATCTTGCAGCAGAAATACTGGGCTTTGACAAATGCAGAGGTTTCTGTAGCTGTGATGAAAGTGGGAAGCTCAGAGATGCTCATTCTTCACTGCCTGTGTACTTTGTAAACCAGTTCTCGCTGAGAAAGGGAGATCAAAGTGGGTGCAGAATTTTAGAAAAGACAAGAAATGACAGTTCCTGGCTTTTATCTCTTTAAATGTCCTATCTGGAGCATTAAAAACATCAGTGTTCTGCTTCACGATTTTTCTTTGCCTCCTCACTTCCCAAGAAACCTGTTACAAATCTAACCCAGCCTTAAATGTATACACTGTCTTCCATAGCTTGTCCTTCAATATTTCAAACATTGCCAGAGGCAGTCAAACTCTGTTTTCTTCCAAAGGTTTTCAGGATCAGTATTACAGCTATTACAAACCAGCTAGTAAAGTAGAAAATACATTTGTTATTTTAGTGTTTAATGTTTTATTTATTAAAGTCATCAGGTAGAGGCATTAATAACATGCCCTAACTGTTGGTCAGTCCTGAAGGGCTCAGGCAGTGTCACTAAATTATCATTGTAGGTCCCTTTCAAATGAAATATTCTTTCCTAATCCATTCTATTTTGTTATATTCTATCTATTTTTGCCCTCCATTGTTATTGTATTTTTTGCTTTTTCACTTATGGGTTCCCCCAGCAGGGTTAGCAGATCAGCAACAGAGCAAAAATTTCTGGGGCCAAAAAGTGTCTGTCACAATAAAAAACCAAAATGTATTTGAAATGATCTGATGTATAATTTAGGGGAGGAAGGGAAAATGTCAGTCTGAAGTCAGAAACAGATGGCAGCTAACAGTGGTTCTTTAATGGTTTTGTAAGGAAAATGCAACCATTTTGCTGTTAAAAGCCACTCATATGATACTGCAATACCTTAAAATTAATGAAATACAACTGTTTTTGTGGAAAAAAATGAGCAGATTGACTTTTGTTGTTGTTGCTTGGGGTTTTTTCGGTTGTTTGTTTTGTTTTGTTTTTGTTTTTAATTTTCCCCAAATGGACCTCACTTCCCAATTTACTGTCACTGTTCTCCAGCTTTCCTGGCTGTGTGCAGCTCTGTTCTGGTTCAAGCTGCTGCCTGTCTGCATCCATTAAGGAAAGAGTGCAAACAAACCAAGTACTGTTTGTGAGTCAAACAGTTCTCATCCAGTAGGAGCTCCTGGCTGTGCAGCATCAGACAAATATTGGAGGAAGAAAATTATAGGTGGTAAAGGATGGTTGATCCATGTTTGCTTAGAAAATGAGATTATGTGTTGATTTTGTTCACACAGACATATTAAATCAACAGTTCCCCATCTCAGCATCCCATTTTAGGGAAGTTCTCCAGTTTACCCTCATGTGGGACTTGTTCTTGGAAAGGTGTAGCAGATTTAAGGACGGGACTAGGGACAGGAAACCAACAAAGCCAGCTACAGCCAAAAAAATATATTATCTTCCTATGCACAGGGGCCCAAAAGGCAGAGAAATATACCAGCAACCAGTGGGAAAATGGGCAGATTTAGGCAGTGTGTGGTTTATGGAGCTCTGGGCAGTCTGTGTGGCACAGAGTTCTAGGGAATGCCCTGAGAAAATTGTGTGAAACCACTTTCTTTTTAGAATAGCTGCATTAGAATAAGTAATAACTTTGTGTCCCAGCCACATCCACTTCTCTCCCCAAATTTCAGCTTTATTTTGACAGCGGCAGTCGCTCCAGAATGGAAGCTCCAGGGCTCAGATGCTGATAGAGACTCTTCATATTCATTCTACTCCCAAGTAGAACTCGATGAATAATGATCAGATGGATTAAAACTGTTCACATATTAGGATACAGATTCCTCTTTTTCCTTAGGTAATACCCAGTTACTTGAAGCCAGCCCTGTAGCAGAAATTTCTCTGCCCATTTGCAGGTTATCTTCTGACTCATCTGCATGGTTTTGAAAAATACCCTCAGAGCACCTCCTTAAGCTGGGTTTCTCAATTTTTTTTTTTTTTCATTTTCCTGGAGGGGAAAAAAATGTTGTTCATTAAAATAGTGGAGTTTTTTGGTCAGCAAAATTATTGAAACATTACACACAGCTTGAGGCTGGGAAGGGTTGGAGCAGTTTTTGTTTGGTTTTGTGCTGTTTCACACTAGAAAACATTGCAGTCTGTATTTCTACAAGATTTCTTCAGTTTGTTTGCATCACGCCTTGTGCTGATGGTGTGTATTTAAGCAGATTCTATGAAGGATGTCTGCAGTAATGACATATATAATCTCCATGGGCTTATCCAGCATTACATGTCCAACGTTAAATTATTGAAGCAGAATGTATCCCCATTGTTTGGTGTGAAGGTTTTGTGTGCATCATTAAACCAAAATAAGCTTTAAAAAGTTAGAAAATCAATTGGTATGAGGAATAATAAAGATATAGGTGTCAAAACATTTCTCATAATCTCAGGTTTTATTACTGTTACCATTTCAGGATTGTTTTTGTTTTGCAAAAAATGGATGTTTAAGCAGAGCAAGAGTGCACCTCAATAATAAACTTGTGAGCAACTGTTGATAAAAATAAAATGTAGATTTCTAATGTTTAACTTGCTGACATGCAGTTTTCATAACAAGCTCTTTACAGGGTGTGTGTGATATATTCTCACTAATGTAAATGGTGGTGGTGCTTCCTTCCTGAGACATGCACCTAAATATATTTCAGTGTTTCTAAAGTTTGTGATTTAGGAATAACACAAACATGTAGTAACATCTTGCTCTGTTACCATCCCCAGAGCTGCTCCCCAAGTGCCAGCAGATGAATTGCCAGCACAGATGTGCCATCACCAGGAACGGCACCCGCTGCTACTGCGGGGATGGATACGAAACAAGCAGTGATGGGAGAAGCTGCACAGGTAAACAAGAAATGCAGTGTGACATCAACACCCAGGTGGCTCCGTGGTTCCCTGTTGGCTCTCAGGGGCAGGGAGCTGATGGACAGCCAGCACAGCACTGTCGCTTTCTCATCCTTCTTCAAAGGTGTTGGTCAGGAGCAAGCATGGGCTTCTGGGGCAGGGAATGGCAAAGGGTCCAGGAAAGGACCTCCCTCCTGACTCTCTAATGCTCCTGTGCCCCAGCACAGCTCCCCTGAGGTTACTGAAGGAGCACTGTGTTGGAGTGTTTCACAAATAGGACGGGACTGTTGGGATATGTTCTTTGAGCTTTATTGTAGTATTGACCTCGTTACACGGTTGAGACAATTGGAAGATGGTAACAGCTCACGTACTGCCAGCAGCCAAAGATTTTTTTTTAAGTTAGAGTATTTTAAAAGCTTTCTATCCAATAGCATATTGCTAAAGCTTACAGACAATTGTTCTAGCCAATCACTAAAAGTACAGGTCTACCTGCTTCAAACAATGCTTGCTTTAAGCGTCATCTTACCTTTACTATTTCCCACAGATCAGCTGGACTGGAGCAGTTCTGGAGCTGCAGCTCAGTTATGGGAGCTGCTCTCTCCACACCCCCCTAACAGGAGAGCCTCTAAAACTTGTACTGTTTCACCTCAGGGCCATAAAGTCACA
Source organism: Ploceus nigricollis (assembly GCA_013399945.1). Taxonomy (NCBI): domain Eukaryota; kingdom Metazoa; phylum Chordata; class Aves; order Passeriformes; family Ploceidae; genus Ploceus; species Ploceus nigricollis. The sequence goes on from VXBC01012287.1 coordinate 531,615, forward strand.
CCTAGATTAGAATTTGATAAATGAACCCTCCCAAGGTCCTACTACTTAGCTGGAAACATAATTTTAGAGTAATTAATTGTAGACTGAAAATGTAGACAAATCGTAGACTGTCCTCTTCTATTTTTGAAATATGTTTTCTTCATTCTCTATCCAGGTGTTTGTTTCTTGCTTTATTTTTTCTCTACTAATAATCATATTGGAGTTCTATGGCCCTATGGATGTTCCCACTACCAATCACTCCTCTCTCCAACTAAAAGTACTTAGCCAGATTCTTCATAAATATAACTTTTTATAAATTCTTTCTCTCTATAGTTGTCATGTTTTGTGATTAAAAATATATCTCAGGAAATAATTTAAACAGCGGGCTTTTTAGAATGTCAATTTATTACTTAAACCCTCAACCACTGTTAAATAGCATATCTTGATTTTATGGTATTATCCTTATACACCCTAGCTGAGAAAAATGTTCTTTATATTTATTAGAGGAGTATATAGTTTTTGATGTTGGATGGTGGTTTAATGGAGACGTGGTGACAGCTCATTTAAGGAACTGTAAGACATTGCCAGCATAAATAGGTTGAGAAGGGTAATCAATTGCTTCCTCTCCTGAAATGTTGCTCCATTCATCAACCCTGATAACTAGTGATCTCTATTGCTAACAAGGACCCAAATGTCTCCCTAACATGATGTAGGCATTGGAGACTACTTGAAATTATGAAGGTTTTATCTTTCAAAATTAGGAGCTATTGAACTTGAAAACTCCTACCCTTCTTCTTGGCTACTTGAGTGATTTCAACAGCCAACATCCCTGATAAATTCATGGTTTGAGAAGGGGAAAACATCAAGCCTCCCACCAAAATGATTCATGACTTAAACATCTCTCTTAGAATTCTCAGTTTTATTGAATTTCTTTCTTTTTTCCCTAATCCCTGAACAAGATCTTGTTAATGTCCCTTTAGATGTGAATGAGTGTGACACGTACGGAAGCTGTAGCCAGATGTGTGTAAATACAGATGGATCCTACACGTGCAGCTGTGTGGAGGGTTATGTGCTTCAGCCTGACAACAAGTCCTGCAAGGCCAAAAATAGTAAGTTTTAACATCTTTTTACCTTCCTGAAAATATTTTGTGGTTTGATCCTGGAGGATTCACGTGAGAAGACAGAGATGAACACAGGTGAGCTGAACTTTCCTTCACTCCACTACAAAGAGCTGCACAACAAGCCTAGGAAAAAACTTTTCAGTTATTAAGACAATACTCCAAGGGAAATATCAAAAGTTATTATCTGGATATTATTAATTAAAGCAAAATACTCAATTCAGCCAAGATTAGAAGAGTTCCCAGTTTCCCTGTTCATAAATAAATCAAAGATTTTCCTCGCACAAACAAAAAAAGCTGTTTACTCTGGAAAAAGACAATGGAGACAGGGGAAATGATCATGAGGTAATTGTACCCTTAGGATGAAAAAAGACATGAGATTGCTTTGTCCTTGCATCATCCCAAGAGGTGAATTTCCTGATATACATATTCACATGAGGCTTTTTGTTGCTTAGTGCATGTTTTCATTACTTATAGTGGATTGGGTATTTGAGGAAATTAGTCAATTGTGCTTAATGAGGCAATAGTACACAGTGTTTTCTTATTCAGCATAATGAATTAACAATGCTTTTATATTAAAACACAAAAAAAGTTCCTTAAGGAATTCTTCAACATCCACAATACTGAAGCATTTGCAGCTGAGTATGAAGTCATGTTTATTGTATATATTTTTAAGTCTTCCTTTTTATAACTATTTTGCCATCAGAAAATTGAAAGGTCTAGTGATGGTTTTGAGGCTTCCTCACCTAAAGAGCATTACTAAATGTGTCCTTCCTTGATCACCACTAAGAGTAAAAGAGTGTTTTCCTGCTTATACTGGTTTTTCTTGATCCATACATGGACATTTTAAAAAAAAGATATCCACCCTGAAGTCTTGTGAGATAAGAATGCTCATGCAATGTAGAAATAATTTATTATTCTTCTTTCTCAACTAGATCAAAATCAATAATGCAATTCTAGACCAGGAAATCCTCATGGTGCCAGTGCTGGGTTTGAGATGACCCTTTTAGTATCCCTTTTTACACACAGAAAACTGGGTAACAACTGAGTGTTGTAGTTAGCTGTTGGTGTCAAGATGAAACAAATCACATTAATAAGGAACTTCTCTGTAGTTTTTGCTACTTCATCATGTTTATTTGACAGACATTTTCACATTTTTGGTATTCTCAGAAAGGAATCACTACTCATTAATCAAAGAAATCCCTGTAGGACAATACAAACCAGGGTCATGGTGCTGCACAGAAAGGAGTGTTCCCCATTTTTTTTTTTTTTTTTTTTTTTTTTTTGGAAAAAAGGTAGCTTTGGATCAGAAGAACAGAATCCAAGGAAAAAAAAAGCAGGTGTCTAAGGAAAAAAGAAACCCAGCCCTTAGAAAACCTATCAATCTTTGTCCTTAAATAACCTTCAAGAAGAAAAGCAAATAAGGATGGAAAAAGAGCAACCTCTCTGCTTTGTCTACGTTTGGCAGAAGTAGTTGTTAAACAGATGAAGAAAATGAGCTGAAGAACATTCAGCCCTGTGTGTAAAAGCTGTGAGAGATAAGAAGCAGCACTAGAGGTGTAGGCTGGGCTTTCTGTGGAGCTTTCAAGGTTAATAACAGCAGATCTGCTCTCAATATGAATTGCCATCCATGCTGAGATCCTGGGCATGACCCAACCCAGGACACCAAACACTCCAGCTGGCTCTGGGAATGAGCTGGGAGGTTTCTGAACATTGAGGGGTGGGTTGGAGGTTTGGACAAACAGAATGGGACTGTTGGGATACATTCCTTGAGCTTTATTGTGGCACCAGCCTCATTACTTGGTTGAGACAATTGAAAGATGGGAACAGCTCACATACAGCCAGCAGCAGGCAAAGATTTCTTTGTTACAGAGCATTTTAAAAACTTTCTAGCCAATAGCACATTGCTAAAGCTTACAGATCATTGTTCTAGCTAGTCACTGAAAGTATATGTGCACCTGCTTCACACAATACTTGCTTATATGTCTTCTATTAACAATACACAATACTCCATTATTAAGCTTAAAACCTTCTGCTATCTTGCTGAGCATATTTTTCTGTACTCTTGAGGTCTATCTTAGCCCAGCCTAAAACTCAAACTATTGTTTCCTGTCCTTGCTTGCTGTACTACTGTAAGTTTTCTACTTTCAGACTTTACAACTACAGCTAGCTCTAAGTTCTTTACTCTTTCTGAGACCTACTTTCACAGCTTTCTAGAAATCTTCTTGCCTTTCCTATTTTTCCCCACAAGGAGCAGTGAGGTGCAGGAGGTTCTGAGCAGGTGACACTTGTTGGTACCTGCAGGAACCCGGGCTGGGGACACTGTGGTGACCCCACAGCTCCATCAGCTGCTGGGTGGCCGCAGAGCCTGTCCCCTCTCAACCATCTCTGCACGTGTGGGGTGGCAAAATTAGCAGAGACCTCCCCAAAAGCTGCTCTTTGCTGCCCTTCAGGCAGCCAAACACTCAGCTGGGAAGGTGGTGAGATCTCTCCCTCGTTAAATTCTGCATTTTCTTCCTCAGCACAATTAAATAACTCCAGAGCTGAAACCTTTTAGCTGCATATTCCCTTTGGGAAGGATGTTAAAATAGATATCAAAACAGCTGTGGGCTCACCGTGGGTTTTTTCCAGACTTTTTAAGCATATTTTCTTTTATGAATAAAGAGGCAGCTAATGGTTTCTTCTGAATTAAAAATGAAACAAAACACACTTTTTGTGGTTTACTGAATTTAAGAACTTACTTGTTTACCAAGCTTTTATGCCTAAGTTGTAAAGTCTTCATGTGATGAGAAGAGTATTTAAGGAAAGAAAATTACAGAATTGGGAATATCTGGATAAGGAAAAGAAATCCATTTGTTTTACAAAAGTTCCTGATATGTTTTATATATCCAAAGCCAATCTGTGTGGTAAGAAGCATTTGTCATGTAGATAAAGTGGGATGAACTGATAATGACTAAAGAAAAAAAATGCATTCTAGCTTTAAAAAAAAAAAAAATCAGCCCTGTTTAACTGATTTGACAGCACAATTTTCTTGTAAAATCTCACCAAACTAAGTTTTCAGGCTTTGGAAATAAAACAACCCATTTGTGAGGTACATTATGGTTAAACATCAAAAATAATGTAAAAAAGAAAAAAATTGGACTTCTCAGTATTTTTTTTCAGATTTTTATACAATACATATATTGGTGACAGCAAAGTCCTTATGATTTACAATGTAAATCCCAGGAAAAGGGGGTTGAAGCTGTTTATAAACACTGAATTCTGGGGTTTATGCCTTTCATATCATTGTAGTGGAGAAAATAGAAAATGCTGGCATTTCTGAGGGTTTTTTTCAGATGAGAAGTCTGTTGGCAATGTGAAACACCTTCATTTCTGATTTGTTGTGGCATCACTTATTGATCTGTATTTTAGACAAGATCAGGTAGGAGGGAAATGCAAGTCTTTCATCTTTTCCACTACTCTATCTTAAACATAATTCAAAGGAGGATGCTTTCATTTTAGTCAAGAAGGATGAAACTTCCCTGGATTAAAGAGCTATTCACTTCTTATCTTTCCTATAAAATGAAAAAAAAAAGAAAAAAAAGGAAAGAAAAACTTGTGAAAAAAATAACGCGCATGAAGTCCACTTGTTTGAAAAGCTGCAGGCAGTTCACTGGAACTCACCCTAAATCTGTCCACTAAACTTTTAAGATATGTAGAATCTGTTCTCCAGGAACAGACAAGAAGTTTTTGTGAGAGTGAGGACATGATTTTTTTTTAGGATCTCCTGTTTTTCATCTGCATTATGCTATACAGTAAGTTGATTTATATATTTTCATATGAAATTTTGATATTTTGTACAGTTTTATTATCAATATAATATATTTTTCAAATTATGTAATCAGCCTTTATCTGAGCAACACTGAAGGAAGCAGGTAATCTACCCTACTGTGCAAAACCCTGATTAACTGCTTTAATCCATTGAATTATTTAATGTATTTATGCTTTAAAAATACAATTTCAAGCCCAGTAATCTAGTTCCTGTATTTTTAATGTGTAAGGGTGCCTGCTGAGCAGACCCTCTTGGCAATGCCACAGGTCCTTACAATACCTTTGTCTGCAGCCAGGTTTGATTACAACTTCTGCTCAAGAGGTTTGAAGCAAATTCCTTTTAAGAATTCCTTTATGTCTTAGACCCTAATACCAAAATACAGCCTTTCTCTGGAGTTTAGTGAGGTATTAAATCCTCATTACAGTTTTCAAGAGGTCAGTTCAAAGAAAAGATCTGGTTCTCTCTCACAGCCTTAAACCACCTGGTGGCTTTGAAACTGCAAACAGCTCCTGTGAGCTGCCTTCTCTTTGAGGCTTTAGATATTGCAGACTGTGGAAATATCCAGCTTAACACACAGAATAAGAGCAAAAATCATAATAAAGGTCTTTCCACACTGCTGGTAGCTGGGGGAAGAGTGATTGAATCCAGAAGTAGGCAATGGTGTTATTTTGTGGGGAGAGAGAAGCTGAGCACAGAGCTGTTGGATGCAAAAATAAATCCCCAGACTCAGCAGGATGCAGATGGAAACTCTCCTTTTGTACCAGTCTGGGGTGAGTGGGTGACAGGGACAGAAGTTCTGAAATCTGCCTTTCCTCAAGGGTAGCAAAAGTTGCTAAGAACAGGGGGAAAGAGAGATGTACAGGCACTGACTGCAAAGGGACCTACCTGGCAGATTTCAAACAAAAATTACTTACTGAGAAACCACCCCCACCACCACTACTTTATCTTTTGGAAAGGAAAAAACAAACAAGAGCTTCACTCGTGGCTTACACCACAAGGGATTGTTTTGCAAAGAAATTCAATCCCTGCAGTTCTTGGATATCTTCTGAAATTCAAAGAGGAAATAATGCTTGGATCTGACTGATGGATGGGTGGAAGTGAATGTGGGGATGATGAGGACAGGCAGTGAGTTCCAAAAGTAATGCTGCAGAAGTGTGTATTCATAATGTTCATGTGGGATTTCCTGGTGAGGGACAAGATGTGTAACAAGACAGAATATGCATTATGGAATGAGAAAGAATAAATAAGGAGTAAATGGAATCCAAACTCAAAAGAATACACACTGAAGCTTGATAGAATTTTTTTTTTTTTACATAACAAAATAAATTTAAAAAAAGAGCAGCAGGATGTTTAAATAAAGCAGATATTACCAAAGAACAGAACACCTATTGCTGTGGCTTTGAGTGAGACCACTGAGCACTGTACTCACTGAAATATTGTTTTCTTTTTAATCAGGCCTGCTGATGAAGTACCATTTGTCAAATCCGTTTATTTATGCCATTTTTTTTTCACCATTTAGACATCTGGAACTGCTTAGTGAAAATTTGAGAACTCCATTAGGTGGAATATTGATAGAAAGTGCTGCATGTCAAAGCAGTGCTCAAACATTGATGTATTCCTTTGAAAACAAGCAGATTACACGGGGGTGAGAGCTCCTGATGTGGCAATACAATTTTTTTCACGTGTGCCTGAAACTGCAGAGTTTCTATCCTTTAAGGTTTCACTGCACTGGATTTATTGTCAGGTTGGTTATAACTGCTTTGAGCAGCACCCACTCCTCAGATTTTGTCCTATTTTATAGACTCTTATATGAAAAGCATCTTACAATTTCATGTGTCCTCATGAGTTCTGCAGGTTTTCCTGGCCCTAATTCTTTTTGAAATGCCAGTAATCTGGATAGAGATAATTTGCATAAGTTGTATTTCATTTTATGACTTAGGCATGAAAAATGTTGCAATAATGATACTTGGAATTAAACAGAGGCTGTGGGGCTGGGGTAATTAATTTTCTTTAATGATGTGAACCGTTGGAACAGCAGGATGAAATAGACTAATAATTGGGAATATATGATAGCTATGAAAATAAAAACAAAACCAATTTATTACATATCTTAAAACAAGCAGGTAAGAACATTAAAAACTACATTAAAACCAAAAAGATAAATATGAAATATACAGCCTGTTAATCCTTTAAACTCTCCTCACTTTGTTTTCAGAGCCTGCTGATAGACCTCCTCTTCTTCTGATTGCAAGCCCTGAAATGATTGAGGTTTTATACCTTAATGGCAGCAGAATGTCTGCCTGGAGCCCTGTGAAGGGATCTGCAGTGGTGACCCTGGACTACAGCTACAGAGAGGACACCCTGTGCTGGGTTGAGTCCCGAGACCTCTCCAGTCAGCTCAAGTGTTCCAAGATCTCCAAAGCTGGCACCTTTCCAGAGGAGTGGACAGTGAGCATCGCCCAGAACCTTCACAGTGAGTATTTGGCAGTGTTTTGGCACAACAGTGGTGTCTGTCCTGGCAAAAGGGGACCTGCAGGAGTGTTTTTGGGCTTGCAGCTGAAAACAGTCTTGAGGTTTTAAATATTGCAGCTCACGCTGAAGGGATTTTATGGTTTTTCACTCATATATTCAGCCTGAGCTGCAGTGTTTGTATCTATGCAAAGGTTTTTAAGATGTGTGGTTTTATAGACTAACTCTAATGTGTGGGAGATACAAAACCAACAGTGCAATGGAAGAAAAAATGTTAAAGGCTTCTTTTTCTCTGGCAAAATAGTGCTACATAAAGCTCAAGAGTCATTCTTTGCTGCTGGGACAATACTAACAGTGAAATGGAATCATATTTAGCACACCAACTATCATAGGTATGTTAGTTCTTAAAAATACCAAAATATTTCCTGGCTTACTGGAAATAAAGTGCTGCCTCTGGTGTTTTTTTTTTAATTAAGAAAATAAATTTAAAAATCCCTGAAGTCATCACACTGAATTAGACTTTGCATTACAGCATTATTCCTCAGTCAGCTTTTCAATTTGTGGGACAGTTAACTTATGAGGGAGGTGTTCATCCACAGACACACGGATGCCTTAAGTTTTAGCATTCATATTATCAGATTCTGTACTGCATTAGTATAACTCTGAACTTCATATAAAGTGTTAATAAGTTCTCTTCACAGCTTAGTTAGACAAAACAATCCTTTTCCAGCCTGAGAACCAAGGACACCATTGCAGCCCAAAAAGTGTAAACACCAGCGAATTGAGGAGAGCAAACTGGGAGGATGGGACTTCATAACCTGAAGCTGCAATTGGACAACTGACCCCAATATGCAAATGGACCAAAACTTATTAAAGTGTGAAAACTTGTGACTCTGGGTCCATATTGGGTGTAGCCCTGGCCAGGCTCTTGCACTGCCCAAGGTGTATCCTTGAAGGCCTTTTAATAAATCCCTACTTTATTCCTTTAACTCTGTCTAGCCTGTGCTCCAGGTAGCCTCTCTAGGCATCAGCATTACCATGTGAACAGACTGCAAAATGTCATACAGGGAATGAAAAAAAAAAAAAAGGATTTTCTTCCTCTTGCAAAGAGATGGTCTAAAATTTATCTAAGCATTGGAAAAATCCTTTTAAGGTGAGATGTGCATCAAAGAATATCTCTGAAAGGGCTTCAAAGCCTCTGACCACCAGTTCCGGAATATTTAAACCAAAAATTTGACTATAACTCTTAGAGGTGCAAAAGTGATAAATTCTTCATTGAGATTGTGCTTTGGTCTATCAAGATAGCTGTTTTTAGGTATGCTCATTGATGTAGGGTAAGGGTCTTTTTTTAAACCTATTTTCCTAATTTTATATGTGTTATAATAGTAAATTGAATTTTAAAAAATCTCTCTGAAAATAGGGTTTGGATTTTGGGGGCCTTTTTATTCACCATTCATTGTGAGTATTCTACTTTTAGTGAGCACTCTTATCCTAGACATAAATATATTTATTTGTAGGAGTGTTTTTTTTTGCTTTCTTCTTGTTTCTTCTATTCAGTTGCAGGATTTTTTGAGGGGTTTTAAGTGTATTTTAGAGGGCTTTTTATACTTTAGATATCAAGGTACTCTAAAGATCATGGTGGTAGTATTTCATTGTGCATTTTCAATTCACCTAGCCATTGATATTTTGTTTTCCTTTTAGCAAGAAAAATCAAATTAACCACAGTCCTGGGCAAAATGTGCTTTGTTTTGAACTCTGTGTGTGTGTGCTCTGTCATGATGTTTGCACCATCAGAGTGGGCCTGAGCCTTCCACCCCTTCCCCTGTGTTCCCTGCATGTCCAGAGAATTTCTGACCCTGTGCTGGCCAGACCTGCAGCACTGCATCTGTTGGCAAAATCAAGGCCCTGGCATGGGCTTGGAATGAATTCAGTGCTGCAATTAATGAGCTGCTCATTTTTCATAATCCCAGCACACACCAGCCTGTGGTCTCTAATATTCTTCTCAGACTTCATGGTAATCATTCAATCTTATTTAGATGAAGAATAATAATTCCCTTGGCCATGAACTGACTGTGGAGACTTGCTTTGACTTTTTCTTTGATTTTGATTTGGGAAATAGTGCTTAGGGACTTCAATAACACAGCTTTGCTGGGAGCTCTGACTGACACAATCACACAGATGTAGCTGTGGGAGTGTTTTTCCCAAGCACACACATCCACAGACACTTCTGTTGTGCTGCTCAGTGGAGCTGCATCAATCCCCATGGTCTGGGCATGTCTCCTCAGAGGAAGAAGCAGCATGAAACTTGCTTTTGTCCACCTAATTAGGATCTTCTAGACATCCCTGGAGTTATTCCTGCCAGGACATGGCAGGAATCTCATGTTGCTCTACCTGGTATATTTGCCAGATAATCTTGTGGCTGCTGCAAAACTGAATTTTAATTTTAAATTCTCCTTTTTCTTTGCTCCACCTTCTGTTACCTGTCAGGCCATTTCTGCTGTTTCTCTTCAACATACAGCACTACACCTGGTGAGGCAAATTAATTTTGTTAACTCTGTCAAGGAAAATGTTTTCCAGTTTAATTGCATTATCTGCCCGCTCAAGCCAAATAAATGGTCAGGGCCATGGGGGTGATTCACATAAAATTGTACATTCTGTTCTTCTTTCTTTTGTGTTTGTGTTTCGTTATTCCTAAAAGTACTAGGGGAAAAAAAAGCCCCAAATATAAAAGGCTTTCTTAGCAGTGTTTGTGGAATTTATCTTTTTTATTCCAATCTTCTAATCATTTTGTTAGTGGAAAAAGAAATCTGCATTTTACACAAAAAGTGCTAGAAAAGTCAGTTATACAAAGTGATTGGGACTGCTTGAAGTAGATTTGTTCAAAGTGTTTTCTTCAGTGAAGGCAAGTAAGTCTTGTAGTTAGGAACAAAGAATATAGATCATCTTTAAAGATGAAAGTGTCCATCTAGGAAAGCAGAGACTATGAAAATGACTTCGTTTTCATGATGGGTCATACAGCACCAGCTCCAGGTACTGAGCATAAGCTTTGGATTCACAAAAGGAAATTACAGTCCTTTAGTTTCTACCATTCATCCTCAGAAGAGTCCAATGTGACTTCACTTTGGAGAGGATGAGTCCCACATGGATGGAATCAGATCCTTTGAAGCACTGGGGAACTTGGTCAGTGTCTCACTCTGCAGAGGGACAAAGGCTGAGGAGAGGCTGATCCTGCCCTTGGGTGTTTTTTTGCTCTGGAGAGCAGAGTGCAGCTCCAGAGATCCCCCTCATGCTTAGCAATTAGGCTAATTTCACTCTTAATATTTATTATCTCAGGGCTTGTTTGGTAGTTTATCCCCTCACATAAGGACAGCTTTCTGCAGGCACAGCAGCATCAGCACAGGCATTTTGGTCTCAGCCAAGGCCAGGCATTGTCACGTTGTTTCATCTTTGTCTGCTTAAGACCAAGAAGTTTTTGGAAGAGAAGCTGGAAATTTTCCTCTTGGGAAAGATTTATGCAGACAGTACTGGAGCCAAATGGGCTTTCAGAGGTGATTCTCCTGTAAGGGAGGCTTGTGGGACCTCTGTCCATAGTGACAGGGGTGTTCCTTGACACCTCACAGCCCACTTCAGTGAATACAGTGAGACTTTCAGGAACAATCATTTATTTAAACTGATATCTCTAGGCCCAAACTAACAAAAAATTCTTTCTAATGGCATGAATGTGGAAAATCTCCCAATTTTCTTCCCTTTCAAAGCCACGATGTGCAATCTTACATGAATGCTTTTGTGTGTGGGAGCTGAGAAGTGACCAGAACAGCATTCTCTGGATGCAAGAATCTCCTTCTTCCTCATTTTAGGAGGTATTTTGTGTCTTCATCACAAGCACCAAGCATCTTTCATGCTCTACAAACCAGCACCAGGCAGCACAACCTGGGTTTTAGCTGCTATTCTTCTACGGAATAGAACAAAATCCCTTCTGGGATGATGCTTCAATGATGATGCATGATATTTTCTGCTTGGCTGATGTTTGATTCAGGTTTTCTTGGCACTCTGTTATCTCAGCACACCACAAGCAAGGCTGCAGTGCCTGTGTTCAGCTTTGCCACCTGTGCTTTGTGCCCACAATTGATCACACCTCACCTGGGAAGGGACACAGGCTTTTCTCTTGGCATCTGTGTTTGGACAGGACCACTCTGGATTAAAAGAAACATCTTGTTTCTTCTGTAGTAATTCAGTTTTTACCTGCCAAGGTTGGCAGCAGGGGGTGGTAATGGAGGGCCTGGAGTCTCTGGAGGGAGAGGGATTTGTCTCTCTGCTTGTGGGACCCAGAACCTTCTACTTGACCTGCTGGGCACAGTCCAGGCTGGCTTTTTGGATCTCCCCCCTTCTTGATGTGAGGGCAGTGAAGAACATCAGACAGTGAGCCCAGGGAATTTGATCACAATCCAGGAGTGTCTGTTTGGCTACATTACTGTTTCCTTCCCTGATTTTGGTCCCCCTAATGGCTCCTCTACCTCCTGACCTAAATCACTTCTCAGCAGTGATTATCCATAAACACTGCTGTGTTCAGAGTAGCTGCAGTAATTTCCCTTGGCATTGATGAGGCTCAGTCACTGAAGGAAACACCAAGCCCTGGAGATGATGTTCCTGTCAGCAATTCCTGTGAATTGCCATGAATATTCATGGGAAATCAAAGTTTGGCTTACTCTGCAGGAGCAAAACTGTGAAGATCTGGGGGAAAGTGTTTATTCCTACACAGTCTGCCCCAAACTTGCCTCCAGACAGTCACTAAGAGCTGTCACACTGTTGCAGGGTGTGGGTTTGCTTTTCCTCCTGTGATAGACAGCCCACGTGCCTTGAAGATGCACAGAAAGGAGAAGGTTTCATGTCAAAGGTCATTTATACTCACATGGTTCCTTAGTGGTGTTCAGAGCACCTGAATCAGTCATGGGGGCCCAAATGAGAGGTGAGAAGAGTGTCCTAAGGGAGTTTCACACAATAATTTTCCTGTGTGTGGACTTCTCAAGCTCTGGCTGATCTTGCATTGCTGTCCTTGCATTTCTGAGAAGACTGGTCCAATGCTGGTTTTGGGTGGGATTAGACTTTCAATAGACTTTCAAAGGTGGAATTTCTTGCTTTTTGACTTTAGTTTTTTGGTTTTTTTTTTTTTTTTTTTTTTTGATTTGGTTTTTTTTTTTATTTTTTTTTTTTTTTTGGGGTAAAAATTCTTTTTTTNNTTTTTTTTTATAGTGTCAACATCTCATTCTTAAGTGCTCTAGACAGGGCCATGAGTAAATATACAAAACTAGGATAATTTTCTCATTAACTGTTTATTCAACTCTAATTTCCCGTCTCCTTTCACTGTCCAGGCAGTCAATCTCCTAAGGTCCTGCAGTTCTTCAAAACAGACCATCCTCTTTGCTGTTCTGGAAACCTCATTTTTATTGGACCTCATCACCTTGCTATTCATGTAGTCTTCCAGGTGGCTCATCAATGTTGTCTCACCCAGGTTCCAACACAGGCTGTACCTCTGGAACTTGGTGATATTCCACAGAGAACCAGGATTGATCCACTGGGGTCATCCTTGGTCCATCTCTGTCCTATATGTCAGGCTACATCTTTCCTCAATGTCTGTTGGGATTTTTGTGTTTCCCTGTTTACATTTTGTTTTAATTTCCATGTGCTTTCAGATATTTTAAGCCCAATTTTTTTTTTTGGATCTTCGTGCTCCATGATATAGGAAATGTTTTCTTTGCAATTGTTTTATTCCTCATTCTGGTGTCCCTGAACTTCCAGAACTTTTGATCCAGGATTTGATACAGCCTCAATAGGTGCTTTCCTAGTACAGTACAGACTTTTATTTAGTGCAGGAAATGGTGCTATCTGATAATTGTTCTTTTTCAGAGAGTTTTTCTGTCCCCTGTAATGCCAAGACTCCTTTAGAGACTTAGGTCTGTACAGAAACTTCCTTTACCAGTGTGCTCCTCTCTTTAGTTCCTTGTCTTTGCTGATTATTGGTTCTGCACAGCCTTTTTGATGGTTATCAGGGTAAGGGGAAGGATAGGTCATATCTCTTCATTCAACCTTTCTGCTCCAACAAGCACAATCACTTGGGTATCATCCTTTGTGGTGTGTACTGCAAATCTATTATCTTTTTTTAAAATGAATACTATTAATATAATCAGGCTTATGCCTCAATTCTCGATGGTGTTTGCACAGGAGTTAAGATATAATCTGTATAGCTGAAACCCTAAGAGGGCTTTTCTTCTCTTAGGGGGTTCTAAATATTAGTTGTGAAGGATCTGTCTGCTTTTGCTGCATCTTTTGGGTACAGACTTCTCCATCTGGCTTGGGAATTGTTCTACTGGTTTGAGTATTGTCACCACAACATTGTGTTGTGTCACTTTGAGGCACAAGCTCCCATGGCAGAGAGCCTGACTTGGTGGCATTTCCCTCCAAAGCTAGGTGATCTGCACTTAATCCTTTTTGACACCAGAGCTACTTATTAACTGATTGTTAACTGCCACAAATGGATTTTTTCAGTTGTTCAGAGATGTGATGTTACTATTTTTCAAGCTTTGTTACTCATCCAGCTTCCACAATTGATCTTGCATTGACATTGGTCAAAACCCTGTGTCTGTCTTCTGTTCCTAGCAAAGCTGGCATGATACCTCTTCTTCTTTATTTACTCTTCAGCAGTTGTATCCTGGACAGTTACATCTCAGACTGAGCACAGGAAATAAAAAGCCTTATCTCAATGGCATTTCTCAGTGCAATTTTTTGATTGCTTTTGTTTTCTTTTGTATTTTTTCCCCTTCTCTAAACTCCTTGACTCTACCTGGATCAGTCTCCTGAATGCTCTCTCTGCAAAGAGACAAAAATTATCAGTGTTGAATTGTCATATTCCCTTTTCCCTGTTTTATCAATTTCTTAGCTCACCATTTTTGGACTTTCTTCTTAATTCCGGATTCGTTGTTGTCCTGAAGTGGGACATGAAATCTTTTTATGTCTTCCTTACATCCCAACCCATCCTGGGTAGAAAAGCTCTTGCAACAGGGAGGCAATTCAAGAGCAAGCAAGCAAACTCCCACAGCAGCAGAAGGGTTTTGTAAAGAAAAAAGGACTTTTTGTCAAAGTAGCAGTCACCACATAAATTTATCAGTCAGAATTCTGAGGGACTCTTCATCTCTGTCAAATTGAATTATTATGCTTCTTGTAAAACAGTAGCATTTTGTTAACAAAAACTAAAAAAGGTTTTTAAGGTGGAATAAAATAATTGTGTAGGCTATAGAGATGTAATGTGTCGATAACTAGGTTTCTCCTAATGTAAATCACAGTTTAGTAGTGAATATTTTACAAAAGCACTTATATCTTCATATACAACAGTGATGGAGTATTGGTTAAACAAAAACCATATTCACAAGTAATTTATTTTTTTCCTGAAATGTGGCATTAATTATTGTTTTATGGGATTGGACTCACATTTTTCCATGAAACTTTAACATCCACATGTACCACGTTGGCTTCATTTTGTTCTTTACTTGGTAGCCACTGGAACTGTTCTTGGAATTATTCCACATTTCCTCAGTATTCACAGGAGCTTGTCTTCTGCCTTTCTTCCAACGAGGAGAGATATAGGAGATAAATAAGAGACAAACACTTGCAAGCTGCCCATTTCAGTAAAGTTGTTTATGGACTTGAGGCTTCAAATGCACTCTTGGAAACTTTCTTAATGGCAATAAAATAAATGATTAATATTTCAATGTATTTCAATATGCTAATTGCATATGCATAACTTTTTTTGCTTTCTACTGGTACATTTCTACTGTGCCTATAAATTTCACATCTCTTATGATTTAGCCAGTGGTTGTCTTCTTGAGTAGTAAAATATCTTTGTAAATGCAACTCACATACATTGCTAACCAAGTTTGCTTCATTTAGGCTAATTGACAGCAAATTTGCCATGCAGATATTTATTTATTAATGCAAATATTTAATTCAGACTTCATTAAAAACCTAAAACACTCTACTAAAGTCAAGTGATGAAGTCAAGAATTCTTGGTTTTGGGCTTTTTATCTTTTTCATAATGCACTTTGGATTGTGTCATTAGATGAGTTCTTCTGCCTCCTAAAGATTTTTCCTGACCAACATTACAGGAAACTTTAAAAAGTCTGTGTCATCTTTGAAAGTACTTTTGCCTTTATAGGAGCAAAGGGGACATAAAAACGATAAACTCCAAAATACGGTTTGTTTACATCCAGCATCATAGCTGGAACCATGTTTAGATATAAAAAACGAAGCACTTGAGCAATTGCAGACCAAAGTCCATCCCAGAGAGAGATTTATCAGTAGCTTAAAGCCATGAGGGAACGGTATTTTGTTAGCAATGAGCCTGAGCAGGGTTAGGAATTCTCTGTGCTACGCAGAGATCTGAGTCTGCAGGGAAGTGACCCACAGGGAATGGCACAGCTGAACCACACATTCCACCTGCTGCAAATCCTGGGGAAACAGCAGGAAAAGAAAAATAAAAGAGAAAAAGATCTGTTTGTATGTCTTATGCAACGAAAAGATTCATAGACTAAAATCACAAATTTGTGACTCCTGATCAAACTTGTGGCCTCTGGAAATTGCTGTTTTGAAACTCGGGTTTTGATCTGATGCTTTGTTCTACTGCAGGGAAAAGGGTAAATAGAGAGCATGCTTTTCAGACAGGAATAAAAATGACTAACTGCATTAATGTAAGCAAATCTGAAATAGAAGCTACATATGTGATGAAATTAAAACCAGCTGCTACAACACCTTAAGATCTTCCTAATCTACTTTCTGTACTCACAGCAGCCTGGGTATTTCTGTGCTGGACTGGAGTCTGTGGCAGAGACACACCAAAAAGTGTGTGTGTGTCAGAATAAATAAAGGACTTGTTCTTTCCTTATCACTTTATCAGGAGCCCTTACAAAAAGATGAATTGCATATTTTGCAAAGTTGTGATTATTATTTAGATTGTGATGGGCATGACAAATTAAAACCACCATCTGATTGTGGGGATTTAATATAGGATTGCTTTATTCAGTTTTTAACTCCTTTGACTGGCAGAAGCAATGACTGGCTCAACAAGTAATATCTCCAGATCATGGAAATATTGGTTTTGTTCTCAATACATAAAATTGTGGATTTCTAATTGGAATGAAGCAAATTTGATTTAGAACTTTCTTGTGACTTCAGCTTTGGAGTAGAACTTGAAATGCTGAAAACCTTACGGACTGTGTCAGCATCATGGAATAAATAAAATGTAACAACAAAGTTTGTCCTATTCACAATTTGTCAGTTGAGTTTAGTAAAATAAAATCTTGTTTTTTCTTGTACGTTTTTAGTAGTTGTGTGAAGCACATTTCTAAAACTGACAAATTACATGCAACAAATGTTCTATCTGAAATAGATCACTTTTGCTAAAGGCAAAATGTGGTTTTCTTTGTTCTGGAAAAAAAGAAAGTGTTGAAGCCATTGTAAGCAATGAAATGATAAGGACAGGATCTGCAGAGGGTCAGTTTGTTTGCATAAAATTGATGCCCTGAGTGTTATCAGCATGTCACCCAGCAGCTGCCACTCAGTGTGCTGGGCCAGCCATTCACTGTGACAGTTCTGAGCTGGGGACAAAGTTTGGGCTCTCTGTGCATGTGTAATTCCATAACATTTCTGTCACACTGTGTAAGCAAAAATAATGAGCTGATTGAGGAGTGTGTGGGGATCTGTGCCACAACTGACAGTTCAGAGCACCCTCACTCTTTTTGGCAATTTTGGACTTGTCTTGAATGTCATTTTTTGCTCTTTTACTTAAATGCATTATCACATTTTTAATCTGGGAGAGTTTTTTTCTATTGATATATAAGGAGATAAGTATAAGGTGTTATAAAAGATTAGTGCCTTTTCTCTTAGTGCCTTTTCCCTTCTAGTTGTGCATGTACTGAAAATACGTATTTTCCTTTTAAGGCTCTCCAAAGTTGATATTGTTTTGTCACTGAGTCTGTTCAACTGGTTGCAGAATTCAGATTTGTTTTAAACAGTCATAACCCCTGCATTACCTTCAGAAACAAACCCACTGAGAAAAGGCAACTCAAGTAAGATGAAGTAATAGAAAAGGTATTTTATAACAGCCTGTGAATGTGCTGTGATCCACGTTCTGCAGAGCAGAGCTGCTACAGGCTGGAGGGACAGAGTCTGAGGAGCACCTGGGGCTGTGCCCCTGCTCCACTCAGTGTCACACCATGGCCTGTGCTGCCTTTGGGATCCCTCAGCACAGAACTGAGCTCACATCAGGGTGGGCAAAAATTTAATGGGTAAAAATTATTGCTAGGAGGAGGACAAGGGGACCTGGAGGAGGGTGCAGTGCAGATTCATGTCTCTCCACTGCACTTCTTTGCATGGGTTGGGACAATTAGTTTTTACTGTTCACATGAAAGGAGCAGTGATGTAGGAAGAAAGGCATTATGCTGTGTTTTGTCTTTTCCCCTCTAAATGTAGAATATGTCAAGGAAAATATAGGTTGGATATTAGGAAAAAGTTTTTTACAGAAAGGATGATGAAGTCCTGGAATGGCCTGCCCAGGGAGGAGTCACCATCCCTGGGTGTGTTTAACAAAGCCTGGATGTGGCACTGGGTGCCAGGGTTGAGTTGAGGTGTTGGGGCTGGGTTGGACTCGATGATCTTGAAGGTCTTTTCCAACCTGGTGATTCTGTGAATTCTCTGAATAACGGAGAATAACAGACACTGTGAGGTTTAAAACCTGAAATGCTGGGGGATAGACAAGGTGGGAGTGGTTGGCACAAGGTACCTGGGACTTGGCGGGTTGTGAAGAGGTGGGACTGGGGGCTCACATCTCCCTGGGGTGGGCAGTTTTGGGAGGGGCTGGAAGCCTTCTGAAAGCAAAGGTCAGGTTCTGACATATAAGCACATTGAGTTGGAGTCGTATTTCTGGAAGCAATGGCTGTGTGAGTGATTTATGAGACTTTGAATGGGATCTATGGTGCCATTCTGGTTTAAGAGACTGCTCAGGTAGACCAATAGCAGCACTATTGGGGTGATGAGAGAAATAAATAAACAACAACAAAAAAGCAGTGTCCCCAGTGTCTGGTTGAAAATGGATAGAAAAAATAATTTATGTATAAATCTAAAGCCATGTTTTATTTTTATTTCTTGCATTACTGGAAATGAGTTAACAAAGAATTTTTTTATTATTATTTTTAAGTGCAGTAACAATGTCAATATTTTAAGTCTGGGCAGTTGTCTGTTTTGTTGGTCAGGTCACATATATGAATAACAGTCTTCTTCTCAAAGGTTACTATTTTGATATTGAAAATATGTAATAAATGGGTGAAAAAAGCAAAGGACAGAGAGGGAGAAAGGGAGGATGAGGTAATGTTTACATGGGATGCATTTATTATTGTCTGTTGGCAGCATTGGTAGGCATGAAGGGTTTTATTTATTTGTTTTTCTCAGATGACTTTTGTAGGTGCTGAGCAGTGGTTTCAGAGTCTTGCAGGAGTGCCAGCCTGCTGATGGCATGGTGTGATGATCCCTCTGCTAGAGGGAAAGGAAAACATGAAGAAGAGAGATCAATGTCCTTAATATAAGAAGCAATTTTTTTTTCTTTCCTTGGAACCCTAAAAAGAGGCTTTTTATCTAGTAAAGTACATGATAGAGTTTTGTTTCCAAAATACTATGTGAAGAAATTAGGTGTATGTTTGCTAACCATGCAGGCCGTATTTCTTAATATTGAGAATACTTTTAGATTGTCTAAGTCGTAATTCTCAAGCTGGATTTAAAATGGACTTTGTATGCAGATTTTAATTATATTAAAAGCAATCTCTATTTATTTTAGCAATAAAGTTGGGTGGGGTTTGTTTGTTTGTTTTGTGTGGTTTGTTTGTGTCCCAGGTTTTTCTGTTATTCTCCTTTTCCTCTAATATGTTTGAGATGAAGACAAAGACTTTTGTGCCCAATGTAAATGCATCTGTATAACAAAATTAAATATGTTCAGAAAATGGTCAGTTAAATCTGTGGTCGGCATTAACTTCTGATTAAAACTGAGTGTAATCATGTCCTTTAGGATTGATTTACACCAGTGGGTCATGGCATGTCCTGCATTTCATATTGTCCAGACCATTTATTGCTAAGAGCAGCTAGAGTGGGCTCCAGATGAAATTATCCTACAAAATTATGGCCTGCATGCAAGAACCTGCAGCATATCTGGATCCTGTGAATGAGTGTTCTCTGACAAATGTTGCCTTCTACCAAAAAAATGCAGAGTGAGTTTCCTTTCCTGAGTTGCCTAACCCATTTTTTAAGAGTTGTCAGACATAATTAATTTCTCAATTATTCCCCAAAAAGCATTTCTTAAAGCACTGTTGTTTACCTCTGGTATTAAACTGTTCAAACTTTCTCTGGAAGTCATTTCCCTTAAATACTTTGCATTGTGGGAGTAACTCCATGTATTTATTGGCATCTCTTTGCATTGTAATCATCTGCTGCTTAGCCTGGCTGTGGAAAAACGTTTTAAGTGGCTTTATGGTTGTGTGATGAAGGTTTATGGGGTTCATAACCCATGCAGGGGGCAGTCCTAGGGAGGTGGGAGGTGGCTGAAGGAAGGGAATGTCACAGCTTGGAGTCCCCACAGCAGCTCTCCGAGGCCACGTGCTTGATGGGATGCCTGTTGCAGCTGAATTATGCTTTAATTTTAACAGTGGGTGACTTAACTGCTTTGAAGTAAATAACTGGGTTTGATTTACAGTCTCACTAGATTTATAAGAAGCTGTTGAATGTGCAGCTAAAAAGAAAAAAAATAAGACTGTTATAGCTATGTACCTCTATAAATCTGTCTTTATTGTTCAGCATGTACATGGGCCACTGGGACCCCATTACAGGTTTGCAAGCACTGGGCAATGTGTTTGAGACTCAGCAATGCAGAAATTAGGAATGTTATGCTTTTCAGCTGTTCTTACTTATTTCTGACATGAGATTGACATCAGAAAATTCACCCTCTGTAAAAATCTTAACGGTCAGGATTAAAAGATAAGGCCACTCACAAGGCCCTTATTTAATTGTTTCACACTTTCTCCTTGCTCCTTTAACCTGCTGGCTTCACAGCCAGCTCTGTGATGCAGGGCCCAATAACAGAAATTTCATTCATCCTACGCATTCCAGAAGCTCAATGCATTTCCTGATAGAATCATTCTCTAGCAAAAGTAAGAGAAGAAATATTCTTAAGAATGCTTAAGAATTTAGGACCAGATTTTGCTACCTTGCTGTAAAATTCCTGGGAAAGGCACAAACATATCTGGGGCATCATCACATTTCCACTGAGTGCTGTGTAAAGGAATCTGTTAGAAGAGGGTATTGTTGATGATTGTTGTTGTCATTGTTGTTAATATTGGTTTTTTGGATTCCCAGTAGAAGAAGGAAGTTTATTAAAGCCACACTTTCATGTTTCTCTCTCAGTACCTGCTCAATATTCCACTTCAGCCAATGTAGAATCATGAATCACAGAATGCTTTGGGGTGAAAGAGACCTCTAAGATCATCTCATTCCCCTGCCAAGGGCAGGGACGCCTTCCACTGTCCCAGGTTTTTCCAAACCCCATCCAACCTGGCCTTGGACACTTCCAGGGATGGGGCAGCCACAACCTGTTCCAGCTCCTCACCAAATGCCCAGAATTTTTCTTTTCTGTACCTGCTGGGAAGCTGAATGCCTGGATCTCAGAGCGCCTGAATCAACCACATCTCTGAGACACTTTGTGTCTTTCTGAGCCATCAGGATTCTTTCATGAAGTATTCATAATATTTAGATTATTCTTATATTTTTGAAAATTCTTTAGCTTGGAGAAACTGCTATTGTCTCAGTGCTCACATTTACAGGTTTTGAATGCAGTATATTATGCTCCAGGGTTGAAAGAAAGCCAACGATATTTTTGTCAGTAACCAAATTGATTGAAATTGAAATACTTTTACTCCACAAAGAAAAGGAAAAGCTTTCTCTTCTTTTGAGGAACTTGAAGTCTAGATGCTTTAAAGTGCTTATTTAAATTTAGTGTATTTTAGGTTCTGCATTGTGCTTCTAACAAAGAGTATCTCCGAAGGCTGATTTAATTCAGAGGAATCAGATATTTGAGGATGAGTAGTTTGAAAAAGATGGATGGATATTTTTCACTTGATTTTTCATTTTTCAACTTATGTAATAATCACTCTGGACATGGCTGTTAAAAGTTGAGACACCAGTGTGTCTGACTTATTGAATGGTGACATCTTTAATAAAAATCATATTTTTAAGTGGCATTGCAGACAGAATTATGGCAAATTCTTGGTAGTAGAAGAGGCACAGAGAAAATCCATTCCAGCTTCACTTTCCCAAGGCAGAGTGTCAGTACAAGGCTGTCTGGGCTGCTAATTAGGAACATTAATGTCAAAAGAGTGGCACAGTGAAGGCAGTGCTGCTGCAGGGTTTCACAGCTTGTCATTTATGTGTTTTAACACTTCTTACCTGCTCTCACCATCTCTGGCTATTGGAGAAAAATGAAAAAAAAAAGACTTGGTGCTCCTTGTCTTGTTCCAAACTTGGCTTTTTACTCAATGGAGGCAAAAAGTATTCCCAAGTGACTTTCTGCTTATCTTTGCAAAAAAGTTTCTTTGTTCCCTGATAAATACATAATTTAAACTCTTTTTTTCTTTCTAACTGGATAATAAATTAGAATAAGTCTGGTTATGTCAGTTTGGACATTGCATTCAGAAAGGAGATATAGGGGTTATAGAAGAAAAATTAGTAATTTAAAATAATTAAAATAATTCTTCCTTTAAGATCAATTTTTGCAAAAAAAAAAAAAAAAAAAAGGGAAAAAACAAAAAAAACCCAAAAAAAACCTAAAAAACAACCCAGCATTTCTGTGTCAAAAACAAAGATTGTTTTAAGCACTTTCAAATATATATGTTTTTAAATATATATTAGTATGGGGAAAATCTAAATATGAAATCAGTACTGATTTATATATGCATATATGAGGAAGTTTGCATTGCAGTAATGTCCAAGGAAACATTGACTATATAAGGCAGTAGAAGCTAAGTTCTTCCCCTTAAAATAGTTAGAAATGGTCTATCTCTTTCATAATTGACAAGAAATATATGGAGAGTTCAAGGAATATTTCAAATTTTAATCACATTTTATCCAAAATCATCCCCCGGTTCACTCAGAAGTTTCTCAAAAACAGTTCAACAACTCAAGAATTCCACTGAGTAGTTTGCTCAGATCAGTTCTTACATTAAAAACAAGGAATGTTTACACTGAAGCTTTTAACAGGAAAAAGCTTGCTAATTTTTGTTCTACATCTGGGAAAAGTGAAATCTGTTAATATAATACTGATTTTAATAGATACTGCATGGGCAGAATCCTTGATTACAGCAGTAACAGAAATACAAGAATATGTCACTGCTTTTCCCTCTCTTCTGCTGAAGATCTGAAGTCTTGTGCTAGTCTTGATTTGAAATAGAAATAAATGTAATAATTCATACAAGATATATGTTGGAAAATCAAAGTGAAAGAAGAGAGCCATTCTGTTTTTCTCTGATTTCCATAAACTATGCTTTGGCCATAAGACATATATTTCCAAGACCCTTTGAAGATTTAGCCACCCTTATATGAAATTATTATTTTCTCTAAAGGTCTAATAATGTCTCTGTGTTTAAAAGACATAGGAAAAGTTCACTTCCAGACACACTTTTGCTGTGCCCACAGTCTACATAATGTCATTAAGTAGAGCAGAATTTAACCTATATGCTGTCTTAACTATTCTTTATGAAGTCCTTAAGAGGAAATCCTAGTTTTTAGAAAGTAATAAAGGAAAGATGATCACATTTGGCAGAAATGCTCCAAGGAAACTTTTATTAATATAGGAAAAGCCCTCAGAACTATAGAGGAGATTGCTCAGAATAAATATGTGTGTTTTCAAGGGGAAACATTTCTTTTTAGAGGCTTCTGAAACCGTGCAAATGAAAGAAAAAAAGATTAATTACTTTAAAGATGCAAGTGGACCTGACATCTGCACATAGTGGGGCTAATATATGGATCCAGAAATAGGCATGAAATGAATTCGGTAACTTCTTGAGTACAAAATTTTTATATATATTTTAAAAGTCCCCAGTTCAACCAGAGCCTTACCTCAGTGGTTTACAGTGCGTGCAACTCGTGTGATAGATTCACAGCAGCTTCATGCAGAGCTGCTACCAACCATGGAGATTAAAACCCACATCTGACAACTGAGGGGATTTCTCATGTAGAATTTAATTTGGTGGGGGAGTGGACCTGGACAATTCTTTACAAACTTCTGTTGTGAGAAGGTGGATGTGTCCAACACAGGGGACACTGAACAGAGACAAACCCCGGAGCAGATCAGTGGTGCCTCCACCACACAAATGCCAAATGTGCTCAGTGCCCACATGAAGTGCTAAGGACAGTGATGGGCTGGTTTGGAGGGAAGTGTTCTTTGCATAGCAGGACTGAAGCATGGACAGATGACTCTTCAATTACTTGAAGTTTAAAAGTGGTGTGCTTATTACAGCGCTGGGCACAAGTGGAATAATTTCCAAAGGCATGTGCAAAGAATCACAGGCTCCAGCTCTCTATTTATCTAAAAAAGTCTTACATATTCATGTAATTCCCAAAACACCTGATACATATGCATCACCTAACCCCACCTACCCCTGTTTTGTATTAAAATGTATTTAAATGAGTCCAAAGTTCCTTCATGCTTGTGCAGTCTTTCACTTCAAATGGGTCACTGGGTTCTGAAAGGGGTCTGTGATCATCTGAAGTCACAGTGACCCTTTACTTTTGCCTTGTTGACAGGCTTTGGACCCCTTGGCTATAGCTCAAGTTTCAGGGCCCAGGTGCAGCCACGGTCCTCTTCTTTTTCACAATTTGATCAGCATCCAATCCTGCTTCTTTAAGCACAGTAAAGACAAATACATGATTTATATCTTAGCCTTAACTATTCCGTCTGCTAATGAACTATCCCTTATTATTTCTTCTTGCTATACTCTTAATTGTTTCTATCCCCCCTAACTAAATCTAGCTAAACTTTTAACTCTTTCAGTTTCTTTAAACCCTTGATTCAGGACATCACTCTGGCAGTCTGTTCTTCTGAAGAAAAATGCTGTGAATTAATGTGTTGCTTGTTCTGGAAACTCTGTGATAAAAGTCATGAAGCATGGCATGCTCTGGAAAGAACAGCTTTACAAGGAATTCAGTTGGAATGAGCCTAAACCTCTCCAATAGCCCATGCTGCTGGGAGCTCCATGCCCTTCCCAAATCCTGCTGGGCAGGGAACTTGGATAAATAAGTGTTCAGAGCTACACAAAGTTTATGGTGAGGTATTGCTTCTGGATGTCTCACTTTTCATAGGATGCTGAGCTCATTACCTAATGCAAGTTGTTATCCCTAATATGACCTTGAATGAATTATTCTTGGTTTCCATAAAAAACCAAGCTCTTTGGTGCAATTTCTTGTGATACATTACCAAAAACCTAAGCAAAGAACAGAGCAAACATTTTATAACTGTAAGTGCTGTTATGTTAGCAAATCCAATAACCTGTGTGTGATGTGCCTTTCACTTATATATCAGTTTTATCTCAAAATAGGTATGTTTTTCACACAGTAAGAAATAAACCCCTCCTCCAACAGGTTGCTACTTAACCTTGTTCCTTTTCATCCAGTTCCCAGTGTACAGCAATCTTCTAGAGCTCTCATTGCAGCAATTTAATTACTAGTTTTATTTCTACAAATGTTTGAAATTGGATCCCTTTTGTACCTTTTGTCCCATTTAAATCATATTTTCTGAAATGCTTTTGTTACACAAAAGCTTATCTGCAATTTTCAAAAGTCTTCCCAAATCAGTAAACCATAAATTTTTCATTCCATGAATCCAACTTCAGAAAATGGTAAGCAGGCACATTGAAAATGCTTTAACTGTTACTGATTTCCAGAGGCACAGAGTTTTATTCTGGCATTTTTAAAAGCATGTCCTATATTTTGCTTGAAAAAAGGGAGGAGGGAAAAAAAAAAAAGTGTTTTCTGCCTATTGTCTGAAATATATCAATGCTCACATATCTCACAGTGCATCTGACACTGGCCTCCTCTGGAGTTTGGATATTGGGCTAAATGGAGCATTTCTTTATTCTGGCTCAGCAGATCTTGGTAATAGGACCTATCAGGCACAATATTCACTTTGAATTAAAAGGGAAATGAGTAGTGGAAGGGCAGGAATGGGAGAGACAGAAGACAGCAGTGAACTGTGTAATGGGGTGGCTGAGGTGGGATACAGTTGGTGTTCCTGGTATTTCACTGAGTAAATCTTATTTAAGCTACCTGCACTTTGAAGGACAATAAATGAGCTTCCATGTCTGTTTTA
Source organism: Ploceus nigricollis (assembly GCA_013399945.1). Taxonomy (NCBI): domain Eukaryota; kingdom Metazoa; phylum Chordata; class Aves; order Passeriformes; family Ploceidae; genus Ploceus; species Ploceus nigricollis. The sequence continues at coordinate 557,438 of VXBC01012287.1, forward strand.
AGTACAAGGCTCATAAGCCCTGAGTTATCATTAAAAACTCAATGAATACAATTTTTGTACAATCAAGTTTACTTACTACTCTCCAGTGCAGCGTGGATGTGATGGAGGCAACATTTTTTTTTGCATTGTGGAAAGCAAACCTAAAAATCCCCCATCTGAAGGATTATAAGCATACATAAAACTAAAAGTTTAAAAAAAAAAACAAACCAGCTTCTCTGTGTAATGATATTTTATCAGAAGTGGCTTCTCTCATCATGACAGAATCTCAGCTTATGTTAGCATTATTTTGAAAGCACTGTAATATAATAAATATATTAAGTTTTTAAAATCAAAAATCATTGATATCGATCATTGAAAACATTTAACATGATACATTTTTTATTAATTGCAGTATTCTTTATTAAAGAATAACTAATTCTGTCCTACAGAGTGGTATCAATGCAATACTGTCAATAAGAAGAGGAAGAAAAGAAATCTTAGTTAAATAAAATTGATAAAGTTATGTTCTTTGCACTTCTCTGTACTTTTGCTTACTGTAACAGTGAGATGGTGTATGGGCAGGTCAGTTGATTTATAAGAAAAATGGAGGATTTATAAGGCATTTTCAGAGTGTGGTTCCAGGATCCCACAAGGAAAAGAAGGGAGTGAGCAGCTGTGTTAGGGTGCTGTGAAGGTGTCACAGTGTCTTCAGAAGGAAAACGTGGTTGTTAGTGAATGTCTCTATATTATCACAGAAAATTTACTTCAATGCTACTTCTTGTGACAACTATCAGAAATCTGGCAGCATCCAGATACCCCAGAACTACAAGAAAAAAGGTTTTAAAATGAAAATGAATGCACAGATAAGGTGGTTTCAGACGTGCATATCACTTTTTTTTTAATTGCTGTTAAGTATTTAAGTATTTCTGGTCTGCTTTTAGTCCCCTTCAAATATAACCAACTACTCCTTTAACCTTTACCAATATCCCATCCCCAGGGTCTGGCAGACATCCTAGAACACTAAATCCAGAATCTGAGTGCCTTCAGAGCTGCCTTCCCCCAGCAACCTGGTACCACCAGTGTTTCAGCTGTTTCACAGGTGCACCATCATTTAGTGGTGCTGCTTCTGAGGAGACCATAAAAAAATCACAATGACAGACTCAAAAATATTTAACAGAGCTCAAAACAAATGTGTGTCTTTCAAACCACTGTGGTTGCAATCAGATGTCTGTACTTAAAAAGGAAAAAATTCTCCCCAACCCCTATTTGTGTATTGAGAATTGGATTCCTTATTAGAAACCCTATAATAGATGTAAAGCAGCTGGAGCTCTTTAAGTGAGTGGAGCATCTGCTGGCAGAGCAGCCAGCAGTTGCTTACTTGGATTGAAACTGCACTCCTGAGCTCCTTTTTCTTTCTTTTTTT
>VXBC01012287.1:573899-601398 GCA_013399945.1 Ploceus nigricollis
CTGGTTTTTGACCCTTCTGTAAAAAGGGAAGAAAAAACCAAAAAAAACCCCACATACAGGATAAGACTCTTGTAGCAGAAGTACAGATGCTGAGAGATCAAATGCAAAAGCTTTCTGACAAGAGATTTTTTACTGTAAATACCCACACACAGACCACAGGGCTGGATAAGGATGTTCATGTCTTTCATCTCATGTACTCCTTAGAGATGTGGCTGTGTATGATCTGCTTCCCTCTTGCCAGTTAATAACAGGAAATATTACTTGACTAAACCCCATTAGTAGTTTTGAGAACCATCAGCCTCAGAAATACATCAATTTAGTCTCTAGCTTGTTAATCAAGTCTCTGTTCATCTGTCCACACAAGCCATGAAGTTCTGCAGTGAACATGTAATTAACATCATGGACCAGTTACAGGGTGTGAATTAAACCTTTTATTTCCCAAATGGGGACATCTGAGACTGCTCAGCCTTTGTGGCTTCCAGTCAANAAACAAGGACTTCTGAGCAGCGAGTGCTCTGTGCCTGCTGCCAGTGCAGCTTTCCCCAGGCAGGGCCCTCAGTGCCTCCTGTGCCCCATGGCACTTTCTGGGCTCTGCCAGATGGTGCTTTGGCCTTCTGTGAGGTCTTTACTGCTGAATGTTTTGGGGTATTTTATTGCCCAAAGACCAATGAGCTATATCACCTTGAAGGCATCAGCATTAACAGATGAAGGCAGCAGGTGATGCTGCAGATTAAATGTTTATGTTTTAATGCAGAGTTTTGCTTGCATTCCAGGATAGCAAGAATACAATTAAAAATAGCAACAGCAAAGTGATCACATCCCTCCTGCAGGCACTCACAGGCAAGCTCCAATCATCTCTCACAATGTGCTGCTCTCAAATATGCTTTTCTTCATTTCTGTGTGAACTATGCTCAGTGGTTATATCACTTTAAACATGGAGAGGATGCATGTCGTGGTGTATGGTTTAAGATGTATTACTTAGCCCTAACAAACTCTCCAGGTAACAGGGTTGCAGGAGGGTGTAAGAAGTCACAGCCTAAAGTACCACAGCTGTATTGAAGTCCCTGACAGCAGGGCAGTTGCCAGTTGCCTTGTGGGGCAAACATTGCCATGGAGACCATGGAAGTGTCTTGTGGACAGGGCTGAATTTCTCCATGTCTCACACCTCAGTGAGCAGCCAGCAGCCTGCTCCATTCCTGCAGCAACAGGTCTGACCTTTAGGCTCCTGCAAAGTAAAGCTCTGAGTTCCAGAAATACAGGTGCCATCAGCACCAGCAAGGACAAACTGGGATTTCAGTCAGCTGACAGTTTCCTTTCTTTCTAATTAGGGGACTGCGATGCTGATTCGTGTATCAACACTTCTTTTCCTTTTGCCTCAGTGGCTCCAACCTCCGCTTGTTAAACAAGTTTGGGCATTTTCCTTCAAGTAAACGTATGGAAAAGTGGTTGTAGGATTGACTGCAATGCATAATAAGCTGGAGGAAGCCAAAAAGATCTCCAGAAAATTCTGCTTTTAGCCTCTGCAACTGATTGAGAAAGTTGCAGAAAAAAAAGTTCCTGGATTTTGTTGATGTTTGTAGCACAAACTTGTATTTGTAAACAAATACAACATGGATTATCCTCTAATATATTAAATGGCAAATGTTATATTGCAGAAAGATAAGGATTGAAATCCCAGGCAGAATTGCAAACCTATTTGCTTACAATACAAAAGATTGTCCACCTCAGCAGCTGTTCAGCATCTGTCCCCTGAAGGTAATGAGATAAACACATGACAAACAACATGTAAATATCTGGCAATTAATACACCTGGAGCCATGGGGAGTGACACAAAGCTGCAATCCAGTTACTGGGGCAAGGCCACATATAAATGACAGTATAACACTCCAAAAATAAATATAAGCTGCAATCACAACAATTTTGCCTGAATCGGTGCCTGATCTGTGGGGTTTGTGATGGTTGAACTGGCGTGTTACCAGCCAGCTTTGGAAATTTTTGGATTGCATTTGAGGGTTTGTAAAAGCTGAATGGGAAAAGTAGTCTTATACATAGACTGTTGTACCACACATGGATGAGATTTTGGGAGAGCTGCCTCAGAGGTGCAGTTTTCCACTGGGAGAAAAAGAATTTCACCTACAAATAAACCCTTGGAGGTATTAGCTAAAGCATCCTTTATAGAAACACCCCCCATAATGTTCTCTTTGTATTTTCATTTTAGTAATTCCAAGGCCTAGAATAGCACACAGTTTGATTGCAGTTTGTGTAACTCCTTTCTATTTATCACTCTCACATTCAAATGCACCTTAAATGCTCAGCTGAATAAATACAATGCAGATCCCTGCTTGATGTATTAAATGCCAAATACTATCTTGCCAAAAGCCAAATTTCTATTTATGTTTTGACTTGCCTCCATATTCACACACACTGGGGCTTAATGATGAGTTCTTTGTTCTACCATGATATTTCTGTGCATTGATGTTCCAGGGGAAAAGAGACCATAAAAAAAGATGTGAACTTCACAGTTACAGAGCCTTCTCTATGACCAAGTTTAAATGGATGGGTTTGAATGTCTTGAGGCTATTGCTTCTCTCTTCAATTTCGAATCACATTGGAAAGCTGTAGAAGGGAAAGTACAATTTAGTGCTTAAAATGAGTATGGACAGATGTGGAAAAGACAATATGAAATGCCAGGTTGTAGAAAGGGCAGTAAAAATAATCTGAGGTCAGACAAGCAGATACAATTCAAAGTGCAAAAGGAGCAAATTGGGTGAGAGGGGATGAAAGTATGCAAAGGGTGGACAAACTTATTTGGGGAAAAAATAAGAAGAGAAAAAGGAAAGGAGGAACAAAGCTAAGAAAGCTTCAGCATGAAGAACATCATTAGGTTGTTGCAGACAGGCAGAGGCATTAGAAAAAAGAAAAGCTGTGATCCTGCACATTGCTATAAATTCCTGCAATCTGTGGATGGTTCCCAGGGCACAGGTTGGGTTTTGATTTACAGGTGTTAAGGTGGCTGGCCGCAGCTTGAACCCTGGCTGTCTGCTCTGGAGAAGCCTCTCCAGGATGGCCACTCTGCACCTCCCCAAGTGCACAGTTCCATTTCTTTGTGCTTCTTTCCTTGGTTTTACTCGTTACCAGCAAAGTACCACTGTAAAATCAGATAATGAAGTCTTACAGACCTCTTAGAATAAAAAATATGACAGCTAATAATAACCAGGGGCACCTGAGCTGTATTTTCTCCTCAGCATGTGGTGGGTTTGAGAGCTCATATTAGGTTTGCCATGGATGGGAAAGATAATTTAGCCATTTTCTATCTGCTGAAGGAGAAATAGTGGAGATAGAAGAGCTATGACAGCAGCTTTCCTATGTTTATGAAGTTGTAGGTTCTGTCTTACTGTCAGGTAAGTAATTATGTGCAGTTACAAAATGTGCATGTATTAAATAATCCTAGGTAACATTTTCAGTCTTCCAAGCAGCTCGAAAGCAGCTCTGATCCTATTTAAATGACATTTTTACTCAATGTCTTCCTACATACAGTCACACAGACAGATTATATGCTCCTAAATGTGCACCTATCCGAACAGCCAAAGGAAAATGAAAGGAATATATTTTTGTGGTGGGAAAATAACTGCTCTAGTGCTGTGACACAAATCTCCATTTGTTAACTGTCTATGGCTGAATTACATTTTAATTTAAGCAACCTGCTTTTGTTTAGGTAAAGAGAAAATAGGAGCCATGAATGGGCCACTTCACATAGAGCAGAATTACACAAATTGTAGAAGCTTTGATTTTCCCTTACTCTTGGATGGGACCCAATTTTTTCTTGACGAGACAATCTCTACCATTTCACATCTGGTGTCCTGCTGGTGCTTTATTTTGCTGTTGTGATACTGCAGAGAAATAGAGCTCCTAATTTGCAGTTTGAAATCCACAGGTGTTGATAGGAAGCTTTTGCCACTGCAGTGTAGTATGGATTTCTGCAAATGGTAAGAAAACCCTGAGATGAAGATTGCAGAATCTTTCTTTTCTAAGAAAGAGATCTTACAGGTTTTGGAGATGATACTGTTTTTCAGTATTAGGAGTAATGACTGTCACTGTCAGTGCCAAACCTCTGGGGAAAGATGTTTCGATTTGGGCTGGGAGGGACTGGAGGGAAAAGAAATTGTACTTAACTCTTCTCAGTCACTGCTTGTTTGCAACCAAAATGAGTAAAATGAGAGCTGCTCCAGCCCTTTTTGCACCAATACACCTGACTCCTGAAACCAGTCAGGGAAGCTGCACGCAGGGAAGTGCCAGCCCCATAAATTCTGGAAGAGAAGGAAAGGTGAATTGGCTCTCAGGGTGCCCAGCAGCCCCTTTAGCCAGGGTAGTGCTGGCACTCAGTCCAGCCCTAATGGTGTTTTCTGTGCAGTGCTGAGCTCAGCCTGGTGGTTTCCATATTTTTTTACCTCTCTGTGGAAGTAAATATGATCATTTAAACCCAATGTCATCAGGTCCAAGCCACTCAAGTGCTGAACAGGCTCACACTGGGGATGCTGAGCTCACCCTCAAGCTTTGGGGGATGTCCATGGCCTGGATTTTCTGCCCCCCCCTTTCCCTAAACTGATTATCAGGCAAACTGTTCTTTAAATTTCAGGTTCTCTGAAGAACTTGGTGGAAGGTACTTTGACAGGAATTCTGCTATAAGATCAGGGTAAATAAGGAAAGATGCTTATAAAGGAAGTTTTCCTTATAAAGAAAGTTTCCTTATAAAGGAAGTTTAAAAGGAGGTGAATCTGACTGACCATTCTGGTTTCCTGCAGATACATATTTTATCTTGTCTGTGGCTATATATTATTTTCCTAAGCAGAATGTCTCATGAAAAGTTAGCCAACTGTAATTACTTCATTCCTTTAATTGCAAAAAAAAAAAAAAAAAACCAAAAACAAAAAACAAAACAACAACAAAAAAAACCTTAAAAAACCTGTGAAAATTTCCAGTGGAGAACCCTTCCTGTGTACCTGCTGAGTTTAGACATGGCTTAGAAAGTTGTTCCAGTTCTGGTTTATGTGATTTTTAACTCCTATTTGCTGTTTCTGACACTGTTCCCTCTCATAATAAATAGAGCAAAGGTTGTGCCACAGCGCTCTTGGCACCAGGAGTGTTTTGCAGGGCACCTGTCAGAGGTCACTGGCTGCCCATGGCCTGGCCTCTGCAGGTGAAGTTGTCTGTGTTGCATATTTGCACATGTGGTACAGTTTAAAGGAAAAAAAATCATACACTGAATTAGTTTTACATCTTCCCTAATTGTATTTTTAATCATAAGATTGGTGACATTTACCTTTCACTGTGTCATTTTTTTTCTCATTTTGTGCTTCAAGCGAGTGTTCCCCAAACTCAGTGCTGCTTCAAAATGCTTAATCAAATGAAAATGCTTATTTTCCATCACTGGATTTATAGCTACAGTCATGATAGATTAAAGAAAAAAAAAATTAAACAGTTTTGTGACAGCAATGAAGAAATATTTCAAGCCATTATATGCATTTTAAAATTTATTGTGTGCTTAAAATACAGTGTATTTATCCACGTGCACCATGAGCTCTTTTCAAGAATATGCAATTACTCTTTATTGAATGCCAAAATCTAAGATCTCAAAAACAAGCTGGATGAATTAAACCTTTTATTTCCCAAATGGGGACATCTGAGACTGCTCAGCCTTCGTGGCTTCCAGTCAAGGGGCAGTGCTCTGAAACAGGGAGGTGAGGATAAATATCTAGTTAAGGAGCTAAGTAGTAGTGTGAAAAATAGATGGATAAAGAAACTTGAAGAAAAGGTGGGAATTAAGGGGACCAAAAAAAAAAAGTAGAATGGGTCTTCTTTTGTTCTGGTCACAGATCTAAAGGAAGAATATAAAGAAATTTCAATATTTAAAAAAAGAAGCCTTGTGCAAGTGGGACAATCTCAGTCTTTAGCTTTATGGTACAAGTGTTCAACACTCTTGGGAAACTGTGCTTCACCTATTATTAGTATTTAAACTGGAATATTGATCTTTTGATTGGAATATTTAGTGTAACTAGTGATGGGACAGTGTTTTGTGGGAGAACCCACAGAGAGCCTGTGCATTTTTCTCTCGTAGCAAGTGCACGTTCTTGAAAGCTGAACTTTGCCTCCTGCATACAAAAACCAACAGGATCTCACCAAAAATTAGAACAAGGACTTATGAGCACAAGGCTGTTCAGTTGTAAAGTCTAAGTCCCTTGGAGAGAATCCTTTGTACAGAAATATGTCTGGGAAAAGGTGAAACCAAAGCAACTGCATCAATGTTTTGGTAAAATCAAGCATCTTGCCTTAATTACAGCAGCTGCCACCGTGGCTCTGTGGTATTGCCTGTGGCAGACACCTAAAACCTTGACCAGAAATGTAGAGGAGGCTTTCATAAAACCTTACCAAAACTCAGTTTTTATCAAGTTTTCTAGACATGTGTTTAGCAGAAGGCAGAACTGAGCACTTTGTGTTTCTAAATTCTTGGGGTGTGTCACAGGCACAGAGAGTCCTCCTCATCTTCTGCAGCACATCAGCTTAATTCTGCATGAGCCAAATGAGCTTATTTTGAGGTTTATGCTCAATAGAGTTATAAATTATTTGATGTCAATGCAGGGCTTGGGAAATGAGAGCAAATATTTGCTGTACCTGGCAAACAAGGAGCTGCCAATACATCTCTGTCTCTCGTGAAGTGTTTAAGCTCCAGGCGCGCTGCCTGCTCGGTGTTCAGTAAAGACCCAGCTGTAAACAGCTGGGGAAGGCACAGGTGTAAGAGCTAAAAAACCACTGATTTTTCTTCCTGTTTTTATACTTGTCAGTTTTGTGAGCTCGCTGCTCTACATTTCAACCTCCCCACCTCTAAAATACCATCCTGTTGCTGAGTGCTTTGAGAAGGACGACAATTAATGAGTATTTGTTACGAACGACTGATTAGTGACGGGATTTCTATTAGGAAAACCTGAAAAGAGGCTTAATAATATCATCCTTTTCAGTCCTTTTACCCTGTGAATTTCTTAGCTCTCTTGGATCACTGACTTTGTTATGTGGCATTAGAGAATGCATTTGAGAAACAGCTGCTAATAAAGCACATGTGTATTCTGCTCTTATGGCTTCCATTCCTGTGCTTCAAACAGAATATGTTCCCATTCAAACTGAAACAAAGATTAATGAACATCTCATGATGTCCAGTGATCTGTTATGACAATGGAAGAGCTTCATGTCCAATTATTTATTTCTATAAATAGCTGGTGTTTTCACAAATATGTGATGGCAGTGTGCAGTTTAAAACATTCTAAGCATTGATTTGAAACAGCTTATCTATTTCTGGATATGAGGAGAGCTGGATATTTTAACAGATTAGGAAAACAGAAAATAAACACTACAGCTACTGCCCTTCTGAGCTGCTTCCTTCAGTTTAGGCTACTCCTAAGTATGAAGAGCGCATTTTCTGTAAGGAATAACCTGATATCTGGGATTTCTAGCATCAAAATTGATTGGGATTTTTTTTTCTCTGTTTACAAAGAAAGGTGAATCATTTTTATCTCTTAATGTTTCAGAAGTTGAGGTGATAGGGAGATCTTTTTCTATCCTGCAAAAGATTTTCTGTTCTATTTTGAGGTGAACCTGGGAACTTTCACAGTTACCATGAAAAAGGAAACATCTTGGGAAAACCATGGCCACAGGAGATCCTCATGTAATGTCTGGTACTTCGAAATTCAAGTATCTCCTCTCCTCCAAGTGTTTAGCCACCAAATATTCTCTTTTTGAAGCTCTTTTTCATTGTGTAAATAAATCATTTTCATTAGAGAAGAGATGAGAAACTTTTTTTCTCACTCATACCTGGTTTTATTGATTTTGTTCTCTCTTCCGTTTTAAATAGTCATAGAAAATTTTCAAAAGAAAATGTTGGGCCAGGTTCTCTGATGGAGATTTGAGGAAGTCATCAAGTCAGCAACAGATTTTTCCCATCCCTTGAGGTATCTGGTTCACTCTGCTACATCTGGTGCACCCACCAGAAAACTTCATGTGATGCTGAAATCACTGTGCTTGATAAAATATTAAAGCAAAATCCCCAATGCAGAGTAATTAACCAATAAACCAAGAAATGCTCCCCTCTCTCCAGTAAGTACTTCTTTTTGATTGAATTTTCCCTCACCTTTGGAATTGTCCTTAGATTTTCAGCTGTTATTTAGATACTGAGGTGAGTGCTGCCTTTTCCTAGATGTGTTCAATAGCATGATGCTCAGATGGCAATTTATTTCCTCTTTACAGCTGTCTGATGCTTGCAGATTAGATGCTCCAGCCTGGGCTTTGAGTGGCAGAGTTTTGGGAGCATGTGTTGAACATACCCTGACTTATTTAATTGAGTTCAGCTCATAGCACAGCCTCAATTACTAGTTTAATTAAGAAGAAGAAAATAAAAAAAGAAAAAAAGGAACCAAATAATAGCAGAAAGGATGGAGTTTTGAATTTTAATTGAGTGGTGCTTCTGTGTTCAGAGTTCTTGGAGTTCATAATTTCTGTGGTGAGACCTTGTCTGACTTAATAGGGATGGGGACTGGATCTCAGTGACTTGGGAAGCAATCAGGATTTCCAGAAAGAACTGAATCCCAGGGGTTTATCCTTTTTATTGGTGTAGGTTTCACAGGGATTTGGGCACCATCTGATGTGCTGTGCTGATTGTGACTGCTGCTGTCTCCCTGTTAGGCTTTGACAAGTAAGCACCCTCCTTGCCAGGTACCATCAAGCAGCAGGTTGAATCAAGCAATTACTGCTTGCTGAACACAGGAACAGCTCTTAAGGAATATAAAGTAGTATCCTTACTGCTCTTCAGTCTTCCCTCTTTTGGAATAAAATGTGAAAAGACCAGGAGCAGATCTTTTAATAAGGTAAGAAACTGCTGCTCTGCAGCAGGTGGTGGCTGTGTGTCCCAACCCAAGGGACACACAGAGGGCAGTGAGGAATGTGGGTGATCATAAAGTGCTGGAGGTTGTGAGATGATTCACTGGGGGTGTGTCAGAGGAGGACAATTATGTTGAAGCAAAGGGAGGGGAAGAAAGCCCCAAGTTAATCTGTGCTCCCTTCACCTCAGGCTGATTAGAGTAAATTCACTTCTATTGCAGGTAATATGCAAAGTAGGTATTAATTATATTTCTGGCATCAGACAAAAATAATGTAAAAAATATGTTTCATTAGTGGTCCCTGTAGATTATTGCTTTTATCCTGTAATCAAGCAAGCAAACAGGCAGTACCCTGCTCTCCTCCAAATCCCACCAGGCTGTTTGCTGATCCACTCTCACTCATATCAGTGTATATCAGTTTTGTCTTAAAATAAAAAAGTTAAGCCTTCCTGACAGGTAGGCACACCATGATCTGCTTTCAGGCAGTCTGCTGCAGAGGGAATCTTCTCCTCAGACCGTATCAGCTGTTTTAATAAAATTATTTCCATCAATACCTCTTGGGCTGCATGTGCAGCTGCCTTCCTTGTGTAGCTTCACCTCCTTTCCTGCTGTCACTCAGTACATGAGATATCAGGTACTCAGCATTTGTATTGGAGTTGATATTGTTTCTTCTTCTCCTAAAATGAGATAATTAGTTAATTGTTAAAACAAATAAGTTAAGCAGCTCTAAAATGCTACTGTACTCATCACTGTGTACCTGGTGGCTTGGAGACTTGGGGAGCAGTGCTGCTTTGAGCAAGGAAAAAGTGATTTAGTGACCACTGATGTGACCAAAAGCCTGTAAGACTGAGTGGCATGAATCATAAATATGTTAGAATTCCATTTTTCATATAGTATTAATGACATCAGCCATAACTTCTTTGAGTTCTGAAATTGTCTTAGAATTGATAGTAAAATTGGTGAGGTAGTGTGGATGGCTCAGCTATCAGTTCATGCTGGCATAACCTAACTGCTTTGCACATTAATATAGTCCTATTCTTGGCCAGAAAAGTATTTTTATTTTATTTTTCCTGCAATTCTTTCCTCAATTTTTTCCATTTTAGTAATTTTCAGAAATTGTCTTCCTATCTAATTCTGTGTGGGGCAGGTTGGTATTTGAAACATTATTACAGAGATGGTGTATGCAGCCATCACTGGGGTGTACAAATCCCCCCCTTTTTCTCCTCATTCTGCTTGGAGCCAGGGTTGCTAATACATCTCTACATTTCTGGTGTTGCAGAAGAGTAATCAGGAAGTAGATTTGTTTGCTGGCTTCAAAATTGCTTGTGAAATTCCTTCCCTGAATAAGGAAATCCAGGAGTGGGCTCATTGCGTGTTGCAGAGGAAAATGTGGGGTGGGGTGGTCCTGTGTGTCCCATTCCTCAGAAACATGGACAGCCCAGGGCAGAGTGGAGCAGGGCAGGAGGGGAAGTGCTCAAGTGCCCTTTATTTTTCTGTTCTGTTAATCATGTATGATTTGTGACTTTCTGGAATTCTTTCCATGCTGAACATGCTATGGCTCCATGCTTTTATTCCCAGAGAACAAGGAGGAGTCAAAATCTCCTAGCAGAAAATGTCTGATTCATATGAATAGATAGATAGATAGACAGATAACCCAATAATCCCCTGAAATAATATTTATTTTGTTGTTGAATATCTTGGTCAATTTTTCCCATGGTTTTGTGGATTCTCTGGGAGGAGGCAGGGAATTTATTTTATTTCTATCTTCGTTTGTTTGATTTCAGCTAATCCCTTCATCATTTTTGTAAACAAAGCATAATTTTTTCCTACAACATTTTGCCAACTGCTTTAAAAAAAATTATACAAATGTGTTTGGAGCAGAAGTGGATGCTGTGCCTCTGGATCAGCTGACAGCCTCTTTAATCCCACAATTCCCACGTTGCTTCTTGCAGCCTCTTATTTAATTCATTACTTATGTTCACAACTCTGTAACAAGCACAGCGAGTTGTATTACACATGTGCCTTTTCTATAAAGTACTTTGTCATGCCAGCACAGGTTTTCACTGCTCTTCAAATGACACAAACTTCATGTGGAAAGTAGCAGCAGATCGTTCAGTAAATAAGGATTATTAGAATGATCCGCTCTAATGAAAAGGGAAATTTCAAACCAATGACTGAAATAAATAAATAAATAAATGCATATTTATCACCTTGAGCATCAAAATATAGAGCCTCCAGCAATTTACTGTAACGCTCCAGTCAGTATCTCCATATCATTACATATCACCACATACTGAAACTTTTTTGTCTTTGTGTTCTTCTTGGCACTCAGTAAATCTTTCAGGAAAAGTCTGTGAAAATATTTCCTAACTAGAGCCAAAAGCAGGAACTCCCTTTGACAATTATTTGTATAACTTCTCTGACAAAGTAGAAATTTGTGAAGTAATGTGGCAGATCATCAATGGGCTCTCAGCTGGGGAACCTTTGGAAGTCAAAATGGAAATTTTTCTGTTGTTTATATATTTGTGTTACAAATCAGCACTCATTGACTTTAAATCCTGAATATATGCACAGCTTTCTAGCAGCTTCATATTAGTTCTAGTAATTAGGCACTAATTACTAGTGGTATCATAAATAATTCTGCCTTCCCACTAGGCCTTGCTGCTGTAAATTAAAGGTTAACAGATCAAGAATAGATTAACAACAGCAAAAGCACAAGAGCCTTCTCCGTGGTGGAATAAAACCAATTTTGTTGACACTTAACTGAAATTGAGTTCTCTTTTGTAGTGCCTTAAGAAAAAATATCATGAAGATTTAAAGAGTGTGTGATCTCAGAAGAGATAAAATAATGCAAATACAATATTTCCAACTTAATTTCAAATATTACAGTTCTGTAAGAATCCTTCTTTGCTTTTTCTTTCTACAACTTGATAATTTGTTGCCTATGGTCTTTGTTTTAGACAAGACTTTTGTTTGGGGTTTGGGTTTTTTTTATAATTTTAATTTGCAAGTACAATTTTGGGGAGAAAATTACTCGTTTACTCAGTAGTTAATAAAGAAGCAAAACTGCCTATTTTTACTTGCTGTCAAATGCCAGGATGAGACATGGAATCAGGTAATTTCCTTGTTGCTGACATTAAATGATGCCCCATGTAGGAATTTGTAGTGGGAAGATTTGTAGCTCTGAGTCCTGCACAGAGATGTGCCATCACTGAGCCTGGTGTGGACCAGCAGCATCCAAACCAACCTGTGCAGCAGAAAATATTTGATCAGAAACTCAAGATGTAAATTCTAATATTCACTTCAGGACTTATTACTTTGCAAAAAAAACCCCACAAACATTAAAGAACAGAGATTCCTAAACAGGACCATCGAAGTTCTGGATGAGAATCTTGGTTTTATTTCATTTTGTGCAGTTATAGTTTGGCTAGATACATTTTTTTCTTGGTATTTCTGGGTATTTCTCTTTGCTGTTCACCACTGGAATCATCAATTGAATTGGAATAATTCAGTTTATAATAATTCTGCAACGTTTACTGCACCACCCCAAAGGAAAGCCAAGATACAGATCAGTTCTGTCCATTGCTGTCAAGCACAGGCTCTCTATTTTCTGTTCCACACTGTGATAAATAACCACTGGCACAATTTAAAACAGCTCAAGGATTTATTTTGTTAGTAGTGTTTGCTTGTGGAGATCAAATATTAAATGGTTTTGCTCCTCTTTGGCATAAGGTAAGATCATTAACATGCATAAACTTAATTTGAAGTAATTTTTAATACAAATTAGTATTTATATATTTATTTGAAATATGAATTTCAGGTGTAATTTTTGTCAGAATAGGGTTTTTTTACAGCCTCACCTGTTTCTTCATCCACAATCATCTTCAGCTTTGATGCCATTGATGATATTTAATGACTTAAATCTAACCCAAGAGCTTTGACAGCAGAGGCACTGAGGGATGTAGCAGCATGCAGAGAAAAACAGAAAACAAACAAAAACAACAAAGAAACAAAATAATAACCAACCAAAAAAAAAAAAAAACAACCAAAAAACACCCAAGCAAACAAAAAACAAAACAAAAGCAAATAAAACAACAAGAACAAAAAAAAATAAAAACCACAAACAAACAAAAAACCAACCAAACAAACAAAAACCCAAAACACACCTTAGATGCGAAAGAAAGAATAACCCAGCATCCAGCAGCAGCTCCCACATCAAACCTGCCAGCTTCCAGCTGTGTGCAGTGCTGGGATTTTCAGAGTTTGAAACATCATTGCATTTAACAGACACTGATACAGCCTTCCTTGAATTTACTGGAAAGAAAAAAAAAAGAATCCCCATCACTTCTGTTGGCTGCTAACTCATCATAACTTAAAATCATCAGTTTTCAGTGTCTGAAGCCTTTGGGATCTTGAGTCTCAATGTAATCCTGGCCTTTCTGCAGGTCTGCCTGGGAAGGAGCCCTGAGATTCCTAAAGCTTGCAAACTGTGGATTTTTGATTAACTTAATGCAATCCTACATAATGATGATTATTGTAGCATTTTCTACATAAGATGGATGAGGCAGGTTCTCAAATGCCAGCTATTACTGACATTTAATCTGGTATAGGTCATCAAATACCAAGGTGGAAGAACTGTTTTAATTTATTTTTTCTCATTAATAATACATTTAAAAGAAATTAATATTGCAAAAATGTTTCCTTTTTCATTGCTTGTCACTAAGTGGAAAAAAGTTGGTTGACAGAAATCACATAGTTGAAGACAAAGCATCCTGTATTGTGATTGATGCTGGTGGTGTGGAAAACATGATTTTAAATCCCTGACAAACTGAGTGGGCCCATTTTCCACATTTCATAGTGCCAAATGCTCCATGCAGCCATCATTTCTCAGGCTGGGTTGAAAAGGCCATGTCTCAAATTCTGTGAAGGAAAAGGCCCTGGAGAAGTGAGGCTGTGTTTGGGAAATGATGGCCTTCTGTGTCTAGGCAGTCATTTTTAAACAAGGACTTGCTGCTGGTGCTGTCCTGATTTGCTCTGAGCCTGAGCTTAGCTCTAAGACAAAAGTTAAACCCTCCAAACTCCACACTGCTTTAGCCTGAAGCTCCTCAGGCTGCAAGTCAAACACAATTTCAGGGATCTTCTTTATTTCTGCCTTTATTGCCCTACAATCACTGAACAATTAATGAAAACTTTCCCCCTTCCTCCCCCCTTCCCCCAGAAAAAAATCCTATTTTCAAAGTAATTTTTAATATTGTCGCTTTTCAACTAAGGGAAAAGGTTATTTATTAAGTGGAAGAAGCAATAGAGTCTGACTGCACATAATAATATCTTGTGAAAATTAAATACCTTCAGGAAAAGTGCTGCATTTATTTCTTCTGTGAAAGAGCTTTGGTACAACAGTAAGGAAATCTTTGAAAATCAGTGTATGAATATGTGTATTCTGCTCTCTACATAAAAGAGTGCATGTAAAGAGTATAAAAGGTCACATGGCAACATTTTGGTACTCTAGAAATCATTCAAAGCAGAATAATCAAAAATTGCACATTAAAATACCTATCTCAAGTTGAGTTTCAAGAATAACAAATATATCAGAGCCTGGGTTGTCAATGAAGAGAATTTTAATTTTCTATGGCAAAATTATTTCCCTGCATCTTGTACATCTGGTAAAGGAGTGGAAATGAACCATTTTACCCTCAAAAATAAATACTCAGGATAATCCCAGAACTATTCATCATCATGTTCCAGATTTCAGTATCTCTAGCATCAGTGTGTGGTCTGAATGTAAACATATATTTTATAACTATATAAAGTCTGTTAAATATTTACTTTAGGGAGGGTTTATACCTACTTTTTAAAAATATGATGGAGACTTCATGATATTATTTAGATGTCACATTAAAAGTCTACTTAAATATTGATATAAAGCCATGTAAGATGGCCCTTCGTTTATAAAATGATTTTTTTTCAGTGGATCAGCACATCAGTTTGGCACAGCTGGTTTGTGATAAAATGGGAATAATCAATGTTTCTTCATTTCTATTCTAATTGATGAGCTTGTAGTTACACATGGGGAAACACATTTAGTCTGAAAGGACTCTTAATTCCAAATTTCTGCATCTGATTTAAGTCTGAATCCTTACATTTTCAGTTAAAGGGCAATAATCTGACAAATAAATACTGATGTTCAGGGCTCTTAATGAACCCAGGAATACATCTGCAATGTGTCTTTCATTTCAAACTGACAGTTATTAAAACTTTGCTTGTAGTTATGGAAATAAAATGTGGCTGAAAATGTAATTGATTTACTTACTAAAATTTTATATTGGGAATAAATTTTGAAAATTTAGAAAGCATGCTTTTTATTCAGAAAATTACTTTGTGCACAAAATTACTCAAGGTAATTAGATTATTTTAATGAAAAGATATTGAATTGTATGTAGACAGAAAGCAGATTTATGCAAGTGCAAATTTGATATATTCTAAGGGATGCACTTTTTCAAGGGTACATGCTATTGCTGTAGTCTTCATGTGGGAAAAAAGAAAAACCAGGTAACTCTTGTGATGGGAGTGTAAGACAAACTTTCTCTGCAATTTTATCCACAAGCAAAACATAGGAACTGAACTTCTATTTCTCTGTGTGTTTGATTTATTGCTGTTGTAGTCCAGATGTGCTTTTTTGAGCATGTACAGCCACAACTACTCATAAATGGATCAACAAACAGAATATGGTAGAATTGATATGGGTTTATTACATATTTACATATTTTACATATTCCTCTGCATAGGACAGAGTAGAGCTTGTGTGAGAAAATTGCAACTGTGACAAGACATCATTAGAGAGAAACTCAGCTGTACATCTTTCTATCCTATATCATCCCTGCAGGACCCAGAGATGAGTGCACAGGAGAGGCATCTGCACTCTCACCCTGCAGAAAAAGCATATTTGGGTGGAAAAAGGAGGGGCCAACACTTTTAAGGATTATTTTGAACTTTAAATATGTATATTTGATTGACATCCCTAAGACAAATAAAGTAAAGGCTTTTATACCCTCTGTAGTGGAAGGGATCAAACTTGAAGAATAACATGCGGGATTGCTAAAACAATTGTGGAGTACAGTCATAACAATATAATAAACTACCATCCTCAATGGAGCAAATTACATTCACTTTATAACACCTGAAAATTCACATTTCTGTGTCTGTAAGGAAATGGGGGGCTGGGGGCACCTGTTGATGGTAAATCAATTTAGCTTTCTAACAGGCATATTTTTCTAGAGGGATGATAGTTTAAATAGAAACAAACAAAAATATATGACAACTTGTATCTTCTTTAGCAGTGAACCAGATTGGCTCTGTTTTTAATCCATCCCTAAATTCTCAGCTACTTTCCCCCTTTGCAGCTCAGGCCTCCACCCCTGTGTCTTCAAATAAGAAAATTTTTGTTTGAATTGGCGACTTCCCTGTAAAGAGAAGTGTATTTCATTACAAATGTCCCCCCTGGGGGCTGAGTTTTGCTGATTTTTGCCTGTTGTTGTGCAGCAGGCACTGAGTGGAGCTGGGCTCTGCATGGTGAGAATGAGTTGTCTGACTGGGTTTTACTTTTATCTGCAGCTCGACCCTGTGCTGCTTCCTGCCTGGCACTAAATCTGCAGCTCTCTAGGAGAAGAAACCATTATTATTTTACTCACAGGCACTCATTGCTAGATTTCCAAAATGCCAGGACCATTTGGAACATATGTCCTCCTTTACGCTGCAGAAATCACAGAGGAACTTTAATAGAATTTCACTCCCATGCAGCACAAAAACATCCACTCGATATTTCCTTCCAATGTCAGTTACAAAAAAAAAAAAAATAAGGCACTTTGCTGGAGAGCCAAAGAGTTTCTAAGTCCCTAAAATAGTGTGGGAAATTATCCTCCAGGTGATGGATGCTGCATTGTGCTGGAAAGAAGCAGGAAGAGGAAGGAGAAACCCAAATACCCAAATCCAGTGGTATTTCAGTTCCTCCTCTGGGGAAAATTTTCTCTTTGCCCCAAACCTGAGAATTGCTTTCAATGTGTGTGTGTGTTCTAGCAAACAGTGCTTTTCAGGTTCCTAAAACCTGTCTGGGACACTGAGGGCCATGGATCATTTATTACCAAAAATGGGCCAAATCTGAGGGTGGCCAATTTCTTTTGCTTTAGATGTGGATGAAAAAGAAAACTGCTGAACCCAGAAACCAACCTAAACATCATCAGAGTTAAAAATGCTCCTGGACCATGCTATAAAGCTTATTATTAGTTAAATATGATGTAAATTTGCATTCATTTTTTAAAATGCAGTAGAAATTAGACAAAGGACTGTGTGGCAGTCACTTTCTAAGAATCCAGTCAGTGGATCACCTCATAGCTCAGGCTGTAGGAGAACCCCAGGGGTGTTTTCACACAATCCTTTTAATTAGTTGTTTTGATCACTCCTCTGAAGAAGGTTCCTTGTTCACCACAGTCCCCACAATTTTAGTTATCTTATTTGTCCTGCAGTAAATCTGGATGGTGCCACTCAATGCCAATGCTGTTCTCATTACGCTTCAAACCAACTAAATTGTTTTGCATTTCTCTTAATTCCAATTCAAATGTTTTTCCCACATCATAATCCTGCTCCTAAATTGGTAAAAAGCCTCTAACTTTTTGTGACTTGTTTGTTTTGCTAAGATCAACTGAATATATTTAGTTGCCTTCTGTCTTGAAAATGACCCTCTCAGTGTAATTTCTGAAAATTAAACCCTGTCCTTTCTACTCATAGCTCCTGTTGAGGTGTGCTAGGAATTGTTTTACTTTATTCTAGTTAGGTCTTGTCCATAGCAGTAACTTTGCCTAAGAAACCATCCTCTTTTTCTATAAATACTTTACTAACTTTCTTCCTATAATATTTCATTGGTTTTTTGTCAAGGAGCTCCAGAATTCTGTGGTTTTGTCCCCTGAACTCTGATTGTGCTGTACAGTGTTTAGCATCTTAGATGCATTAGAAATCAGCAGTTTTCAGTCATGCAAGTGCCCAAATGTAGCTTTACAGGGAAAACAATTCTTTCTCAGCTAATTAAATAGGTGGGTTATGAATGAGGTGACTGAAAGCTTGGAAAACAAAAGGAAGTGAGGACAGAGAAGGTTCTGGGCAAAACCAGTGGTGATAAGGGGCTTGGCAGCTGAGCTAAGGCAGTAACTATCCTACAGATGTCTCTGTAAGGAAAGAACAACAGCCCTTTTGAGGCCTCCTTACATGTTTTTGAGGCTTGATAATGAAGGAAAGATGAAGCTGTGAGCACTGGTGTGAGAGCTGGGACTGGGAAGTTCACTGTCACTTTTGTCTCATGGCAGCATTCTTTTCCTCTGGAATTAGTTCTATTTGGTAACATTTATTGCTATTTCTAGTCAGTGAGTTTGTCAGGGAGGATTATTTTAAAAAGGCTGGAGAGTTGTCATTGCTCAGATATGGACAGAATAGTCCCTGTGTATTTATTCCTAGCTGGAACCAAACTCTGGAAAACCTCCAGCCTTTTTAAGACTAATTTGTTAGACTGAGGAGGGTGCATGTAATAGAGGGAGAGGATGAGTTTTTATCAGCAGTGTAATAGAGCTGTGAAAATAGCAAATGTCATCCAGGGGTGGCTGAATCTCCAGCTGGTGCAGGGAGGTTGCTGGGCTGTTGTACAGACCTCTGTGAACTCGGTCTGGAGCAGCAAACCCAGTGCTGGCCATGCTTGTTCAATCACTGACCTAAAATTGGAATAACTCCACAGGAGGGCAACAGAAGGAGCCTGTCTTATGAGAGAAGGAAGTCTGCCTTGCCTTGCTTATCTCTAGCTGCTAGGCAGAGGGAAAGAATTTGATTTCCATCTAGAAATATCTCTGGAGAGGAGGACAGGTGAAAATAGCTGTTTAAGCCAAATAAGCTGCTGCAGAAATCAGTCTGTGTAATTCAGTCTGGAAGATATCACCATTAGTTATTAGATGTAGATTCCTAACTGCTGGGACCACAGTGAAACCATTTTGGAAGAGTCAAAACAACTGAATACTTTTGAGTTTAAATGCCTGCAAAGCACCAGGACTTGATGAAGAATATTCCCCTTTTTGTTGTTGTTTAACTCAAGGCAGAATTCAAAATTTATACACATGAGGTCTATAGCTTTCAAAAGACAACCTGCCTTAATAAAATTCAGATTAGTGCCAACATTTTTACAGTTGCAGCAGCCTCAATTAGCAATCAATTAGCCTCATTGGCAGTCTCAGGAAATGAAGGCTGCAATGGGCTCAGCTCTCTCTGTCAGCCCCCATGCCCTGAGCTGGGCTCTGCAGGGACGTGTCCTCGGTCAGTTTTCCTCCCAAAATTGCTCTGTGAATGGATAAAAGATTTCATTGCCCTCTGCTGAAAATGGAGAGGCAAACCCAGCACCATTTCTGAGCACAAAATTAGCCTTGAGCTGAAATAAATGCTGTACAGTGCATCCTTTAGAGCTCCCAAGGCAAAGGCAATACAGTGTAATTGTGGGTCAATTCCTGTGTTAGAAATGCAGTTCTGGTTTAAACCTCACTCTGAAAATCTGCATTAGTCTTTAAATACAGAACTGCGTTTCAATATTACACAGTAAAGCGTTTAATTTTCTTAATTTAGTTTTCAGAGCACTTTGATCATGCAACAGCACTTAGGGAACTACTTTCTTGTTCTTTTACCTCTTTAATTATAAAATTTCATTGTTGTCAGTCTTAAGGAGAATAATGTTTTTTAGAGTAAAAAGAGTGTAATTTACACATGAAGTCATGATAACTTGCACAAATGATGTTATTATAAGACAGATATTGGGGGAAAGAAAAGAAATGACCCCCTATTCCACAAAGCTGGAGCAACCTCTTAAATTCTTAAATATTCTTAGTTCTTAGATATTCCTTACTGGATCTACTTGTTAATGACATAGAAACATTTTATTTCTTGTCTGATCTGAAAAGATAATCTCATTGTAAAAGGCTAATAGTTATTTTTTTAACTTTTATTTTAATCTGTAGAAATGTTAAATTATTAATAAAATTAAACACCGTGCAGCAGAGCCAGTGTGAAGTCAAACTTCAGGTGTTTGTAACTGCTGTGTGTCTGGATGTGTATTTACATACATGTGTTTGTTTATATATTTATTTATATGTGAGTGTCTGATCACAGCAAACCCAGTTGGTTCTATGGTTCCAAAATGAGCTTTATTTGAATTATTGAATCTTGAGGTACAAAGTTCCATAAAATAACATAAATCAAATCCCCAGAAGTACAGATTGCAGTCTGGAGTACATGTAACATTTTAACAACTTATTTTAAATATATATAGGTGTTTGTCTTGTTATTTCTGATTATATGAATACATACATAAATGAGTGTATATACTGCTGTATAAACACTTTTTTTTTTCTTTCTGTTTTCATTCCAAATTACTTTTGCTTTTCAGGCATGATTTTTACTTTGCAAATATTCTGTGCTATGGACATTTTGATTTATATAGACCTGAATGTTAAGTTTGTGTTTTTAAATGTATTCTTAGAGTACAGCTGGGATAAAGAATGACAATGAAGGACAGGAATTCAGAATTATTTTGATAAATAGAAATCCCTGTCAGGAATGGAGTTATCCCTCAGGAATGTTATAGGTAAAGTTTATTCTGCCTTATGGCCTGGTGATGGACTACATGACCTTTCAAATCCTCCTCCAGCCCTATTTTATGATTCTGAGATCAATTCATTTTGGCATTTGACAGCTCCTGCACATAGACTATAGATGATTCTAATGCCTTTACTTTTTAAAAAAAGTTTTTGTGTTGTTGTTTTTTTTTTAATTTTGTTTTTAATTTTTGCACTTGAAACACTTCACCTCTAAAATATATTCTTATTTATTTGAAGACTGAAAATAAAGGATATGGGTTTCATTCTGCTGTTCAGCAAATAGCCTAAAACTGGATTTTATGAGAGGTTATAAATTACTGCTCTGTCATATAAAAATATCTGAAGTTTTATATGCTGTTGATCCAAAGTTATTCCCATAAGTGGTAATAAATAGGAGATAATTCACTTCGTTTGGATAATGAAATCCTGGTTCTCAAAGTGGTTTTAGTAACATTCAGCCTGGAATCAGATTATTCTTTACAGCATGTTAAAGTCATGGCAAGGTGGTCTTCAGCCTGCAAGTGTAATTTGTTCTCACAAATAGGTAATCCTGTTAAAATATTGTCAGGTTAATCAAAATTGATTTGCTAAACCCAGTGGATGCTAATCAAGCGTTGGGTTAGGGAGCTTTAGCAGCAATTTTAAGTCTGTGATAGTTTCCCATTGTTCCTGGATGGAATGACTCACTGGATTTGTGGAAGCATTTTGAAGCCTGAGCACCTTTCCAAGGGTGGAGACAAATGTACTAGAGACTAAAGCAACTTCCTTCAGAAATAGATGTTAAAACACCTGACAGTGGGGATCCCTGTATTTGTTATAACCTATGTGCAACAACTGTTCTCCAGACAACCTGAGTGCTTTGTGCTTTTGTCACTGTTATCTGTTACTGTTCTACCATTTTCTACAAATAATGGTTAAAAATGAATTTAAGATTGTAATTTTAGAGTGTTACATGGTGCATCTGTTTTGTAAGGAAATGCATTTAGAACTTCTGTGCTTTACATTTGAAAGATAATTCTGTGTAATTGTTAATTTGTTAGAAGATATGGTGAATTTTTAAAAATAATTATGGGCTTATCAATATGGGGTATGTAGGAAATTGAAATGACAAAGAATGAAAACTTCCTTTTTCCAGAGCCAGCAGGCGCTTTGCACTCTGCTCACACCCTTTAAAACTTACAACATCTTATTTTCTTTCAACAGCAAGCTTTTCTTTACAGACTACGGGAATGCTGCCAAGGTGGAGCGATGTGACATGGATGGAACGAACAGGACGTGGATAGTGGACTCGAAAATTGAACAGCCAACTGCTCTGGCACTAGACCTCATCAATAAATATGTGTACTGGCTTGACATATATCTGGAGAGTGTGGAAGTTGTTGACTATCAGGGGAGAAGGAGGCAAACAATAACTAAAGGCAGACAAGTAGGTATTTATTTGCAAATCCGTAAAAAGTAATGATATCAATAAATAAATGCACATAATGCTAGCAGCTACAGGAATTTCATAATTTTTTACCTTTTTAGTTCACATGTGTTAGAATTTAAAAAGATCTATCTATCTATTAAAAGGTTTATCTGCAATTTAGCAATTTTGCAACCTATGAATATTTCCATGCAGTGTCTCATTAACAATGCACCCTGTAAGTCACAATTGTTAAAGACTTCAGGAGGGAAAATCTGGGGTGGAAAGGTGCAGGGAGATAAATCATTAATGACAAGATGTCCTTACCCACTCAGGAAGGAGAGACTAACAGGCACAATAATGTGAAATAGAATAGCAAAAGCTGTTCACCCATTCAGACTAATCTGGATGCCCTTAAATCTTATTTTTGTTGGCGGCAATGATGCTTTTCACACCTGATCCCAATGTTCAGAGTCATAAATACAAACTCTGAGACTGGGAGTCTTAGAGCAGGAGCATTTCAGTCCATTAGCCTGGAGAGTGGAAGAGTTCTCTGGCAAATGTGAGTCTTATGTAAATCCAGGGAAAATCAGCAAAGACCAAACTGTTCTGGTCACTACCTGGACTGCCAGGTGTGGGCACCAAGTTTGCATGTATTTCTGCCTGAGGTTAAACAGGGAATGTAAAAATGTGCAAGCAGAATAAACATTTTACCTGTTATTCTGTCATTCATTGCTTCCATGTAATCAATGTTTAGCAAGATGCAACTGGTTAGACTGTTAACTAAAAGTAGGCAGAAAATGTGACAAAAAGCAGTCTAAGTGGTGGTTTGGCAAACACCTTCCCATTTTTGCCAGTCTGTCCCCTGACTTTAACCAGTTCTGGAACAAGAGGTCTTGAAAACTTTTGGGTTTTTTGGTTTTGTTTTTTTAAAGTACCATTTTGGAATAGATACTTTAAAAGCTAAAATCATTTTCAGAAGCCATTAACAAATACCTTTACAGACTCCTAACTGAGCTGTACCTGTGTCATAGGAGGGATGCTTGTTCTTCCTCTTCTTGCTGAAATTTAGGTGCAATAGAGAGAGGATACTCTATCAAGTTCAGAGGGATTCTTCTCCTAACTAGCTAAAAAATGAGATCTCTGGTTTTTGATGTGGGTGAAGGGTATTAAAAAGTTTGGCCTCTCACTGTTGTCACAAATGGTATTGATTGTCTTTCCACTAAAAAGAAGAATTGGTAATTTCAGTATGTTTGTGCTGCATATGCCATGACCTAGAATGACTGATTCTCCAAATTACTCCTCATTAGTCCAAGGAAACAAAAGACCACAAAACTGTTCCCAAAAAATTTTAGGGACTAAAGTTTATTGTATAAGTGCAAACATGTCAAAGATGTGCTTTCCAAACAAAATTGGATTCTGTGATTGACAGCCTGGGTGGCTTTGAAAGGAAAAGCCAGTAATGTTTTCACTTGTGCACAGGATTGCTGGAAAACTTCATGAGATGTGAAAAACCCAAGAAATTAAAAAATAAATACAAGTAATTAGATCATTATAAAAAGCACTGCAAAATGAGCCACATAGCTTTAATTGTTTTAATAAAGAAAATCTCTCATGGGAGTTAAATGATAAAGATTTAAACTGAGTGGAAATGGAAATAGGGGAGAAAGGATTGTAATTCAGGGGAGAATTCCACAGTTTGGTACAGATGTGGCTTTATTTTCAAGGCTGTTTTCTTTTCCATCTTACATGCATTCCATTGCATTGAATTTCTATTGGGTCTTAATCAAATGCTTGCAATGATGTCAATTATTATTCCTTTTTCTGGGTGGGGACAGAATACAATGGCAAGACTTGGCCAGCTGTGGCATAATTTCCAGAATGACTGAAATACTTGATGCAGAACAGGGGGTTTTTTTGGGTTGGTTTTTGGTTGATGTATGTCTGAATTTGGGAGCGAATGAGATAAGTAAACACTTTTTGGTGAGCAATTGAATGATTAAAGTAGTAAGATATTCAGCCTGTGAATATCTGAATGTCTGCCAAAAAAGTTTTCTTTAATTTGTTCAGTTTTCAGAATTGCCAGTGAGATATTTTACGTTTTCTAAATCTATAAATCAAGCACAGCCTCTAAATTATTGACGCTTTGTGTTTGAGCTGTGATTGTCTAACTACCAGCTATTAGGTAATTTTTAATCAACGTACCCAGACACATCAGAGATTATCACAATTTTAGAATTCACTGTTTGATAAACAAGCACTACCAAGTGGCCACCACCATATTCAGAGACACCAACACAAAAGGAACACGGCAGAGCTGACAGAATTTATTTCTCATAAAATATTTTCTCAAGAAAATATTCAGCAGGTATATCTTGCACTATTTGCCCTGATTTGATCATAAAATAATTTTAAAAAGTGGACCAATTACATATATGAACTGTGTTTTAAATTTCTAAGTTTGCTGTGTTTATTAGTTAATAGCAGTTAATTTATCTTAGTTACTATTAGTTAATGATCATTAGTTAGTACTAATGTAGTTGTTGCACTTCAAGAATGTAGAAGATTTTAATTTAAAAAAACAGAGAAGCTGGGGAATTTGTAGAGTAAAGGAATTTAGATTGCTAAATAATTTGAATTTTTACCTTTCTTGTACAAAGCTTTTCTAATTATAAATTTCAGACTACAAGAATGTGAACTATACTTTTAGTGTAATTTGTGTTTTATTATTTACAAGTACTCAGAAAACCTTTTGTGCAGTTTATCACATACAACCCACAGTAGTGTTTGACATTTGCTACTCATAGATATGCCTAAAATATTGAGCTAAAATAATGATACCATTTGTTTCTTTTCCAGATGAGGCATCTTTGTGGTTTGGCAGTGTTTGAAAACTATTTATATACAGTTAATTCAGACAGCCTCAGCATTTTACGAATACACAGATACAATGGTACTGACGTTCAGGCTCTTGCTAGGCTGGACAATGCTAAAGAGATCCGTGTGTACCAGAGGAGAACTCAAGCAGCAGGTAAGATCAAATTTCCTCTCTCTAGAAAGCACGAAACCAGATAGCAAGTGGTTGTGCAGTTCAAAAGGTCCTACCAGAAAAAAGTATCTGAAGATGGAATGAAAATTTGTCCTTGTGGTGCAACTTTCTGTTCCTTGAGTTTTGTGTGGTTGTTCCACTTTTCCTGTGTCTCTAAGCTCCAGCTCAAACCTTTCCAGAGAATTCAGTTTGGAGAACCGCCCCAGAGCCCTGCTCTGCATGTTCTGACACTCAGCACTCTGAGAATTTAGCATCTTCAAAATTGTTGGATGTCCAGCGTTGTCCACATGCTTTGGGTCTCAGACCTCAGAGATTCCTGATGTCTCTGGGCCTGCTTTTCAGACAGACTCCACATCTCAGGTGAGCTCCTGTCTTTGGGGCTGCCAAGAAGGCACAGAGGTGTGGGCAGCCGAGCTGCCAGCACAGCCCTGGTGAGAGAGGGAAATGCTGACAGAGTGTCCTTGCTTTGTGTGAATATCAGCTTTGCCATCTGTGAAAGAAATCTTCATTTTCATCTAGAATGAAAAAACTCTTTTTTATCTCGGAATTTTTTGATAAAACAGCAATTTCTGAGATCTGTAGTCCTGTATGACTGGAATCTGTTCACATCTTTCTGTATGCAGAGCATCAGTGGGAGTTCTGGGAACTTAGTGCAAAGATAGCAAGATCCAAAATATTTACCGTGATGCTTTATGAGAATGTTTTTGGCATGACTGTTAACAATAAATCATTGCCATGACTGCTTAGACAGAAAAGCCAACACATCAATTCTCAATGTCGATGTTTCTAAACAGAATGGCTGCTTCTGAAGAAGTTTCTGAAGTGGGAACAAACTCTAAATTGATGTAGAGTGGGTGAACTAATTTTCACCCTGGAGCTGAGGACATTGATTTGCAGATGTCAATGTCTGAAGGAGGCTGTAAAGACTCTTTCTTTGTTATTATCATCCCTCTCGTACTCCTGAGGGAGTCAGAGAGGTTGAGTAGAGGAGAGACATGAGCACAGTGTAATCTTTTATTACATCCTGTGATTACTCCACTACTCCTTTAGTTTTGAATGGACATGTTTGTTCCTTGTCAAGATTCTCTGTAACAGCTGTCTCAGCTTGGTGGAGTTTCTGTATTACCTTTAACCTTATCGACCCTAAACCACTTGATTGCTTTATTTTAAAAGAAACAAACCTGAAAAGCTTGAGGTAAAGTAGGAAGAACAGAACATTTTTTGAACTCAAATACTCCTATCTGGTTTAAGCCAGCTTAGAAAATGTAAGATAGCCCAGTAGATTTTGTTTCCTCAGCATTCCTCAGCATACTGCCTTAAACAGTTAAAAAAAAGTAAATAAAAATTAGGCTGCTAATATAGAACCATGCATTTGGAAATATGAAATCAAGGATAAGGAATTCTTTGACTTCTTCAGCTGGATTTATATCCCAACTGCACTCCATCCTGGGAAGTGTTCAAGGCCAGGTTGGATGGGGCTTGGAACATCCTGATTTAGTGGGAGGTGTCCCTGCCAATGGCAGGGGTTTGGAATAAAATGGGCTCTAAGGCCCCTTCCAACCCAAACCATTCTGTGATTCTATAAATATGGAAGAATTTTTCAAGGCTTATTCTGTTCCTCAGCGTCAGCAGATGTGTCTGCCCAGAAAGGTGCTGTCTAATGGAGTAGAAGGAATACCAGACTCTGTGGGCATGGGATGCACTCTGTCCTCAGAAAACCCCAACCAACCACATGAACCAAAGCAACAAACAGAAAAAGGGAGAAGTGTCAGCTCCCCCAGGGAAGCAAATGCTGTGCAGGAGCTCATTCACAAAGGGGTGATTGCACACAGCCACGGGCACACCTCCATAGCCCTGGGCATTATTGGCCTGGCTTGGATATCATCTTTAAAAAACACCTTCCTTAGCAGTTATATTCTGGGGAAAGATTTCTTGTAACACTAATCCCCTTTCTTTATATTTTCCCTGTGTCTAACCTTGCTCCATGCTGATGTAATTGTCCTGCTTTCAATGATCTGAGCTGTTTTCCTGCAGTCAGAAGCCACGCGTGTGAGCCGGACCCGTCTGGAGCGCCGGGGGGCTGCTCCCACATCTGCCTGCTCAGCAGCAGCCACAAAGCAAGGACCTGTCGCTGCAGGACTGGCTTCATCCTGGGCAGTGATGGCAGGTCATGCAAAAGTATGTTGTTGAGATCAGTCTGCCAGCAGGAGTAGTCCAGGGGATGGGGCTGGGTGCTCTCTAGCAAATCACATGGGCTGCTCTGGGGTGAAGTTTGGTTAAAATTAAATGTGTGAGACAGTATTTTTTGTTTAAATTCAGATGTTTTTTAATTCTTTTCCATGTTATAGTTTCACAAACTGTGAATTTTACAATACTTTAACAAACTAGGGTGTTTTTTTTTGGTAAAGTTTTTTAAAAATAAGCTATCGAATTAAAAAATAATACTTAA
>VXBC01012299.1:0-104888 GCA_013399945.1 Ploceus nigricollis
GCAGACGCCTGACTTTTCAAACCAGGTCACTGGAACCAACAAATTTTCATGATGATGCCCTAAGAGCAGTGAAAGCAGAGTGCAAGATGTACTTTTTTTCCTCATGTGCTTTGCCCCTGTTTTATTTTCTTGCTCTGGTGTACCTTGTCCCTCCTGGATGGTAGGACTGGTTTGTGGGAAGTCAGAGGTGTGCTTGGATATGCTCAAGGATGATGTCTCATCCTTGTCTGCTCTGTGTGTTGACATGCTAGAACAGTGCTGACTGGGCAATATCTGAGTCACTGAAGCTCCTACTTGTTGCCCTCAGACTCATGAGGCGGGTGGATCGCATGGAGCATTCCATTGGCAGTATCGTCTCCAAGATCGATGCCGTTATTGTGAAGCTGGAAGCCATGGAGAGGGCCAAGCTAAAAAGGAGAGATGTGTTGGGAAGGCTGTTAGATGGAGTGACAGAGGTAAGAAACTCACTCTCTGTGGTCTGGTCACAACCTGCATGTCTTCCTTTCTGTTGGCACTTCTTCCTACTGACTGGCTTGGCAGGATTGAAGGAGTGGTGGTAAAGAGGAGGTGCGTGCTTTGGCAGTAGGTGAGTGATTTCAGTTAGGTGTTAGGAAAACATGAAATTTAAAACATGAAATTTTGGGAACATGCTTCAAGATTCAGATATGACAACACATCTTACAGCAGCCCTGTATCACCATTTAAACCTGTGATCTGGACAGCAGTGGTGTTCAGTAGTTGCTGAAGCAGCTCCTCCATCCCTTGGTGTCTGTTGGGATTAATACAATATTTTTTGTGGACTAGTCTGTTAGAATCTATGGGATCCAGCCCAGTCTGCTCTTAGTCTCCTTTGTTGCTTCTGGGACTCTGTGTGGCAGGTGGGAGAGGTCACTTCTGTCAGGGTTACCTGACTTCTACTGCTTCCCCTTTCACTCTCTCTTTCCTTGAGGGCCCTTTGGAGGTGGCCAGTGGGAGAAATGTGTTATTTCTGTAGATGCTAAAAACTGTCAGGTGGAATACAAGTGCTTTCCTAGGTGGCAACCTGGGCATTTCATTTCATCCCTGGAAATAAAACAGTTTGCTGTGGGAACTGTTTCCCCATTAGCCTGTGGAAGTACTCAAGTAGTATAAGAATTTCTTGTGGTTGTATAGGATTTTGCCAAGACTTCAGTTTGGAAGCTGCACTTCCAGCTTGTGTCTTTTAATGTGTTTAGGATGAAAGACTGGGCCGGAACAGTGAAATCCACAAGGAGCAAATGGAGCGGCTTGTGCGAGAGGAGCTGGAGCGCTGGGAGTCGGACGACACGGCCTCCCAAATGAGCCATCGGCTGGGAACACCCCTGGGACTGAGCGGCCAACCTCGCTCCAGGAACTCCCGGCCATCTTCTTCCCAGTCAGATGGTGTTGATGCAGGAGCAGGAAATGGGGGGAACAACATCCATGTGTAACTTGAGCTTTGTAAGTGATTCCATGTTTCAGGTCAGTATTCAGCTAGCAAATTCCCCAGCATGAGGGGATTGTTCTGATCAGACCCCTGAGGACATCTTTCACCGGTGGGAAAAAGTAAATATTCACTCCATAAATAATTTTCAGGCCTGTGTAAGCCATGTGTAATGCCAGCAGTGAGAGTGTCACCCTTGGAAATAAAAATGCGGGAAACTGAATGGATAGCTAATGGGAGAAAATCTACCAGGACAGAAATCTGATTCCATAAAAATATTATTGAGAACACTTGCACAAGGGCAGCAAGCTTCAGACAAAATAATGTCCAGTGGCAGGCATACTAAAAGGCTATTAATTTTCTGCTTCCTCTTGGAAAGTACAATTGTTAAAGGCTTTTAAAAGCAAATTTTAAAATAATACAGCATCAGTTTGTCTTATTCATTATAACAGCTGACAGATAAAAGAGTACTTTTTTTAAAATATGAGTTTCTACTTGTCTTTCTGAGTTATTCTTGGTATACTAGTATTTTACTTAATTTAAAATATTTTTTTCCTGTTTTGAGAGGTACATTTCTTTAAGCAGAAGAAAGTGCACTTAGTTTGTACAGCTGTAAATTACGTCATCCTGTGGTAGAAACCGAATGCATTATAATTAGCATTTAGCAATAAATATTTGAGAACTGCCTCTTCACACTCAACTAACAATAATTTTCAGCTATGTTGCAAAGTGCCCATTTTTTAATGCTATCTTTTAATGATTTAAGTGTTTCTGGGATGAACATTCCAGAGGTTCTTAGATAAGTACAGCTACTTTGCTGAAAATACATTCTTTAAAAGCACACAAAATTGAAAACCACTGAGTTTTCCTTGGGTGTGACAGGGAGAGGGGCAGAGAAGTTTCTGACAGTTGGAAAAATCTGATCTTGTGCCATGTGAAGTTGTAATCACATCTCAGCTATGTGGTCTATATTTACATTTAACTAAACTGCTTGTAAAATGATTAGCTACATTTCTACATACACTGTTCTGCCGAGGTGCAACACAGGATTCCTTTGGGAAGGTGTTTGTATTATAATCACTGATTTTTAGTATTTAATTCCCTCTGCTTTTTGTCATAGAGGCTTTATTTTTGAAAGGACATGCAACATTGAAATTCTGTTGGTTTCCTATAGAGAGCACTGAGGCAGTGTTTGCAGTTTTGCCTAGGAATATGTCTCCATATGTGGAATGCTGGTTTAGGAGGGAGGCTGTCAGTTGTGCTTTTTTCCTGAAGATGGCAGTTGTCTGGTGTTTAAAGACTGAGAGCTGGTGAAAAAGATAATGGAAAGCTACATAATCAACCACGTCTCAGGTATTAGTAGAGTATATAGAAGAAAAAAGGCCAGTTAAACAAAGTATAAGTGGCATGTGTTATGTTGGTGCCTTCTGTTTAAACAAGCAGTTGGTATCTCTTCATTCTCGTGAGACTGCTGCTTAGGCAAAGCTTCCATGTTCCATATATTCTTGCAGTGGCATTGCCTGGATGTGCAGTGGCTCAGAATACCTTTCCTCTAACTAGAGTACTTGCTAAAACGAAATAGAATTCACACCTTTCCATTTTTAATTTTATGAGAAACCGTGTGCACAGAAACCTAATTAACGTAAGCTGGAAGAGGAGGAAATTCAGTACTGGAATGTCATAGTAGCTGTGTGTCGGGAACAGAATTATGTAGGAGAGCAGGTTGTGGTTCTTGTTTGGGTTATTTGGTCCTGTATTGGGAAGAAATTCATACCCTTTCACAAGTGTTCTCATGAACTTGCAAAAACAGTGCACGTCACAGTGGGTAGGGCATTTGTGTGGGATGAAGGCATTCAGATTAAGCTCTCTCTTGCCTTGATTGAAGGGTTTTACACCTCAGAAACCTTTCTGAGGAAAGCCTTTCAGTGTTGAACTGCATTTCTGACTGTAAACAAACAGACCAAAAAGAAACTTCAGCTGTACACATGGCCATCTGGTGTGCAAGGAAAATAGAAAATACTATACCAAAGCAATTTAAATATACAGAGCCTTTATATTCTTTATGTCTTTATATGCATATCCAAAATATGTCTTTCAAAATGTAAATTCAGTCACTCAGTTCACCTTTCATTTGTACTATACGTTTATTATGAAAATATTTGCATTCATAGCTGGTGTTTTTGTAACATGTCGTTACTTGATAACAAAATTCATCTTGAAGTGCAGTAAGTTTCCATGGGGTATCCATGTGTGTTGACAGTGGGCCTTGCAGTAAGTGCATTGCCACTTGATAAATGTTACAAACATTTTATTGATGCATTTTTCAGTTTTAGATTATAATATCATCTGTCACTTATTACAAACATATAGGTTTTTGCATAGTAATGTACAGTGTTTGGTCTTATTAGGAAGCTGTTAATTATGCAAGTCTTCTACAATGATCAAGAATGTATTGATCTGTAAAACTGAGCACTTTACTTCCTAATAAACATTTTATATAATCTACAAAGCAAATATTGTGCCTACACTTGGCTTGTTTATAGTGGAACATGAAGAATCCTACATTTTAGTTGTGTTACTTTTAGCTCATACCTTATTCTCAGATTACCCAATAAAGGGAGTAGAGGGTGTAAATGAACCCAGTGGACTGGGCTGATCCTATTGCTTCATTGCCCAAACAGTCCTTTTTTAACACTTTATTTCAGATTTGTATTTCTGCAAATGTACAGGTCTGCTTTCTGCTATTTCAGGTAGCAGCTCCCACTGCTAGTAACTGTCTCTTCATTACTTGCTGGGTAATTTAAGTTTTTTTTTCTCTATTCCCCCTTTTTTTCCCCCCTTGTTTCAGGAGGGAATACTGCAGCATCTGGAGGGTTTGAATAGAGCTTGGAAAGCCCAGGCATGTAAAACCCATGGTTCTCTCTGGACAGCTGTATTAATGAAACTGTATTAATGCAAATGGAATGATTCATGTAAAAACATCTCAATCTTTAATTAAATACATACATACTGAATTTATTAAGTATATTAAGCCTTTAGTCAGTGCACTATAAAAGTCACAGTGTGTGGGAAGTGGGAACTTTATTTATTTATTTATCTATTTATTTATTTAATTAATACTGTGTGTGTGCTGTAACATTGCTGATTTCGGAAGGTTTCTTCAGGAAGTGCAGTTTGAGATGCATATTTGGAATAAGAGCTTTTTGGAGTAATTCTTCCATGTCCACAGGCATTACTTGGATGTCTTGTATAGTCCAAGATTCTTCTCCAGTAAATCTAAACAAGAAGAAAAACTTGGTCAAAAAACTGAGGAAAGGGGGTTAAAAGGTTATGATTAAAGGTCTGCAAGAAATTGTCACTTGTATAATAAGGACTTCCAGGTTTTAAGCACTGATCATGTAAAATAGGTACAGAAAGGTGGAGTGACAGCTTAATGGTTCAGGTGACAGACTGACATTCAAAAGAGTTGTGTTTTATTTGTGTCACCTCACACTGCTGCCTTAACACACACTCAGCTCCTTCCAGCTTGGATCAAAGGGCTGCTACAAACATGCTGCCTAATCACCAGTAATGCTAAAACACAAGTTTTCCTTGGATTGGAGATTCTGGCAGCTCTTCTGCTTTGTTTCTGCTCCAACGAATAGTCAGGGAGAATGAAACTGCATCCCAGGAGGCAAAGAGCAGCAAACTTGTGCCTTCTGTAACAGGCTTGAATTTGGATGAAGTGTGAGAGCAGATTTCCTACAGCCAGGTGTTCAGGTGTTTTGGAGCAGGCCTACCAGCAGTGGGGTGCCAGCAAGGGAGCAAGAAGGGTTTTGAGATGTGGGGAGTGTACTGGGTTTGTGTGGCTCTCAAAAAGTCATTAGTAATAAATGCAGTAAGATTGCCAAAGGACCGATCATGACAGTTTGCATCAGCCACCGTTTTGCTGGTGACATTTTGAGAAAAGTTGAAACCAGTAATTTCATTCATTTGCAAAGTCGTGGAAAGAGTTAAAGATTAGCAGAGACTCACAGGGGACAAAATGTTCATTAAAGAATTATTCACAAAAAACAAATCAACAATATTCAACTCTTACAGAGTTAGAATTTGTTTTAACTCCTGTTCAGGTTTTAAGACTTCTAGTTTTGAAAAAAATCATTTCCAGTAAGAAGAGTTAGGCTTTGTTTTCTGGGAAGTCACAGTAGAGGTGTTTTTGAAATTAAAACTTAGCACTGTCAAAAATGCCTATGTGTGCTGCTCAGACTGCTGCTTTTCACTGCTGCATGGAGAGTGGCGTGATGTAGACTCTGAGAAACACTCAAAGGAAAAGAATGCTCCTTTCAGGCTAAACCTGAAATTACCAGTTCATTCCAAAGTCTGAGGTAAGCACGCTTCTGTACTGCCATCATCTTTTCCTGGAGCCAAGGTGGATGCTGTCAGATTGAGTTCCCCAGCTCCTCAGTTTTAGATGTCTGTGTGCAGAAGATGCAGCCACAAGAAACCTTGTGCTGCAGAAAGGCAGAGCTGGCAAGCACTGGAAAGAAATTTCCATTTCTCTCAGTGTTCCGGTGATGCCACAGCTGTGTAATAAAGGCCAGCTGTGTTTCCTGGCTTAGTTATTTGAAACAGTTAAGTGAAGAAACAGGTTTGACGAGGGCTTTAACTGTCTTAACTGGTTGTAATTTCATGCCCAGCAAGAAGAGGAGGGAGATGTGGACTGGGAGAGGAAAAGCGTTCAGGAGACTTTTCCCTTTTTTTATGGCGCAGGAAGATGGAAATAAGGTCTATCTGATAGGAGAACTAATTTTTTTTTAAAAAAGAAGGGAAATATTTAGGTTGAAAGAAGTTGTTCATGTCTGTAAGAACCATAATCACAGATTATTTAGCAAATAGAAGTGTGTCACGTGGAAGACCCAGGGGAGCAACTCCAGGAGTCTTTGTTGGCATTGCTGTTATTTGCATTATCAGATTATACTCTCTTCTCCGGCTATGTAGCTTCTGTGTAAAAAAACACAGCTGAACACAAAGTGAGCGCTTCATGTTCAAGAGGCAGCAAGCTGATGCTTATAAAAATGGCATTTACCAATTAATATGATGATACTTGATCTCTTTGAGCCAGGTCTCATGAGCTCTCAGAGAAAAGTATCACACTCAAGACAGCTCAGCTACCTCAGATGGCATAAAATTAGCAGGATGGCTTCTGAGACAGTGTTGGAAACAGAAAAGTTTTAATAAAAGGCAAAATAACAAAGCTCTTTGCAGAGAAAACCTGAGCCAGGGCAAGAGGTTCTTGCTCCTGCTAAAACATTTCACAAAAGCAATTACTTCCTTTGTTCTCTTCTTTTTCTAGTGAATTACCTAGGCGGGACCTTTTGGCTTCTGTCCAATTGGGTATCCTTCGGTTTGAGGTGAAGTCCTCAAGGTCCTATGAGGTGTCTTTTAACCAAATTGAGGAGAGAAACTTCTGGGCTTTTTTCCTTTTTAAGGAGACAAAGGGTAATTTGTTCACTCCGTCAACAGGGGGCACATTCTTACAGTACGAGAAAGGTATTCACCTTTTTTTTTAATTTTCTAAATTATGGTGTTCTCTTTTAGAAGATCATTTGTATAAAGTGTGCAGAAAATCTGGCACTGTAGCAAGGAATACTGGAATTTTTCATCCAGGAAATAAAAGTTTGAATACTTGTAGTGTTTATCAGCATCCCAGAGAAAATTTGCAAACTGAAAATAAGTAACTACAAATCCATAATAGGGATCACTTGAGTACATTTGACTCACCTTGGACTGATGCTGGTGTGTGTCCACAAACAATGTCCATTATGTTTCCTGCAGTGCTTGTCTCAGTCCTATAGAGCAGGGTATTGCATCCTCAGAACTTGCCTCTGTGCCCACTGGGACAGTGGAAAAGTAATCAGAAGGCAGGTGGCTATTTCATAATGCTGGGGAGTGAGGGAGTAATTGCAGTGTTGTGTTCTTGAAGAAGTTCAACAGACTGTCAGTTACACAAAAAGCTTCTGCATCACTTCCCTAAATTTTCCTCCTATTCCAAACTGTGACACGGGGTGACTAAGATTTTGGCAAGGCAGCTTTCTTGAGAATGAACCAGACATGACCCCAAACCTTATGGAGGCAAAGATTATTTCTCTTGAAATATGAAGGAAATACATGAAACTGGAGAAGCAGAGTTTACTTATTTTAGTAGGTAGGGCTGCCCTTGAGTCTATGCATCTGTTTCCACATGTAAAGAAACTGTTGTTTTGAGCTCTTAATCTATAACTATTTCATCTCTGAAGACAAGAGATAGACATACATAATTTAAAATTTTTTGTGATGTTGCTATCCTAATTGTTTTCTTTCTTCCCTCTCAGTGGATATATTCATTATCAATATTGTTTGACAGCTTCCAGTGTCCACCTGACATTAATTCTTTCTGTCTTTTATAGTATTTTTTTCAATTCTTGCTCTGTACTGGAAAAACACAGAACTACGAACCTTTTTATTGATTTATTCTCTGTTTTAGTGGGATGCTACTCNCAAAAAGCTTCTGCATCACTTCCCTAAATTTTCCTCCTATTCCAAACTGTGACACGGGGTGACTAAGATTTTGGCAAGGCAGCTTTCTTGAGAATGAACCAGACATGACCCCAAACCTTATGGAGGCAAAGATTATTTCTCTTGAAATATGAAGGAAATACATGAAACTGGAGAAGCAGAGTTTACTTATTTTAGTAGGTAGGGCTGCCCTTGAGTCTATGCATCTGTTTCCACATGTAAAGAAACTGTTGTTTTGAGCTCTTAATCTATAACTATTTCATCTCTGAAGACAAGAGATAGACATACATAATTTAAAATTTTTTGTGATGTTGCTATCCTAATTGTTTTCTTTCTTCCCTCTCAGTGGATATATTCATTATCAATATTGTTTGACAGCTTCCAGTGTCCACCTGACATTAATTCTTTCTGTCTTTTATAGTATTTTTTTCAATTCTTGCTCTGTACTGGAAAAACACAGAACTACGAACCTTTTTATTGATTTATTCTCTGTTTTAGTGGGATGCTACTCTACAAGCATGTTTCTCAATGCCTCCTGGAAAACCTAAATGAAACAAATGTTTTTCCTCACAGCTGGTTAGTATGCAGCCTACAAGGCTCTTATTTTATCCACCAGCAGAGAAGTCAAGAAATATGATGGCATTTTTTTATGCAGCCCAAAGCATCCAGACAGTGGTAGTGGCTTCATCAGTAAAACATGTAGGCCCATGGTGAGAACTAGAGGGTCAGCAAGCACTCATTTGTTAAATCTTTGCTTTTGAACAAATACAATTTATAAACCCTTGGTACACTGTGAAAAAAAAGTCACAATCCCCAAGTCAGTGTCATGGGCCTTTTACATGTGTCATTTGAAAAGTCAGCAGCCTATATCATGCAGTTGTCCAAGTATGTGTATTTTCCATACTGTCTAGCCTTCTGCCTCCTCATCAAGAGCCATTCATACTGCTCTGCCACCAGGCTTACTAACCTGCTTCACAATCCACTGAAATAATTCTTTATTCCAGAAGAATTGCTCCAACAATTGATATTATTGATTATTAAATATTTTTAGCACAAAGAAGAAGCTAAAAGAGCAGAATTGAATACCAGTGATTTCAGTTTTGCCAGTGCCCTTCTGCATATTAAAAGCTTTCAATTAATGCAGGTTTACTCCTTAGGCTGCTCTTAGCATTAGGTTGCAGTTTACTTTTTTCTTCTTCTTAATAAATAAATATAGAGCTTTTTCAGGCTCCTCTGAATTATGGCATTCCAAACCTGTGTAAGTTTTAAATATTCTTCCTAGGACATGACCACTTCAACTGGGTGATGTATTAGCTGTACCTAGCCAATTTGCTATCTGTTCTTGCCTTCATGAACATTCACTACAAGGAAAAAGCAATTACTTTCAGTTACTGGCACAGAAAATATCAAAACCGTAGTTTCTGTACCAAAAGCAATAAAATTTAAAAGTGGTATCTTTTAAGAATATTATCATAACATTTCATTCAAACTAATTGAATTCAATGAGTTTAATAACTCTTTAGAAAGTATCAGCCTCAGCTTGTTGAGGCTTCAATCTGAACAATTGAAGTTGTTCAGATGGAGGATGTAAAGAAAAATCTTCAACTAGATTGAATACTCCAAAACCTAGATAAAAGTAAGTCTTTTATAGTTTCCAAGAGTCCAAATTAAATCACTTGCTGTCAAACTGTAAGCAAACTAAAGTTTTCATGTACATTTCATACATGAAAACACATTCTCAGTTGAGTTAGTGATAGAATCATTAAGTTCTGTACATCATACTTGTTAAATGCAAATGACAAAAAGCTCAGGAAAACAATGGTGTCAGGCAGTTCTGTCATTTTTAAGCCTGAGCAATGCATGAGTCTTAACACCATAAACTACTTGATCCTTGGTATCTTCTTGCTTAGATCCTGCCAAAAGGAGCAAATGTCAGGGATAATTCAGCTCCTGAGCCAGTTGCAGTGGAAAGCAGGGATAATTTCAAGACCAATTTGGAGCAGATTAATGAAAAAAAGGCTTAATGAGCCATGGACCCTTAAAAGAATGCTGGACAAATCCACCTCTAATGAGGGTGGGGAGATAAAAAAGATTGTGAGAAACAAGTCAGGACCATTAACCTTGGGCTATGAAGGAGGTTCTTGAGAGCCTAATTCTTGTCACAAGGTCAAGCTTTTACAAAGCAATTATTAAGGATCTCCATAGTATCAACATACAGACACACACACATACTCAAAGCCTTTTAACCTCAGGGACTCTGGACTCATTTCCCTTCTCTTAATTGTCTTTTCCCCCCTTTTTGCACTGCTTGTAAAATACATGTTCGAGTTATTGTAGGAATGATGTGTCTCCTGGCTTGTGCAAGAAATTGTAGTTGTAGTTGTACTAATTTGTAATTGTAGTTGTACTAATCTGCCCCATACTAAAGGGGAGAACCAGATATATCATAGAATAATAGAATTTTGGGGTTAGAAGGGACTTTAAGATCACCTATTGCCAGCCCCCTGCCATGAGCAGGGACATCTTTCACTAGAACATGTAATGTGCACTGCTGGACAAAAAGAGAAAAATAAAATCTTAATTTAACACCTATAGTGTGACAGAGAAGTCTGACATGACTACTACAGTAATTTCTGCCCATACAACTGAGGTATAGAATTTTACAAGTTTACAGAGTAAAATGTTGGACAGTACTGGAAGAAACATTTCTTTTACATAAATATGTTCTTATTAGATGACCAGCTGCTGAAATAAGTAGTAGAAAGCAAGAAAAGTTTAGGAGTTTTGTGGTAAATATTATCTGTGCAATATGGTGTCAAAGCCTGTTCAAAATGTGAGTAATTCAACTTAGTTTGATTATTTCCTTTCTCAGAAACCACTGTTATATGCTGAAATTATTTTCTTTTATTACTGGAACACAGTCTGTGTGTTCATGCTTATAACTTGTTGAAATTACAAGGACCCGCTGCAATTCGATTGGCTGTAGATTTCTACATTTTAAAATCTGGGATGATTTTCTTTTTTCCAAAGGCAAAAATTCCACTTTTATTTCTTTGTATTACCAGGACCTGGAGTTCCTGTAAATTTTTTTGGAATACCCACATAACTGTTATCTCCTCACTGTTTCCTTCTGCTTAAAAAGGGCTAAGCTAAAGGTACAGAACACTCTCTGCCAATTTTTTGTGCTCTGAAGCTTTTATTTTCCCCAGCAGCATGACATCTTACCTACAAAACAATACAATAACTAGTGATCAGATCAACAGGAATCCTAATGTGATATGTATGAAGATGTTAAATTTACAACATATGTAAGCTGCCCATTCTCAAGGAGTGGTGTAAGTGAAGGCAGAGAGGCCTTGAGAATGTGGAGGATCTGGAGGGGAAGCATGTGAGGAGTGGCTGAGGTCACTTGGTCTGTTCAGCCTGGAAAAGAAGAGACTGAAGAGAGGCCTCAACTCAGTCCACAACTTCTACATGAGAGGAAGAGGAGGGGCAGGCACTGATCTCTTCTCTGTGGAGCCAGAGACAGAACCTGGAGGGAATGGCCTGAAGCTGTGTCAGGGAAGTTTTAGACTGGATAGTAGGAAAAGGTTCTTCACCCACAGGGTGTTTGGGCACTGGAACAGGCTCCCCAGGGAAGTGGTCACAGCACCAAGCCCGACAGAGTTCAAGAAGTGTTTGAACAATGCTGTCAGGCACAGGGTGTGACTCTTGGGGATGTCCTGTGCAGGACCAGGAGTTGGACTCAATGATCCTTGTGGGTCCCTACCAGTTTGGGGTGTTCTATGTTTCTAAATCTTACAGAAATAAGGTCCTGTAAGATTTTTTTGTGACCTACGCAGGCCAGGGCAAACATTGCAGGAGCAACAAGATGAACAGTAACAACCCAAGAAAGAGCTGTAAAGTTGTCTTCTATGCATTTTAATGCATTTACTATGCATAACTCTGCAGATAAAAGAGAGATGAGCTAGCATTGCTGCACATGGCCAGGGAAAAGCTGGCCTGCCAGGAAAGGATTGCTCCAATCTATAGACGTTTAAAAAGGTGCTACCATCCTGTTTAGTCGTGCACTTGAAATTGGTCACCATAAAAATTACTAAGAACTACACATGATAGCAGCACTAATAGGACCATGAAGATGACTTGCAGTTATGCAGAGGAAATACAAGTTTCAGGACAAGGATTATGGGAACTGGCATAGTAAGAAGAACACCTTTATTTAAAAACACAGTGCTTCTACCATTTGACTGAGGCAAGAAAGGCTTGATGGCATCGATAAGTACATTCTAGAGCAGTAATGATTCCCAAATAGAAAAGGGCACTGGCATGGAGGGGATTTTGTCCCTGTCTCACATATCCTGTGACCACATAAGCAGCTGAGATTGTGTTGGTGTCCTGATAAGCATCACTTCAGACTGAATTGCTTCCTTATGAAGGTAGGTGCTAATTAAAGTATGGAACCACTATTCATTTCAGGTTAAGCCACTAAATATTAGATATAGTGTTTGACAAGATCATAGCTAGAACATGCAGAAAGACTGAATAGTGTCTTGAAGAAATGAACAGCTGTACACTATTTTGTGGCAAAGAGGAGTGAGCCATGTTAGACATTTTGGCAGAGTAAATTAACAGCAAGTATTTATTATACAAGGATGGCATTCATGTTGTTGACTTGGGTAATAATAAAAGTACAAAGAAATATCTCCTTAAAAATAATCAAGTCAGTTGCACAATCAGTTCAGCAAACTACTGAACAGTGGGAATTGCATCTTTCCCTCTGGTTTTAAGAGAACTTCTTCATGAAGTGCAGTTTGAGGTAGGCAATGGTAAGGAAGATTAGTGTCATGCAGGCCAGAGCCAGGTGGTTCTGCCACAGGCCCCAGGTGCTCGTATCGATGCCTTGACTCTTCAGATACTCCTCTCCAGTACATGACCTACAGATAAATACACACACATTGATAAGCTTAGTCACTTAATAAACCACTCAGCAGGGTCTAGGAAGATCTCTAGAAGTTGTAATGTGGTTGCATATGTGTAGTAGGCTGGGCAAACACCAGCTATATATCTGTGGTTAATTTTCCATTTGTAAATTTGCTTTTCTTGTAGCTCCAGTTTCAGCTTCCAGTAGGAAGCTGAAACAGATTTTGTGAGGCTGTACAATTGTGTGTGTGTGCATATCTCTCACTAAATACAGTTTGAAGAAAAGTAAGAAGCATAATGCCAGATATTTCTAGTGTTATAAATGCTAAATATGACA
Organism: Ploceus nigricollis; assembly: GCA_013399945.1. NCBI lineage: Eukaryota > Metazoa > Chordata > Aves > Passeriformes > Ploceidae > Ploceus > Ploceus nigricollis. The sequence goes on from VXBC01012299.1 coordinate 13,233, forward strand.
ACAAGCAGAATGTTCCATGCAGTCAGAGCACAAAAACCCAGTCGAAGGTTCCTTTTCCATGTAAAAACTCACAGATTCTCTGGTCATTAGTGAGTATCTCTGATACTCAGACTGTTCTAGGACTTCTAAAGCTGCTGATGGTGGGATTCATTTCAGTGTACCAAAATACTTACATCTGGCCTGTCTGTCGATATCTACTGTCTCTGCTTAAAACTGTGTTGTTACTGCTACCACAGAAGTTCAGACCAATCAACTCATTGATCTGTAAAGCCTTTTAAAATAAAAGAAACAATGACAACAGAAATTAGTAGGTAAAGGAGTAATACATTAACAAGATGAGATATAATGCAATTAAAATTCATTCTGAAAATGTGCTGGTATCACTATTTTATTTGCCAAATGCCCATTTTTTAGCTGAGCAGCAGAGTTCTTTTTTTCTTTTAAGAGAGGAATGTATATAGCCTGTACACACCTGGTAAAGCATGCACCACAGCAGACTTTACCACTTCCCCCAGGCCAGACTATTTCTGCACAGGCACAGTAAAGCCCAAATTTCTCTGCAAAACATCACTCTGACTTAAATTTTCACAAATTAGGAGAAAAGCTTTAGCCTGACAAGTTTTGTTTGATTGATGGAAAAGACAAGTAGAAGATTTTTACTTTTTTGGGTGGGGATAATATTGTTCTTTACTTTGAAACATTTCTGTCCAGCTGAAGTCCAGTGAATGTAGTAGTTGTGTCTCTCATATGAGGTGTTTCCAAATTACAGAAATGAGCTCTTCTAAACAGCAGTTGGTGCTAGTTGATGAGAAGCCCTTCTTGTTTCAAGATACTGCACACCACTCCAAGGTTGTTGTACTTAATTAGCTTTCCTTTTGCTCATTAGGCCATCAAGTGTGAAGATTTCATTATCATGATTAAAGACATTGCTTTCTAGCAAACCATTTCCAGGTTTGTACACAGGAAATCAGAGCACTTACTGTCATTCCATATCGAGGGATGCTAAAGTATTTGAGCCAGGAGAGCCAGGACATGATGCTTGTGAGATTGACCAGCAACCCAGAGAAAATCTAGAGGCAATGTTTACCAAAAAAAAGCCATAACAAACAAAAACAGATTACAAATTACATGCTTTTATCATGTGTCCTTCTCTAGCTCTTGACTTTGCTTCTTCAGATAAAAAGGAATAAGAAAACATTCCTAGAGGAAAAAACTCTTCCAGCAGAAGAACAGAAGGGAAGGATTTATATGTTATCGAGTTTTGGGCCATAACCTCAGGTCCTTTCCCCAGAACAAGTAACAAGAACTGCTTTCCCCTGTGCAGTAAACCCACGTTCTTCCTGTCTAGGGGTCCCACATGGGTTCACATGAACTCTCTGCAGCTCCTCAGTGTGGGACTGCTCTGGGTTTTGCCTGTGTGCCCTGAGTCTGAGGCAATGTGGATTTTGGCCGTAGGTTCAGCTCTGCCTCATCTGAAGTGCCTGTCTCCTGACTGTGGCTGTGTGTTGCCCAGTTTAACATGCCCAAGATGGGCTCTGCAGCTGAGGAGGACAGCTGGACTAGTGATCTCAGAAAACAGGGGGCTGCAGGTCATGTTCTCAGCCATTTAACATTTGCCTTTTACAAAGTTAAGGGAGAGAGAATGAAATTTAGCCCTGAGTGGCTTTCCTACTTTCCAGGTAGTTTTCTGTCTGCTAAAGCCACAGAGAAGAAGTCAGAGGAACCACTGTCCTCCTCACACCCAACCCTCCAGCCCCTCACTTCTTGTTCTTTCAAAGGACAAATCAGAATATTCCACCCCACAGCATCAGGATACTCAAATTAGACAAATCAGGATGTGTTGACCCCAACAGGCTTTTTGCAGAATTCAGCTGAAATCCATGCTTTCTGGATTTCAGCATTTCTGGGATTTCATGATCCAGACTAGAGAACTGAAAAGTGCTACTCACAATCATAAAAACAAATGCAACAGTCATGAGTAGGTTTGCTATAGCGACCACGCTCTGTCCTGCTGCAATGGCAAGTGCCATGGAAGTGGCTGTGTAGGACACCATCATAAGAGTGAACATCATTGTAAAGAAGGCTTCTACTGTTGGTTTCAAACCTTAAAGATGAGAACAAGAAGGGTTTCAGAATGATCCTGCTGAAAGCTCTGAACACTATCCTGACCTTCCTAGTGTGTTCTGCTTACAAATTACACCTTGTCTGCCAGCACAGGCTGTGTCACTGGGACCCAAGACTGTGGTGGTGTTTGTGACAGCCCTTATGTGTCTGTCTTGACAGTGGAAGAGAGGATGAATTAGTAGTATGCCCAAAACCGCAGTAAGACTGAAGATAGTAGAATGTGTAGAAGTACTGTACTTCACACATCCAAAGTGGCTGCAAGTTGTCCATCAAAGGAGAAACTTCTAGTGCACTTCCATGAGCAGCAGCTGTAAAGCATTTCACTAGTTTCCAGCAGAGAGGTCTCCTAAAGAACCTAGCAGCCTTGAGGTGGTTATGGATTCAGTAGCAAGGTCTGTTTCACTCCAGTTTCACAGTTTGAGAGCCTCTTGCTGATGTGTCCTTGTTTCCTATTCCTGAGGGTAAAAACTCAGACCAAAGCCAACAAACTGGTATTAATTCACACAGTATTAAGATCTTAAAACCTTTTCTTTTAGATGTTCTTGCAAGGATCAGAAAAGTATCTTGTAAAAGTCATCAGAAGCCAAGAAGGCCATAGATGAAAAGGAATAAATCAAAACTATGTAGTAAATGTTATGGCTTCCTTCTAGGGACAGTGGAGGTGAGACATGTCACAGATTCTCTGATGAATGCTTTAATCTTTGTGTCTTTTCTGTAGAAAACAACATGGTGTGCTAAAAGTAAGATCAGTAGCCAATGCCACACCAGTATAGGGATTTAGCTTATATAAATATCCATGTATGCATACACATCTATATGCACGTGCCATGATTTATTGGGAGGGTTGGAATGAGACTGTAGGAGACCATACTTGCCTAGCATGAAGTAAACTATGCAGGTGAAGATGATGCTAGGCATAGTCCTTATGGGTATTAAATCAGCCATTAGCTTTGCTATGAAGTATACAGATGTTCTGTAGTACCCACTGATATATTCATGCCTGGAACACAGAGATAGGTACAGCACATTACAAATTTAACCACTAAAAACCAGTTTGATTTTCACCTCTTGACAAATGAATTCTAGCTCAAACTGGAAGAAAATCTTTCATACTTAGGCTACAATGCAGCTGTCCAGTAAGCCTATACACTATAGAACTGGTGACATTTTCATATGCAAGTTAACGTAGGTATTTGTGCACAAAATTTTTAGTAAATTTATGTGTCATGTCATCGAGACAGAGAGCATAAAGTTTGAACAATTTTCATATTTTATACAGCATAATATGCACAGCTTTAAAGAATCCAGTTAGATGATATTTATTGCCCTCACTAGCTAGTCACAAACTTATTAATCAATGCCAAAATTGAGTATTCAAGGGTTTTTTACCTACTGTGTCAATAATATTACACTCTGAGCCGGTCATAATCATAGGTACCTTTTACCTTTTGGGAGGTTTGCAGAAAACAGACTAACAGAGTACATTTGCAATGAGCACTATCATTGAAATAATTTGAAAATTCTGCACTAACTGTACTTAAGTGACATTTACAGCATGTCAGACAAACTCACAGACTAACAGCAGAGTCTGGTAATTTTTTTGTATGTTTTACTTACATAAATATCTTCTTTTCTACAACAAAGAGTTCAAGAGCTGAGACGCTGCTGAAACACTGGTTGGTGGTCAGAAAGAACATTGCACCCACTCTGCAAAATAGCAAAACAGTGAGCTGTTATTTAAAATGAGATGTAAATGTAGTGTTTCCACAACAGAGTACATAAATCCACTTGCAGTGCCTGAAGTTTGGCAGTGTTTGACCTCCCATCCCAAAATCCATGGGAAAAGTCTTGGCTATGAGTCTGAGTCTGTAACAAGCCTGACACAGATGTGGTACAGTCATTATTTGGTTTTGGCACGCAATGATAGCACATTCTCTGATGCAGTCAAAATATAGAAAATCAACTGAGGGTTTTTTTTGAGGGGCTGTGGTTTGGTTTTTTTCTTGATATAATTTCCTGACACATTAAATATTCTCAGATGGTGAGGCATTTGTCCGCTGCAAACTAAGAGGAACCAAATAAACATTGTGAGAAGTAGTTTTCACCTTTTCCACAAAAATTTAAGGCACTTCCTACTCAATTTAAAACTGGGCTGTTTTTAAACAAATGCTATGAAGTCTTACGGGATTAAGAACCCAGAGGTTTCATAGTGGCAAACTCACGTGTCAGGTCAGGTACATACAGCTGTCAAAATGATACACAGAGCCGCATAATTTGAAAATCTCTTACTGCTGGTAAATTCAAGTGTGTGAATAGAAACAGTTGCAAGATTACAACTTTAGTTACCTAGGTTTATGTAGCCACAAGTCTGTATATTTTAACGGTCTCAGTTCTGCAGGGACCTTGCTAGAGGAACAAAATCACATCCTCACTTCCAAGTCACACAGGCTTGGCCTTACTGATGTGAAGGGAAGCATTTGCTTTAAAGAGGTATTAAGCTGCTTTAAAGGGAGCTTTATCAAATTTTTGAATATCCATTACCTAGACTGACTGACTGACCTGTTCTGTAGTCCAGCAGAGTTCTCTTCAAGTCCAAAGTAGATGGCACCTACAATCAGTCCCAGAAAAGATGTAATACAAAGCTAAATGGGAAAAAGAGAAAAGAGGAAGGAAAGTATCATTCTCATTGCTTCAGAGGTTTTCTTGACTGCCAGGATGAGGATGACAGTTTATTCTCATGTTCCACAGTGTGTAATTGGGATCTATCATACATCTTACTAATGGGATTGTTTTTAATGAGATGCTACAACAGGGCTACAGATATGTTGGTATTTGCAGTCTGTAACTATTTAAATAACAGAGATAACAGCTGCCACAAGGATGTCACTTAAAAGACTGAAGTGTGTGCACCACACTTTTTAAGTGGTAAATGCAAATGACAAAAAGCTCAGGAAAACAATGGTCAGGCAGTTCTGTCATTTTTAAGCCTGAGCAATGCATGAGTCTTAACACCATAAACTACTTGATCCTTGGTATCTTCTTGCTTAGATCCTGCCAAAAGGAGCAAATGTCAGGGATAATTCAGCTCCTGAGCCAGTTGCAGTGGAAAGCAGGGATAATTTCAAGACCAATTTGGAGCAGATTAATGAAAAAAAGGCTTAATGAGCCATGGACCCTTAAAAGAATGCTGGACAAATCCACCTCTAATGAGGGTGGGGAGATAAAAAAGATTGTGAGAAACAAGTCAGGACCATTAACCTTGGGCTATGAAGGAGGTTCTTGAGAGCCTAATTCTTGTCACAAGGTCAAGCTTTTACAAAGTAATTATTAAGGATCTCCATAGTATCAACATACAGGCACACACACATACTCAAAGCCTTTTAACCTCAGGGACTCTGGACTTTTTTTACCTCCACACCAGCCATTTATTCACTCATTATATAAAACATGATGAAGATAATTTACATCCCTGGCTACAGGCTGACTTTTCTATTGCCCTCTCCAGAACTGCTGAGAATTGCAGTGGGAGTTTTGGTGGTGCTGTGGCTGCAGAGTTTGGCCCATGAATTAGGGGATTCCTGAGGATTAGTCACTCTGCAGCTGGACATTCTTCATTTTTGAAATCAATGTGCAGCTCTGAAGGAGTCAACACTTTTGGTTCTGATCCTTCAGAAAAAGCAGCACTAACAGAGCCAGTGATTATCTTTCATGGTGAGTGCTGATCCCCATTGTGGACTTCATGACACCTTATCCAGAAGACATCATCACCAATATGAACAGTCAAATAACCAAACAGCACACACATTACGAGACTGCAAAAATGTTTTTGCACTTGAGCCAACTGCCAGCACTTCATTTTGTGCTGAAGTTTAATGAAGTATGCAAATTCAGTCTGTTAACTTTTCCTGGCAGGGGAGAGGATTTGAGGCCAAACCCCACAGTGCCAAGCCTGGACAATTAGAGTTAAATCTGAAGAATGTTCTTGAGCAAATGTGTGAAACTGCTTGGGACATAATGTGCTCCTGGCTGGGAGGAGCAGAATACCCTGCTGGGACAGGTCTTGCCTCCCAAAGTCTTTCAGTAGTCCAAAATTAACTACTGAACAGTCCCACAGTTAGGAGCATTCAGGACACCTTCTATCCCCAGATTCCTAGACCTTGAGCACTCTTTCTTTAGATGCTTACTGCAGTCAAAATATCAAGAGGCAAAACCATCCCAGTGACTTATCTAATAATCCAAGAGCCAAATAAATTCAATGTATACCACAAAACCATAGACACAAATAGCCTTACCTGAGCTATGGAAGCCTGAGGGTTTCCTATCAGGTTTTTAAATGTGCGCCTAGACACCCATTTCAGCTGGTGGAGGAAGGAATTGGCATATGTAATTTGCCGGAAAAGTCCTTTGGTTTTCTTTTTATTTCCTGAAGAAATGCTCTCTAAATATGCTTTTGTTTCTCGGTAATAGGCAGAGTTGGAGTATTTTTCTGCTAATTGCTCAGCCAAGGTCTTATCATATTCAGAGCATTCTTCAGTGCTCTCTTCTGGAAAGATTAAAAAACCAGAAGAATTAAAATGCACACATAGTTCCAGTGATTCACTGCACTCAGTCCCATAGCAGACAGTTCAAAAGAGTTGGTATAAATAAGACAAAAAGTCTGTGTTTGTCTGTGCAACTTGTCCCACAGGCAGCAGCCTCTCAGCTCTCTGACCAGGCAAACCCTTGTCTGCCCGGGGAGTTGCAACTTGGCAGCAATATGGCTTTTAATCAAAAAGTGATTTTTACATCCCCTTTGCTCCCAAAGGTTTCTGTGAGTGATCTGTTTCACAGATAATGACATAATCCTGGACTTCCCAGACTTTTAGATCCAGGTAACCCTGCATGTGTCTACTTTGGTCATATATAAATTTCAGCTGTCCCTCCTTTTTTTCTTAACTATGGTACAGTGTGAGCTTTTGCAATGACAGATATAATGTGTCTTATCTGCCAGCTATAATATTTGCTAGACCCTGATCAGAGCATTCTTGTAAAATGATGGCTGCTCCTTCGGTAAAGGTATAGTGAAACTGTTTGGGCACTCAGCGTATTCATTACTTCATTTGCCTTTTCACTCCTGTGAAAAGAGTAAGGTATTCCTGAGTGGCAGCAGAAAAGTATAAGAAAGCATGCTCCAAAAAATAGGTGAGAACTGATTCATTAGTTTGGGAATAATTTCTGCCTTAGCACAACTTCAGGGAAACATCAGATGAGCAGTGGTACCCTATGTCTCCCCCTTCCCACTCTGCTCAGAGGAAGGAAAATAGTAATTTCCTAACAGAAAAATTGTTACATTAGGTAAAATAGTCAAGTCATAACTGCATCAAATTATGTCCTTAACAGGAACAATTATCCTGGTTTATCATCTCTGCTTCTGCAGGATTTCAACTGGTTTGCCTTGAAGATGAAAGAAGCTCTTTCTGTGTGCTGAGAGTTACCAAAACAGTTTCTTAAATTCCCATTCCCACACATGTTAGGATAATTTGACTCAGTTCTGGGTTTCATACCTGTGTTACTTTCATCAGCCTTGTTCATTGCCACGGCGGTGGAGTCTCCATTGATGACGTCCAGGAAAAAATCAGCGGGGTTGTTGTATGGCTCGCACTGGTAGCCTGTGGTAACAGTGACACTGTGGTGACAGTGTTGTGAGCCCTGGGTGGGGTTGTGTGATTGGCCAAGGACTGTGCTTGGCTGTCAGGAGCACAGCCACACATCCTACCCATGGAGCGGCCTGCACCAAAGGCATGGCAGCCTTTGGAAACTCCATGATTTCTTGAGGGATGAGTGGCACTGCCGGGCAGCACCGTCAGCAAAAGCGAGGTGACAGCTGGCAGTGTGCTCTTCCCAGCCCTAGCTCAGGCTTTCTCTAATTAAGATGCATTTCACTCAAGTTGGTGCAAACCAAAGGTTGGCCCTGCTGGAAGTAGTGCTCACCAATGGACTGAAAGTATTCGATGGCATGCTGGGCTGGCCCATGGTACAGCACTCTCCCTGCAGCCAGCAGTGTCAGGTTGTCAAACAGTCGGAATATGGAGTACCGAGGCTGGTGGATGGAGAAGATGATTGTCCTTCCTTGTTTTGACATCCTGAATGTGAAGAATGACAGAGATGTCAGCTTTGCAAGTTGATTCAGTGTTTAGAAAAGAGCATTTAAAAGTTCAGTTAAGTCTTGATGAAGTCTGATTAACTTGGTATGCCAGAGAAGGGAGAAGAAAGGAAAAAAAAAAAGAAAAAGAAAATATTTAGGTCATATTTCCAGTGTCTGTGTGAGAAAAGAATTCTCATTTTGGAGAGAGAGAATTCATTCAGTTTTTTTCCTACCCCATTCGCATCCTTGGCTCACTGGTAAATAATTACATGTCTGAATTCCCTGTTTGCTCATTTGAACTGTAATTCAAGTCAAACACAACTGAAGTCTAGCAGAGTGGAGTGCTGAGAACAGGAAGCTGTTTCTAAGACCACCACCTTTTCAGTAGCAGTAGGACAGCATTAGCAGTGCTGGCATCAAGTCCCGTGGTTGGCTCATCCAAAAACAAGATGGCAGGATCCATGATGAGCTCCATTCCAATATTGGTCCTTTTCCGCTCTCCTCCAGACACCCCACGAGAGAACTGGGTACCAACCTAATAAAAAACCCAAGAAACTTGTCTTGTTTGGCCCAAAGAGAACTCCTTGAGCAAACAGTATCATGCCCACATGGCAGTATTTGAGCAGAGTTGTAAGGAATTTTGGCCCTACACTCAGAAGCAGATGTAAATGTTATCTCATACACAGCCTTGTTCTTAATGTTAATATTACTTGAGGTCTTGTCTTTTTCTCCAACCACTAACTTTCCCTTTCACCTTTGCCTTTCCCTTTCTTTTTCCCTGAAATGTAGTACCATACGGCAGCACCAGCACAGTCTGTACATACAGAAATGTCACTTATTATTGTATTACTGAAACATTCTGTTGAAATTTACTTTTTTTTAAATCTGCCATGATGAATCATTTGGTTAATTAATAAACCACTTACTACATTTTAAGTAATATGTTTACAGGCCTTACCTTGGAATCTGCCACTTTGCTCAAACCCAGTTCTTTGATTATCTGATTCACTCGTTCATTTTTTTCCTGTTCCTTCACTGACTTTGGCAAGCGGAGTGCTGCTGAGAACTTCAGATTTTCTCTTACAGTCAGGGTTCCCATGACCACATCATCCTTCATTAAAAAAAAAAGGTAGATACTTGGTGGTGGCTCAGCAGTTTCTATTTATTCCTCTTTATCTACCTATGTTTTATGCTGTCCTTGCATGCAGAGGGACAGTCTGGCAGCAGCAGCCAGAACATGCAGTAAGATGCATCTTCAATGCCCATGTCATAGAAGAGTTTGGATTTCATGCACATAGTTATATTTGCCTTAATTCATTAAGCAACGCCACATAGGAACAGCCTCTGTCATGCATGATATCAAAATATATAAACAGCAAAGTATTAAAAACAGTCCCTTATGTATTCTCACCTTATTCAGTTTTTTGGAGGTGTTGAGAGAGAGACTCAGGGGCTGAAGGGACCTAAGAAGCAGCTACAGCTAAGGTCATTATCCCAGTGTGTTTGCTCGTGCAGCCTCAGCCCACCATAGGTGGAGAAAAGATGGAAGGTAAAGAGAGGTTGGGTCCATGTGGGTTAGGGTGATGGTGTTCCCAACTTGTTTTGTCAAAGGAGGAAGGAGGGGAGGTTTTTAGATACCATCTGCTTGTCTCTTGCAAAGGGAATCTGTCAGTTGTGGCAAGTGGAGATTTACATGTGGTTTGAGAGACCACCTTTCTGTAACATGTTGACAGTAATTTTAAGGAGTTTTCCTAGATTCTTGGGTCAAGGCAAGGTATTTGCAACACAGCAGCAACTTCTTACAATAGAATCCACTGTAATAAAAATTGCTTACCTGTACTACGTACCCAGAGGTACATTTAAAGTTGGCAGGCTGAGGAGCTCCATTGATCAAAATGTCACCAGAGAGCCCACGGGGATCCTTCCTTGCAGCCAAAATGTCCAGTAGCCTAAAGGAAAAGTTGGTTACTTTGTCAGATTAACATGCAGGAGGCAAAGCTCTCTGAACTGCAAATCCAGCTCATGGAACAAACAGCTACATAAAAGCAGATCCCATTAAATGTCTGCAATCTAGAAAACACCCAGCAACTTTCAAGAACTGAGTTTCTTTTGTCCTGGTTTCCTAAGGAAATGAGATCCATGCAGGTCCATGTCCATTTTTTCAATAATTTGAGTTTACCCTCAAATTGGTTACACATTAGCAGAATGGTGTGTTAAGGAGTGACTGTCAGTAAAGTGTGGACTAAAACTGTATTTCACCTTTCTCATATAATCTGATTGTCTTTTGGAATTCAAGTATTTCTCAGAAAACAGTGAGACTTGCACAGTCCTAAACAAAAACTCAATCTTTCTCTGAAAGAGAAGTCCATTACTGCTAAATGTGTACAATTTCATTTTCCCCTTGGTGTAATTTCTGTGGAGGGCGAAGAGGGCACTTACGAAGATTTACCACTGCCAGTGGGTCCCAAAATTGCATTCAGTCCTGGTTTCATGATGCCGCTGTAAGACAAAATGGATAAGTTTTACCAACTAGTTAGGATGGGGTTATTTCTTTGCCTGTTTCAACTGGTAGGCCAGTGTAATTTATCTATACAACTACTTTCTGCATGCCATTAATTTTGGAATTAATGAAGCTGCCTAATCACAAGCAATATTTAAGATCAGACTTCACCTTAACTTTTTATTCTTAATTCAAGAAAAACTAATAATCATATAATGAAGACACAACAGAAACATGACTAAAATGTAGCAAAATCTGTACATATATTTTTAACACATGGATCTCTACAAGGGAAGCATGCACTTGCTTTAACCATACTCAGTTCTAAAGGTATTATTTTCTCAACAGGGAGAATAATAGTCCCTGTAGGCAGAATAAACTAGGAATTTGTCTGCACTTAAAATGCAATTGATAGTTTCTCTGTATCTGACATTAAAGCCCCATGAAACTCAAAAGCCAGATGGAAAATGTCACAAATGACCCATGTGAGTCAACTGAGGTACCACAACACATGGCTTTTGAGGAAAGCAATAAAGCCTTTAAGAGCTCATGTTTAGCAGGTGTGGAAATTCCCTGGGCAAAGGGTAGGATAGACAGAGCTACACAAAAGGGTGAATATTTATGATAGAAATTGGAGTTAGGGAGCTGAAAGTCATGGTTGACTTGGAATGGCATATTGTATGCCAATGCCTTGCCACTGAGTTTAACTACTGAACTGTGAATGGGCAAGTTTTATCCACTGATTATTGAACAAAGGCCATAGTGACATGACTACTTTACTGCAGTAGTGCTCACTATTGGGAAAAAAACCCACAAAACAACTCGACAAAAAATGCCAAAACTCCAGAAACCTTTACATCTCTTCAAAGTTAACCTAACCCTCACTTATATTAATGTGTTAAACGTTTTAAGTTAAACCCCCCAAAAAATTAACCTTTCCCAAGGCCACCTAAGGGAAGGAGACAACCATGAAGGACAGGCTGCTGGTATCTCAGCTAAACACCCTGGCATAGGATTGCCAGGGAGCGTAGAGCAAGCAGAGCTGGCTGGTGTGCCCAGTGCTGATAGCAGCCAGGAGAACTGTACCCCCATGGCTAAGGGAAGTGTGCTCTCTGATGTACAGGCTCAGCCCAGGGACTGAGGACCTGGGCTTAAGCACAGCTGACAGCAAACATGAAGCAACCACACATACAAATAATTTTTCTAAACCTTGGTCTGCGTATTGTACTGAATGGCTCAGTGACATGAGTGAAGTCAGCTCTCCAGACAGAAATAAAACTTAGATGTACTCTAAAGAGATGTTTAAATACGTACTTGACATCTCTCAAAACTTCTTTTTCGGTGATTTTTTGGAAACACAGGAACCCAGTCTTTGTCTTCACGTGGTAGCAGATGTTGTGGAAGGTGAGCACACTTCCTACCCTGCCCGCCAAGTCTGGTGAGGACTGCATTCTACTGGGAATGCCATTTGTACTGGATTCTGACATCTGAATGCATAGGTGTGGCTGGTCTTCTGCCATCTTTCCTCTGGGCATGAAACACAGCAAAGAGAATATTTGATTTGGTATGAAGAGGAAAGGTGTGTCTTTTGGACCCAGTGTTTGGCACGGGGCCCATGGTGGGCCTGGAAGAGGCCCATCTAGGAGTGTCTCTTTATATAGGAAGGTTGGGTCCTGCGGGCTCAGACCTGGAGATGACACTTAGCTGATGAGGGTCTGCCAGATGCAGGGAGATAGAAGAGTTTCCCTCCACCCTGATGGTCTGCTGGGGTGGGCTGACCTTGGGAGACCACAGCTGCACACCCAGCTGCCCTCTGAAGTGAATATCTACTCTGCACCTGGACTTCCTTCTTTAGGGTCTGTTTCTCCCACATTTTTTCACTCCTCTCTCACAGCTGCTGAACAACATCTTTTGCCCTTTCTTACATGTTTCCAGAGAAGCTTTATCAGCACCACTGACACACTCAACTTTGCCTCAGCAGCTGGAAGTGGCTGTGTCTGCCACAGCACAACCCCAGAATCCTTTCCCACAGAATCCTCCCCCACCAACAGCACCTGGCCACAGGCAGCAACTGTTCTATCAATCTTAATAATTTTGCAAAGGATATAGCAACATGGAAACTGACACTGCTGCCAAGTAATTCTCTTCCTTTGATTTCCATGTGAAAACTAGAAGGTAGTTGTAGAATAATTAATCTCACCTCCCTCATCAGCCAGGCTTCTGCCTGTGAGCCATCCACCTGAACAGTGGAGCATCTCTGTCTGTCCCCGTGCATGCAGACCGTTGTCCCATTTGTTCTTCCTTAAGGGTCATCTGGGGGAGAGGTAGGGTCTGGCCTCTCTATATAACATGTTGACTCATCAGAGTCTAGTTACTTCAAAAGTCACTATGGGAAATGTTAGCAATGCAATAGTTCATGGGAATCAAGAGGGTAGATGATCAGCTGGGAGCTCTGGGGTGACCAGTCCCCTACCTCAGCATAGTTACACTGCTGTGAGGCAAATTATGACACAGACATGCTGAATGAACTTGAGAGCCGTTACTAAAAAGAGCCTTGGAAAAAAAAAAAAAAAAGCCATTTAATCTAACAGGCTCATATGGTCACATGAAAACCCAAACCCAAGCCCTTATCTTGTCAGTTTGCTAAGGGTGCTTGACAGACAGCTGGGCGCTCCATGGTGGCTATCAGCACAGTGAAACCTCTGGAAGCTCAACGTTCAGCAACCGGCCTATCTCCACATAAAGGCTGGTTCATCTGTCTCCCAGTGACGCTATCTCAAATCTAAGAGCCCAAGATTGCCTCTTCTGAGAAAGCTGCAGTCTTCTGTGCTGACAAAAATGTAAGGTCTTAATGTTTTAGTAGCCAGTAATCTTGGCCCAATGCAAAGAAACCATGTTTGAAATGTAATTACAATGGATCTAGCTTTAATTTTAGCTAAAATGCATTTTGAATAATTTGAACATCAATCAATTGTGCAATATGTAAAATATAGAGGCCTTTTACTGATAAACTGCATACACTCTCACTAGTGCCAGAGAAAATTTACCTGCCTGGAGGAGGACGGGTAATTTTATATGGCTATTTTTCCTGCAGTTTCTGGGTTAATCTGTCAATCAATGCCTTTTGAAAGGATGCTTTGGTAAATTAGAGCTGTGCATTCAGAACTGCAGTGGAACTTGTCACTTAAAGTCTCACCAAGTGCTGAGCAGATATTTGCTGAGCTAGGTACCAAATACTCAACCACAGGGGCAACACCACATGAAGGCATTAGAAAATCTCTAGAGCTATTGGATAACCAAGCAGCACAAAGTGAGTGCAGATGTCAGGAGACAGTGTGACTATGACCTTGATATATCACTACATATATAAGGTATTTGGATCAGTATTTTGCTTGATCTCATTTTTTTCTCACCTTAATATTTCAGTATTACATATGCAACATTATGAGCAAATGAGAAAAAAAATGAGGTGGAGTTTGACTTCAGACATAATCAACAGAATGGTTACATTTTTCTTTGTTTAATTTGATTTTGTTGGGCTTTTGGTCTTTTTTTCCAAAGACCAGCATAAAAACCTAGCTCAGCATGTGCACTGAAATTTCTGAAATGCTCTTCAGGAAACAAACATTTTTTTAGGAATTAAAGAAATTAATTTTTCCTGACTGAACTAGACAGGTAGACAATAAGCAGAGAATCAGAAACTCTTTTCACAAGTAAAGGATCATACTGTTTTTACAGTGTCGTTCCTAAGAACAGACGGTCTGTCATAGTCAAATTTAATCTATCAATCAAGATAGGATGAGATTGTACACTTCCTTGCAAAAATGTGTGTAGAAGCTATATAATTAAGTCAGGTATGGGAAGAATCACATATATCCATAGCAAACAGTCTCTCAATGGCTATTTAATACAGCTGTCAGCAGGAAACTTCCAGTTCAGGAAGAGTTCATAACCTAAATTTCCAGAGAAATACAACATTCTTTGCTATTGTCCCTTGGGAAAGCATTAGCTACTGGGAGCTGTGAGCAGAGGCTGGATTCAGGTCTCACTGGACCTCTGGTTTAAGTTGTCAAAGCCCTTCCTGGCTGCAGAGTGCTTGTGCCACTTGCAGAGAGAGGGTGGGGCGCAGCAGGTGGAACGCCTGGTACATGGATTTACCTGTGTTCTGTTCCTCCCTTCAGAAAAAAAAAAAAAGTGTATTGGTGGGAACATGCCATTTATCAAAGTAAAAAATCCCATCTATTTCAAATGTTACATTAATACTGAAAATCGCATTTCACAGTTTCAGAGCTACTAGAAAGAAATTGAAGAATGCTCATTCGCTTAGAGCTCGTGTGGTTATTTCTGCTGTATAAAATCTGTATTGGCTGCTCTCTTGTGAAAGGGACATCACCGCAAGGCCTCCACCACAGAAGTTCCTTGAGCTGGCAGAATGACAGGGCTCTGGACATGCTGGTGGGAAGGGGTATGGGGAAGTCCCAGATTCCTGCTTCTCCCTCAGAGCAGGTCTGGCACCAACACAAGATTGGGTCAGCCATGGCTTTGCCTAGGTGATCCGTGGAAGCCTCTGAGAGTGGCCATTTGGATCTCAGCTAACAGTGTGCTGGGAGAAGATGAAGTGCAAACAGTAGAAAAGATGCACACATGCTAAAATTAGGCATTTGATTTGCTTTGCTTTTTTGGATGCCTCTTTTTCGCTGCGGTGTAAAAAGTTGCAGTGAGATAATCAGTTTGATATTTTACAAAACAACCTTCCCATTTCTAATCTAGCAATAAACTTCACCAGAGGAACAGAGGATCCTGCTCCTTCACAGCTAATGTAATTGTCAGCTGTTTGCAATTGCTCCTCAGAAATTGAATTTTTAAAATATTGCAGATTCTATCTGTTTAAAAATAATTCTTTAAGTTTAATGTGACATACAGCCATGAAACATTTTAAGTCAGAGCTTGTGCAGGACAAAGAAACAACCAAAATGAATGTTAATCAAAGCAATTTCTATGCAAATTTTAAATTAAGTTTCTCAGATTTCATTGCCAATGGCTTACAAATATTTACTTTAGATCAGAAATGAGCAGGAGATTCTATAACAACATGTACTTCCTGCTGTATTCAGAAGTATTTGTTAATCTCAATAAAGTGTTTCATATTCTCATCATATCAGCCCTGAGTATAGTACACTTTGCATCAGCAGAATAAAAAATTTATAAACTCTCTGGAAATTTTGCAAATTTTGTTTGTTTTGCCAAATAGTTTTGAAATATTTCTATTGTCACTGATTTCAGCATAATTTCAGCTCAGGTCTAATAGAAAATAATTTTCTTCAGAGATATGTAGTCGCAGAAAATTTTGCCAGGAGACAAGGTACTGGATCTAGAGATTTAACCTTTTACTAGTGGCAAAATAAAACTACTTTCTTTAAAGCAACCAAGAAATCTCTTTGCTCACTGTTTCAATGCAGATAAAATAAAGGTGTCAGTGCATTTTCCTGAGTGTTCTTCTGAGACTTGTAAAGTACAGAGTGTCATTTTTCCTACACACACACACAAGGGAACTAAACAAAACCATCAAACAACAACAAAAAGTGCTACAAAGTTCAGTTGATTCAAACATGCTTGAACCACAACAAAGTGGAGTCTTTCAAACAGTTTCAGTAAATGTATTTGTGTCCTTTAAGATACATTGTCTATATAAAAAGCTAAGGAACATTTATTCCTGTCAGTCTTCCTGCAAAGCTTTTGGCACCAGAGGGATTTGCAGTTCAAATAGAAAAAACCCCCACAATAAAGAACAATATTATAGGAGGGGTAGTAAAATTACGAATAGCAAAATTCAGACATGCATTTTTGAAAATCCAGGCAGTTACTCAATAGATTTTATCTCTGTAGAGAATAAGCATTGAAGTTACTTGAGGGGGAAGAGTTTTAGAGACAGCAGCAGCTTTCAGCATAATTTTCTAAAGGAAGCTGCCCTAAGCCCTTTTTAAAAGAGTGTTTTTCTTCTTTCTGGATACTTGAACATGCCAGAGAAACCACAGTTAAGTGTGCAACTATTTCTCTTATTTTTAATGGGTACAAAGTTAAGTCTTGCAGCCTGCAAGCTGAAACAGTACTGTATGTGCATTTTGGATTTTTGATATATATAACAATTCACAGAAGCTCTAATCTTTAAATATATATAAATTCACAGAACCTTTCTCCCCCCTTCTTTAGCCATTTCCAGGGATGTGGACTGACCAGAGAATGGCTGTGGGGATGCAAAGCGGCCAGGACCATACATTCTTTTTTCTCAGGAACGCGAGCAGGAAATTAAAACCGTTTGAGTAAATGAGGATAATGCGATTCAGGCAATCTGTAAGTTAATTGCCAGCCTATTTACCATGGATTTGTAATCTACCTTCCATGAAAAGAGCCCTGTGTGTTATGGGGACCAAGCAAGCAGCACACAAGTGCATGCAGGCATTTGCACGCCTGTTAACATGCATGAGGGAGCACCGAGAATGGCAGCTCCCGCAAAATTTTCTCATTTTCCACCTTTTTACTGGTTTTAATTTATGCCTTGAAGCTTCCCCGTCCCCACCTTTTATAAAGCATATTTTCATTGATTTCTCGCCTTCCCAATAAAATCCCTTGAAAAGCTGGGAGAAGGCAGGTAAGCATTTTGCTGTGGTTTCCTTGGCTGTTGGAGAAAAACAGCTGCTGAATATCATTCCATAGCAATGGCAGTGCAAGCAATTCATGGACGAGGGAGCAAGCCACTATACCGAGCTAAATCTGTCTGAGTAAAAGGGCTGAACTGCTGCTACTGACTCACTCACCAGCAGCAGGTCCGGATCGGCGTTGCAGGGCTGCTGAGGAGGTGGCAGAGGCGCTGGGAGGGATGCAGGATCTAGGGGAGGGAGGAGCGTGGCGTGTAGGAGCACAGCTCCGACGGCTCGCTCAGCTTGCGGGGCCGGGCAGTGCCACCCGGATCTCACATCTGCTGCAGGACAAGCTGGCAGCTGGGTACCCTGCGCTCCATCACCCCGGGGAGTCTCCACCCTCTCCCTTTCTGGGGAGGGCAGGGCCAGGGCGAGCCGCTGCTTTCACCTTTTCTCCTTTTAGCTGAATAACTCGTCAGCTGCCACAACCCAACCACGCCAGTAGTGGTGACGCTATGAGTAAAGGAGAGCATCTCCACCTGCCCGAGGCTTGCAGCCATGAACAGGGCTGGCAAAGCTGGCAGGGTGGAATGAATCCCGGCACAGCATGTCAGATAAGGCTCAGTTGGCTGTGGTATCTTCTCCCCCAGTGTCCTGGAGATGGATAAGTTTTCCTTCAGTTCCAAATACCTGCAGAAATGCAAAGGCTTTTCTGAGCCCATCAGAGCGGGGTTTTCACATGACCGTATGTGGCTATGACATTGATGCTGTGGAAAGAACCAAAGGTAAGGCAGTCTTTGTTATACAAAGTAGGACTACTGGTCCCCAGCTGACGTTACTGGGCAGCATCAGCCACAGATTTCCAGGAGCTGTGTTAACTGGGAGCAGGATCAATGACAGGTATGCCACTTCTCCTATGTGCTCCCTGATGCAGTTTTGCTTTCCAGGACAGATGTAGCTTCCCAGAACCCCAAAGATGAGGTCGAGCAAACTCTGGGGGATGCTGAAGGAACTCCTTCAGTTCTGTTGGCACCATCCCACGTGAGGGCTCTGCCAGAGCTTTGACAAATGCATGAGCCCATGGAGTCACAATCTTTCTCCTTGGGAGATGATGCAGAAGATACACGTTATGGATGGTTTCCATTTAAAATCATGGGTTTTTTAATAATCTCTTTTTCCTAGCAAGACTCATCACTAATTATTAAACATGAACCACAGGGCCCAATTTTTTTATGTAGCTGTAACCTGGGATAGGTAAGTATATAATTGTTCATGAACCATGCTCCTGAGACTTTGTTCTTTCCTTTGTCAATGATTTTATAATAATTAACTCTCTACTGCATTTATATGAGACGTAGAAGCATGCCACCAGCTAGTGAAAAT
Source organism: Ploceus nigricollis (assembly GCA_013399945.1). Taxonomy (NCBI): domain Eukaryota; kingdom Metazoa; phylum Chordata; class Aves; order Passeriformes; family Ploceidae; genus Ploceus; species Ploceus nigricollis. Next base: position 32,002 of record VXBC01012299.1, read on the forward strand.
CATTGCGTAGTCCCACTGGCGTTTGAGAAGGCACACACGTGACTGAAGAGGTACAGAAATACTGTTATCTTGTTCAGGGAGAGCGTACCTGCAGCCTGGGCCAGAAACCTCAGCAGACAATTTGTAGTATCAGATTCGGCCTATTCCCAGGCAGCTTGGATGCAGGACTCAAAAGTGTAATAAGTTGCTACATTGGGATGAGCTGTTGACTTCCTTGAAGGCTCTGCAGAGAGATGTTGACAAGTTGGAGGGCTGGGAAATCACCAACCACATGAACTTTAAACAAAGACAAGTGCTGTGTTTTTCACCTGGGATGGGGCAACCCTGGATGTACAGGCAGACTGGGGAATGAGAGGCTGAAGAGCAGCGCTGTGCAAAGGGACCTGGGGGTCCTGGTCGATGGAAAGTTGAATGTGAGTCAGCAGTGCCCTGACAGCCAGGAGGGCAACTGTGCCCTGGGGGGCATCAGGCACAGCATGGCCAGCTGGGCAAGGGAGGGATTGTCCTGCTCTGCTCTGCTCTGCACTGGGGCGGCCTCACCTCCAGTGCTGGGGACAGTTTGGGGTGCCACAATATAAAAAAGTATGAACTATAGAGAGCATCCAAAGGAGGGCAACAAAGATGGTGAAGGGCCTTGAGGGGCAGCCATACCAGGTGGCTGAGGTCACTTGGTCTGTTCAGCCCAGAGAAGAGGAAACTGAGGGGAGGCCTCATTGCAGTTACAGCTTCGTTGTGAGGGGAAGAGGAGAGGCAGACACTGAGCTCTTCTCTGTGGTGACAGTGACAGGACCCCAGGGAATGGCCTGAAGTTGTATCTGGGGAGGTTTAGGTTGGATATTAGAAAAAAGTTTCTTCACCCAGAGGGTGGTTGGGCACTGGAACAGGCTCCCCAGGGAAGTGGTCACAGCTCCAAGCCTGACAGGGTTCAAGAAGATTTTGGACAGTACCCTTGGGTACATGGTGTGGTTCTTGTGACTGTCCTATGCTGGGCCAGGAGTTGGACTTTATGATCCTTCTTGGGTCTCTTCCAATTCAGGATATTCTTCCATGAGTTAGGAAAAACCAGAGCACTTGCACAGGATGCAGAGAGAGGTGACTGTTGCTCTCAGCACAACTGGTGCTCCAGCTTAAACCAACCAACCAACAACAACAAAAGGAGATGAAAACTGTGGTTATTTTGTTTGCATAGATATTTGCTCTACTTTTAAGAGCCAATATGAATTGGTTTGTTTTTTTTTTTTTATTGTGGGCACAGGTATCCTTGAGATTGTTTCTGAATGCATCAATTCACAGTTGTTCCTGTCTTCAGGCATGGAGCAGACTTTCTGAAGGAAAGCCCCAACTGATGCTTGCATTAGAGTCTGAAACACTGAGTGAAAGGAATTCAGCCTTTCTGCAGTTTTGGGAGCTGGCCAGGAGCAATTTAACTTCACTGGGAAGTTTTTTCTCTTAGACACATGTATAGGACACATGTATAGACAGTCTAAAGGGACTGTGTTATCAACTCTGGTAGCTGCTAGGATGTTTAGTAGTCCTGTATAAAGATAGTACAGAGCCATTCACATTCAAATAAGCAATAAAAGAAATGCATTGTAGGAACATGATTCCTCAGAGATAAGATTACGTATTTCATTAGGGAGAGACAGTGCACACTTTGGCATCTCATCGGCTTTGCTGCTGCAGGGCTCCCACAGGGATCAAGGTTCATGTACTGCTGCAGGGCTTGAAACCTGTGCCCTCAGGAGTGCAAAACTCAGTAATGAATTCCACCCTAATAAATCTTTTTCTGTCTTACTGTTTTCAAGGCCATGCCTGCCCCAGGTGCTTATTTGTCAGGTAATGCACAAAAAGTGCTCATAAATTTTTCCTCATCTATCTTTGGGCAAATCTGTGGTGTATCACAGGATTACTTAATGTTAGCAACTGATTAAATATGGAGTTCAACCTTTCACACTTCTTTTTTGTGCTTGGTCACATGTGAGGCGCACCCATAACATGCAGCTGAGCTTCGGTCAGTTCACGACACATAAACCCTGAGATGTTAAACACACCATAAGTGAGGTATCACCTTATCAGACAGTCCTTCCAAGCAGCTTGCATGTTCTGTTTAAATATTAAATCTGGCAGAAGGTCACCACCAGCTGTCCATTAACCAAAATAAAAGGTGAAATCTGCACAGCAGCAACACCAGCCAAGGTGTGTGCTGAGCTGTGCCCCTTCTTTGTTTGGAGTTGAATGAAGCTCTGAGCTTTCACCTCAGCACTGGGAGGCAATGTTTAAAAATATGACAAAATTTTATTACAAGGAGAAGAAAACACATCTTGTGTGAGCAATTGCTATTGAAAGACTCAAGGTGATGAACCTCAAGGAAGGGATGTAGACATTGAATCTAATGTTGATCAACATGATGGCCACCAGGAATTCTCCTGAGCTGCAGATCAGTCTGGCATGATACTGTGCAGTATTTCCAGCTTGGTGTCAAACCTTTCAGGAATCATTTGGTCTGTCTCATTAGCCCTGGAAATAACATGATGGGCCTTTCCCTTGTAAGGTTTAACATTCCTATAACAAATGACTTAAACTGTGCCCCAGAAAAGTACCAGTTAAATCACTGTGATATTAACGTCACATATTTTAGTTGAGTGGGAGATTTCCTAGCAGGTTCCCTGCTGCTCAGAGTGAGCTGCATTTTACTGGTGTGTTCTAACCTCGTGAATTTAGGTTTAGAGCTATAATCCTTCTCAGCCTTGCTTTGTCTTACAGGTATTTTGACTCTACCTTTCTTTGCAGGCCAAAACCTGGCTTAGTTGAGAATTAACATACCTGGGAAATATCTAAGACCTCTGTTTCCTCTCAGTGAACACAACAGTCTCTTAAGCTGCTAACACCAGATTCTTCTAATATCTTTCCATGTCTGCAGTCATGTTTTCCTCCCCAGCTCTTTGATTTTTTTGAGACAGCAAGTCCCATGGAGGGAGTTGAAGCACCCCAATGGCAAGCACTGCACCCTCTGTGAAATGTCCTGAACACAAAGGGCAAGGACAACTTGATAGATACCCTCAGAGTTTTTACATCCATTCATGGCTGTTCTAATATGTACCAGTGACTGAGGTGTTTCCTTCTCACTGCTAAATTGTTGTGATCTTGTGCCAGAGCAGAAATGTTTTGTCATGGGGAAATTGCCTGTGGACAAACAGCAGCAGCAGCAGCAGCAGCAGCAGGACAGTGCTGAAGAACTGTTCCTCCTTCATGTGCTGAACTGTGAAGCAGAGAAACAAGTGGAGCTCTCAGCATCCTTCTTCCCTGGTGCCCTCTGGTGTCTGACACCGCTCTCCCAGCTCATGCTGCACAGGATCCTGAAACACAAACCTGCTTAGGGGCCAGGTCTGGGGGAAGAAAATAAATACTATCAAGTTTGTCCATTAGTAACAGTGTGGGACGTGAAACTTCGTGGTCTGGTTTATTTCCCTGTAGTTCATGCAGGCAGCACCACCACTTCTCTGCACCAAAAATGAAGGAACAGCAAAAGAGCTTCTTGGAAACATAGAGAACCACCCTGGAAAAGTAGGAAGGCTGTTTCAGGAGGGGCTTGCATTAGTTGTGCTTTTACCACCATCCACTACATCAATATTCACACTGCATTAGCCTTGAAGAGAGAAGAGTTTAAGAGAGTGTCTGATCTGATGCTCAGGGTTATGCCTCACTGCATCATCTCATGTCCCTGTGGTATCAGTGCAGAGCTAGGGATGTTTAGCCTGGAAAAAAGGAGGCTCAGGAGAGACCTTATTGCTCTCTACAACTGCCTGGAAGTAGTTTGTAGAGATGTGGGGATCAATCTCTTCTCCCAGGTAAACAAGTGACAGTATGAGAGGAAATGAAAGGAAATGTTCTCAAGTTATGCCAGGGGAGCTTTAGATTGGATATTAAGAGAAATTTCTTCATGGAAAGGGTGGTCAGGCATCAGAACAGGCTGCCCAAGTGGTGGAATCACCAGCCCTGGAACTGTTAACAAAATGTGTAGATGTGGCACTTGGGGATCTGGTTTAGTGATGAACATGGCAGTGTTAGGTTGATAGTAGGACTCAGTCCTGGAGGCCTTTCCAACCTTACCAGTGTGATTTGTGAGACAGGCTGTCTCCCATTTCTGGGAGCCCTTCATACTGTTTGCAAACATCCCCCAACTTAATTTCTGCCTCCAGAAGCAGTAGGAGCACCTCTTCTCTGGAGTGTGCTGGAGCCAAAATAGCTCAGGGCTTCAAATAACCTGAGCACACCCATGAGCTCATGCAGCAGCAGGTCTGTCGCTGAACTGGCCACCTCAAACCAGGCAGCTGCCTGTGTTGTGGACTGGGACTCAGACCCAGCCCTCAGCCCTGCTCTGTTGGCTGGCAGGGTGCCCGTAGCAGGGATTTAGGACTAGCAGCCAGGAGGGAGCGGAGGTGACCCAGCATGCCTGTGGCCACCTGTGAAATCTGTCCCCACAGCAGGCACACTGCCAGCTCCCAGCTCCGGCTGGCACCACAGCACAGCTGCTTTCTCCTGCTTCTCTGTGCACATGTTTATGTGGGTGAACACACATGTACATGCTGTCAGCAGCAGCACAGCCTCACCCCTCCACACTGGAGGCAAATGCAGCGGGAGTTGTGATGGTGAAAACAGGCGAGTGGAAAAGGTATTTTTGAATAAATTCCCATGCTGTCCTGCAGGTACCAGCTCAGAAACACAGACATGACAGAGCCTCCGGGCCCCTGCAGCCCTCTCTGGGCAAAACCCCACCTTTCTCTGTTCAAAGCAATAAACTTTAAACCAATCTGAGCCAGAGCAACCCCAGTCCCAGACTTATCTCTTCCCTGTTTATCACCATGGTAGGCAATGGATAAACCTTTGCACCCCGAAGTCCCAGCTCTTCCACCCTAGCATATTACACCCAACACCCACAAGCTGCAGGGGTCTGACCCACAGAGAAGCCACTCCCATGTGATAGTCTCTTCACAATGTTTGTGTGAGGAAAGCAGAGTGACTGGGAATCCCACAGCAACATCATCACTCCCCACTCGTGTCTTGGTGCTGGGGACAGTCCAGGCATCCATAGTGATGGGTTCAGTGCTCTTGGGCCTCTCTGAGCAGTGGGCAGTGCTGTCACTAGCTCTGCACATTGGTGGTGTCCACAGAGAAATGTTCCCATAGCAGATTTGGCTTTTGTTTTATCTTCTCCTCACTGAATTTTGTGGTCTGGCTTCATTCCAGTGTGGGTGTGCAAGAGAAAGCCTCATTTACCTGATAACCTTATCATGCCTCTGGCCACACAGCCTAAAAAAGTACAGCACTGATTCTGATGCTGCAGAAAGACACAGAGACATAAATAACAGCCCACAGGCAGGAAGACAGGCAGTGCTTTTATTGCTGTCTTTACCCCGGGAAAAGGGGATCGAGCACAATGAAGGCAAACTCCTCATGGTGCACGTCCCAACATCCAGGGCCGCAGCAGCTCCTGCCTGCAGTGGTTCCACACAGGGTGCACTGAAGATGGCAGCATCTGCAACGGAATAGGAGAGCAGAATCACCCTTTCCTCAGCCATTACTGCTCCGGCACTGCTGCAACCCTGTGTCTGGAGTCAGGTGTCAGAGGAAAAGGAGACCCCGGGAAGCCACTGGGTACTGTGCAGCAGTGAGACAAAGTAGCGCCAGCACCCCTAGCTTACCAGAACATGCCCATTGCCCTCCTCCGGTTGATGTCTCTCTTCAGCTGGCAGAGTGCACACGGGCTGCACCACCAGATGGAGCAAAAGTCTCGCAGGATGGAGCCCTGTGGAGCAAGGGACATTGCATGAAAAATCCCTTCCCAAATCAAACGTTAAGCCTTTCAGCCTTTCTATTTTACATCGTCAGCATCCCATGGCAGCTCACCTGGGCCCTGCAGCATCCTGCTGCTCATATCCAGCAAGGACTGGGATGAAGTAGTGTGTGCTGGGATTACCTCCAGCTCACAGTGGTGAGGCAGATGCGTCCCTGACTCCTGGCCAGCTGGGATGTTCATGCGACTCCTCACCTCTGCCCTTCCCCTTGGGCACCCCTTTCTCCTTCCTTGAGCCCCCTGCAACTATCACCCATCCCGTGGCTGTTGTCGCTGTTGGGACAGGCCCCCGATCTGGTCACTCACTGGGATGTTGTATTTGGTGCGGTAGAGGGTCCTCATGGCCACGCTTGAGCCACACAGGCAGCACTCGTCCATGTCCCCAGCCACTTGGCAGCTCAGGCAGAGGAAGCAGAACATCCCACAAAGACCTTTGGACAGTGAGACATGGGGCTTGGCTGAGGGGTGCAAATATGGAGGAAAGGGGGGAAAGCCAGCCAAGAGCTGTGGCTCTTGACATCAGGCAAGAGCTGCTCTGCCTCCAGTACCCATGGGAGTGGGTTTTGCAGCAGGGGTAATGCACAGGAGGAGCAGGGTAAAACACCAGGAACACCTCACGAGCAACAGCAGGAATGAGGGCTATGTATGTACTCACATACGCCGCAGTCGGAGCAGCAGTCCAGCAGCCCTGTTTGCCACTCCCCTGGCTGTTGGGCAGCTGAAAACTGGGGTTGGACTGTAATCACAGTTTGAGAGGCCATTGCCAGCACGAACTCAAGTCCCTCCAGGCAGTTTGTGGTCTGGAAAGAAAAGCTGTCAGAGGAAGATGCTGCAGGTGTTTCTGAAGTGGGCATCTTGCTTAGGCTGCTGCATTCAGAGAGAGTTCCTTGGGGAGTCCTCACTGCCAGGGTAATGCCACCCTCACCACAAAGTGGGGGGCGCAGCTTTGCCAGAAGCTGCCACTACCCTCTGAAGCATAGCCCTCCCTAAAACCAGTCTCTGCCCAAAGGCAGCAGCACATCATCCCTATGCAAGTAAAACACCTCTGTGAAAACAGAGGTTCTTCTGTTTCAGAACTGCAGTGCTTCAACACCTCAAACCAGTCTTCATCTCCAGGTCATCTTTCATCATTGTCTGCATAAAATCGTGTAAAAATATCTGTGTAAAATTGTCTGCGTAAAATTGTCTGTGTTTCGGGGTGGGGTTTTTTTTGTTTGTTCATTTTGTTTGTTTGTGGGTTTTTTGTTTTGTTTTGTTTATGATCACAGTCTCCCAAAGTTACTACTGCTCAGTTCTAGCCTCCCCAAGCTCTCCGGAGTCACCTTAATCTTTGCTTTGTTCTAGGAGAATCTCAGCCTATTTGCTTCCCCCTCTCCCTTCCTTCTTCACTTGCCTTCTTAGTGTGCTTCAAGGCAGTGGGTTTTCCTTGTCTCTTTCTATCACCCTAAGCCCTGCCACCAGTTCCTATCCCTCCTCCACTTGACTGTCGTGTGAACACCTCATCCTCCTCTTCCTCAGTCTTGTGGGGTCACCATGGCTTGTGGAGTTCCTCTCCGTCCCATCCTTCCTCAGCAATGGGCTGCATTCTCTGAGAGTAGGAAAGCTCCTGCTCCACAGTACCATCCCCAAAATCACCTGACCAATGTAACAATTCCACCTGCACCTCCATCAGTGGCCCCTTCCCTCCCTGCCACCACTGCAAGGCACAGCACCAGCTTCCGCCACTCTCACTTTTGGTTTTGGAGCTTTAATTAAAACAAACAAACAAAAAAATAGAGGATTCTCCCACAGGAGAACTCCCATGCAGACACACTCCCTGGCCTTTGCCCAAGCTCAGCAGCACTTTGTCAAGCACTCTGAGAGGATTGTTTTCACACCAGTATTGCATAGTTACACAAGGTTAAGTATTAAACTACACAGGAAATGGGGTGGAACAATTACTATGTCCAGCACTCAGACGATGTCATTGAGCTCATTACCACATCAGAGTGGCAGGGGCTGTGGCATTGCATCTGTACTGATTAATGCCAACAGGTGGCAAAGTGTTGATGGCTCTGCTGGAAGATCCTGTGACTCCCCATACAGACACATCCCAGCTGTCAGAAACAGCCTGTTGCTGTAGGATGAGCCCTTGTTCCTGGCAGTCCCAGGAAGAGGAAAGAGATTGTTGAATTATGGTGTAAGAGGGAACAAAGCTGGTAAAATTCTCTGCATGGTTTGCTCCTGACTTTTTGCAGCTTTCTGCAGGCAGTGGAAGCATGGCTGGGCTGTCCTTATCTGAGACACCTGTGAGTGCAGCAGGGGACACTGCACCCATTGTCCCTCTCCAGACACCTCCTGGCCCTGCCTTGGCCAGCTGTCCCTGTTTGCTCATCCACAAGATCCCAGGTAATTCCCACTACCTCTGCAGCCAATGTAACACCTCCTGGCATGCCAAAACAGCAGCCCCTTCAGGAAGCCTTGGCACAGGATGATTTAAGAAGCGAGAACCAGGAGGGGCAGGGGAGGAGACAGACCTGTGGACAGGTCTGTGGACAGGCTGTGCAGTAGTGAGCCCAGCATGGGACTCCCATGCGGCGGCAGGGTTGTCCAGCAGCAGGCAGGACCACAGGGAGCACAGGGAGAAGTGTGCACAGGAGCAGCAGCAGCAAGAGAAATTTTAGGGGCAGGATCCATCCAGTCAGGCTTCCCCTTCCCCTCCCCAGGTACAAACACACCACATCCCTGCACAGATGGTGGCTACAGTGCAGAGCAGACACTGCCACACACTCACCTACTGAGAGATGGCCCAGGCCCAGCACACCAAATGTATCACAATTTCACAATTCACACCCCCATGGCATCACCAGCCATGCAGGAATGACTGATGGGGACAAAAGGATCCTGAGGTGCATGCAGCTACATTTCAGCAACAGCCAAGGTCATAAAGCTGTATTTAGAGGCACTGTATGTGTACATATACAGTGCACAATATGAGCAACACAGTGCAAAAACTGCTGTCCTCTACCTCTGTTCCCCACATCTGTCAAGATGCCATCAGCAGCACCCACCATGCTGTGGTTAACCCTGAAGCAGCTTTCCAGGTAGAAAACCTCACCTTTGCTTCCAGCCCTTCCCCTTGCCCAGCATCACCACTTCAGCCACAAGCAGTTTCCGTACCACAACCAAAGCAAAGCCATGCCATACGTACTTTCCAAGCTGTTCTTGTCCCGGCAGACACATGTCCTTTTCCTGGTTCTCATGCTTTATATGCACTCTGGCAAGTGACCTCTGCTCCCTCTGACTAACAGAGTAAATGGTAGCTGAGGTGCAGCTTTGCACAATGGCAGCTTCCCTGCTGCATTCCTGTTGCCAGCCCTCGCCTTTCCCCACCTGGGCGTTCTCCAGGCCCAGAGCCCTGGTGGGAGAGGTTTCTAGAGAAGGGCAGTTTGTTTCCAGGCTCCTGTGCTGCCCTAAGCCATGGGCTGCTGGAGGTGCAGTACCTTTCCTTTGTCAAACCTGAGCATCTGCAAGAACTGCCTGTAACTGTACTGGGTGACACGGGGATGATCTCTCTCAGGCTAAAAGCGCATTTTTCTGCATTGCCAGGGTCATCATCCATAGGACCACCTGAGCCATCTGGGTTTAAGCAGCTGGGAATGCCATCACAACCACCCACCCCTCAGCATGGACAGAGCCACTACTTGCCCTTAAAAAATTTTGTGGTAAAGGTGAAGGCAGAGTGGGGACAAAAAAAAAAATCATATTCTGCTTAAAGAATGAAGCTGGGAGATATTTGCAGGGATAAAAAGTCCTTTAGCATTTCTCTTGAGAGTGATGGAAAGAGGGTGGATGCAACCTCCACCTTCTAGATGGGAATGCAGGGCTCACAGCCCAGTGCAGACAGATGGGCTGGGTAATGACATGCAGGAAGATGGCACTATTTGTACCTGGAGAGGACACAGATAACCCACGACCCAGCCAGGTGGCTGTCCAGGGCTGCTGGTCAGTGACACCTTTCTGAATTAGGGGTTCCCTGGCACCAGCTCACCTTGATGTTGAAGAGATATGGACCCTGAGCATTAATTCCTCCGCACCTGCAATAAAAAACCTGGCTGGATCATGGGTTATCTGTGTTACCTGGAGCAGGAGAAGGATGGGTGCTCTCAGGTGGTGCAAGAGTGACATACACAAAGGTAGGAAGACAAACTCAAAACTTTATTTCTGCAGTTAAATAGGGAAAATCAAATGCAATCAAGGCAAGCTCCACATGGTGCATTTCCCAACAGTCAGAGCAGTGGTGACTCCTGCTTACAGCAGCTCCAAGAATACAGCGAGGATGGCAGCATCTGCAACAGGATGGAAGAGGAGCGTCGGGACTGAGTTGTGCCTCACCACACTCTGTGTATCACCCTAGTCCTCCCCCCTCCACCCTGCACAAGGTCCCCAGCGACATTTTGCTTCAGGACAGGTCACTCTGGTCAAGTGTCCATGGCCCCACTGCAGCAAACTTGGTCCAGTGTCAAGACGTTGGCAGGAGAGGATCTGGGAAGCCACCTGGCTGTGTGTGACAGCAGCTTAATGGACCAGCACCAGCACCCCTAGCTTACCAGAATATGCCAAGCTCCCTCCTGCGGTTGATGTCTCTCTTCATTTGGCAAACAGAGCACACTGTACACCACAGGGTGACACAGTAGTCAGAGCAAATGGACCCCTGTTGGGGAGAAACTGGTTAGGGACAGAGGCTTCCCAGAGACCACGTTCCAGCCAAGAAAATGTTAATCACATTCCAGGTCAAGTACTCTTTTTTTCTCGGCAGGCTGCAGCATTCTGAGTAGAAAACACTGAAGCACAAGGCTGGCAAACCCCAGGCACCATGGAAAGGAATGAAGGAGCCCTTTGTGCAGGCTGCAGATAGCTACTTATCTTTTGACTTCTGAGGTTCAGACTGGGAAGAAAAATGCTCACGGGAACAGACAATGTGAGCAAAGTGAACTTGGGACCCTATGGTTTGCCCTTGGGATGCCAGCAACCACCTCCCCTGCAGGAAGGGGATACACAGTGCATACACTTTCATGCATGCACTGTCCACCTTTCTCCCAAACCTAATTATGGATCTTTATCCATGTAACCAGCTTCACCTATTCTTTATTCAGCCCACAGTTATCTCAAGCCTTTCCCATCTTTCAAAGCTCAAAGAAAGAAGCAGCAGCTGAGGTGGATACGAATGGGGAAAAAAGGGGAAGTGGAAATCACTGCTGTGCTGAGCCCCTCCCTTAAGTGCAGAGAGAGCGGCCTTGGGGGCACCCTGCCTTTCAGGCTCGCAGCAGGGTGAGAGGGTAAGCTCAGCACTGACCGGGATATTGTATCTGGTGCGGTACAGGGTCCTCATGGCCACGCTGGTCCCACACAGGCAGCACTCGTTCATGTCCCCAGCCACTTGGCATGCCAGGCAGGGGAAGCAGAACATCCCGCAGCAGCCTGGCAGGGGAAGAAACACAGCACTGGCTGAGGCTCTGCCTGCCTGCCTGGAACCACCGGAGCAGCTGGGAGAGCCAGGTTGCCTGGCTGCACAGTGGCACCACTGAGCCAAACAGCAGGGGCAAGGAAAGTGTGTCCAAGGCACTCACAGACGCCACAGTCAGAGCAGCAGTCCATCAGGCCTGTCTGCCACGTGCATCTCGAGACAGAGGACATGGCCCCACCGTACTGCGGCTGGATCGTCACAACGGTTGGGACAGCCATTCCCAGGTCCTCTTCTGAAAGAGACAGGAAACAGGATAATCAGTGAAAAAACTATCGGTCAGAACTGAACCTCCAACCAAACTAGTGGCTAACACCCTTCAGCAGGCCGCCTTTTGCCCAGCTCCCTAGCTGCCACTGGAGGTGATAGAGCATAACCATATCTTGCCTGCATTTCTATCTGTTCAAGGTTTTTGCGTTATCTGCCATTTTATCCAGCCTTCAAAATAGCATCAGGTTGCTGATGTTCCCCACTCCACTCCACTCCATAAAGGCTTTGCTAGTGCTTAGACATGACTCATTCCCCTTGTGCTGAGCTGGGCTGGGCAGTGAACCCAGGCTAAAGGGAGTGACTTGGGCATTCCGGTTGTTGGACTTGGCGTATTTTACACAAGATGGCTTTAGCATGGGCACAGGGCATGTGGGAAGCACCTGTGGACTCATTTCCTCATAACAAAGCCAGGCTACGCACAAGAGAGATAGCATAAAAAACTTGTATCTCTGGTTTCTTGACGTAGGGAGCCAGGAAGGGAGAAAATCAATGTCCAAAGTCTGAAACACTCTCCTTGCCTTTCTGTGGTTAAGCAAGCAAGTAAACCTTGAAAACCAGTAAGCCTCAGGTCTAAAATAATAGTAATGATGACAATGATGATAATAGTAAGAATAGCAACAAGAACAATTTCTTTCTGCTTCTAATTCCCCAGTCAAGTAAAAAAGCACAAAGTATTTCTAGGTAACAATTCTAAGAAAGTTTGGGCTTGGGTGAGGTTCTCTGAGATAAGATAAACTGCCTGCTCACATTTGTTGAGCCTTCTTTTCTGTAAGTTGGGTTGGTTTATTTTATGTCTTAGAAACAGCAGTTCAACAAAGGCAGACCCACCCTACTGAGTGGCCAGCCTCCTCCTCCTCCTCCCAGAAGCCAGAATAGAAACTGAAATGAAGGAGTGATGCTGGGGGACGGGGAACACCTTCTTTCTCCATCCTTTGGAGTAACGTGTGCTTCTCCAGAAATCCCACTCCTGGCTTCAGCTGGCAGCACACACGAGCCTGCAAGCCCAGTGGGAGTGCAACTGGAGGTGGTATCAGGCGTGTGTCCAAAGGGAAGTGCAACGCCTCTGCCTACCCACAGCTTCCCTCTGCCTGCCAACAGCATTGCCACCCACACAAGCATTATTCACCTATTTTCTCCTCTCCTAGCTGCAAACAATAATGAAGAGTTTGAAGCATAGCTGCTCTTGCCAGTAACAGCACACCCCACTGAAGGGACAAGCAAGCACACACAGAGACCAGGTATCAAAAGCCATCAATATCCAAGTTTCTGGTAGGGTAGCTCAGTTTAAACAGAGTAAAGTACCAGTCAGATTCCTTCAACACATTTATACAATTGTGTTAGCATCAGAAAGCAGTAAGCAAAGGTAAACTCTCCATAATCCAGCTTTTGCGCATAGCTTTTTAAAAGCCCCCCACTTCCCCAGATAGGATTTGCCAGATAGTTTGATTTATATTTTGTGCTAAGCAGGAAAAAAGAAAAAAAAATCTCTACTTTGACACTATTATACCACTCTTCCCAGGCTAACAAGTTACTAATATTTCCATGCTTTTAGAGAACTAACCTGGTGAGCAGCCTTGGTCAGTGCAGACTTCCTCTCCCTGCACAAAGACGCTGTGGCGAAGATGAAACTAAACTTACTCCCTCGGATGTTCTTATTGGCAGTCAGCAGTAAAAAACGTACAATGGGTGGGAGGTAACTTGAAGGGGGAGGTCAGGAGCTGTGCCCTGTCCTTACAACCACAGACTTCACATGTGAAGAACACAGTCATTTATTTTTCCTTTTCCCAGGATTAGTTATTCTTTTTTAAAAAAAAATGTTTGCATGGTTATTGCCTTATTCCCTTAACTTTGCCCACACGTTGTTGTTGCTCAGGGAAGAGCTGCTCTGAATAATGTGCTTTCATTGGGACAGACATTTAAGTTTTCATTTCTTAGAAAACATATCCCACATGGGGAGGCTTTCCATAATAATTAGGCTGATTCGGTAAGTGCTTGTCACAGGCCATGTAGCCCAGCCACTACAGTAAAATTAACTGAGCAATTACCATACACACATAAATTTCACTTTATAAGATACTAATATTACAGTTTCTGCACTAACATGTCCCAAATACATAACCACTCATGCCCTGTGCAAGTCATGGCAGTTTTGGATGCACTTCCAAATTTTGTGGAGAATCTGTGGCACCAGGACAGCACTTTTTGTTTCCCAGCAAGATGCACATAGTGTGCAGAGATCCGAGAGAGGGTCTGGGTGGCTGTTTCTCAAGAGCAAGTCAAGCTCGATGCATCCCATGGGAAGTGCTGATGGTGAGATTCCCTTCTCTCTCACCCTCATGAAGAATGGGGAAAGAAGTTTGGGCTAAACTTCAATATGCAGCTTTGTCAACCGGCTGGGATTTAGGGTGCTTTAAGTGAAGGCTTTTGCCAGTAGTGCTGCTGAGAAAACAGGGAGCCATGCCTTGAAATGCTTCCCTTGGCTTCCAGCAGCTCCCAAGTTTAACTGTGTCTGTCCCTGCTTTACAATGGGGCTGCCTGGCCACTCCCTGGCTGGATCATACACAGTTGGTGTTCTTTGTAAGAACATTGCAATAGGCTATGAAAACTGAGGTTTGCAAAAAGATGTAGATCAGCAGATTCTCCCTAGAGGAGGAGATGCCTGACATCCCACTGGCTGGCTGGCTGAGGCTCATGGCCTAGGCATCTGCTGGAGAGTAGGGAAACAGGAAGCTGAAATGCAGTCAGGTGTTTTAGGTGGTAAGAAGGAAAGGCTCCAGAGAGACCTCAGAGCATCTCCCAGTTCCTAAAGGGAGCTATAAGAGAGCTGGAGAGGGACTTTTCACAAGGGCATGTAGTGACAGGACAAGGGGGAATTGCTTTGAACTGGAGGAGGATAAGTTTAGTCTATATTACAAAGAAATTCTTCATTGTTAGGGTGGTGAGGCACTGGAACAGGTTGCCCAGTGAAGCTGTGGATGCCCCATCCCTGGACGTGTTTGCGGCCAGGTTGGATGGGGCTTTGAGTAATGTGGTCTAGTGGAAAGAATCCCTGCCCACAGCATAGGCTTTGAAACTAGATGATCTTTAAAGTCCCTTCCAAACCAAGCCATTCCATTTTTATTTCTAAGAAGACAGTGGAAAAATTCCACTGAAATCAATACTCACAAATTTAACATATACTACAGTAAATGCAATACTGATGAAGATTCAGGAGCACAGATTAAAAAAATCCATCTTAACACCTTTTTGCTTTCTCTGCAAAGAACAAAGTATGGATTACACAGTGTACCGCTGTATTTTATGGAGCAGCTACAATCAGAAACTCATTTATTCCAGTTTGGGCCACTCACACATAAATGTTTGTGCCTGTTCTCTGTACCACTTAAAACAAGTCCAACCTGCAACTTCAAACATGACCACAAATGAGCAAAGCCACTTTCCCCAGCATGCTGCCTCGTGCCATTTACACAAACTAAGGTGTCTTCAGTGGTGAGAGGTGTGGTCATTCACAGAGAGTCCATGAATCCCATTGGTGTGCAGGTCAGGGGGCCTGCCTGGCACAGGAGGGTGCCTGGGGGCCTCTCTCTAAAACTCTGGTCCCACCAGTCCTTTCCAGAGACAGAGTAACAGTCTCA
Organism: Ploceus nigricollis; assembly: GCA_013399945.1. Taxonomy (NCBI): domain Eukaryota; kingdom Metazoa; phylum Chordata; class Aves; order Passeriformes; family Ploceidae; genus Ploceus; species Ploceus nigricollis. The sequence goes on from VXBC01012299.1 coordinate 47,264, forward strand.
GGGTTCTGTTTCAGACATGGAAAAGGTCTTCTGCATCAGAAACTTCACCTTTTTTCTAGATGTCTCCACAGCTTCAATGGAAGAACACGTTACCTACAAATTTTGCTTCCTTCCCACAGCTTGAAATAGCTCAGGCAAAAGGGAAATTCCTGAAATGGTAAAAGCTGCAGGAGAATGGAGCTGAGTAAGCGCAAGGGAAAATTTTCACAGCCCTTAGAAATATAGCTGAGGGTCAGATGCACATCTCACCAACACTGAAGCCACTGTAGGTGGTACAAGCAGAGAGCTGCTCCCATGTCTGCACATCCCCCATCTCTCCCCTGCCAGGGACACTGCACACAGTGGAGAGGGTCTGCTTGGGTGGCTGATCAGACAGGAAATGATGCTATGGCTGGGAGCGTGCAGTGCTATCTGGCCAAGGGGCCTGAACCCCTGTGCCACAGGCACCCAAACATAAAGTCCAGCACTGTGAAGAGCTCACAGGGCCAAAGGGTACCACTAGCTACGCAGCAGCTCTTAGCCACAGCTGGTCAGACCTAAAAGTGATTTCAAATCCCTCTACAATCGCATGCCAGCGCTAGCAATGGTTTGTCATGAGATGTTTCACACATCTTGTGTGAGAAAGACATCACACATCTTCTGGCTGAGCTTCTGCTTCCTGTGGCTTGCTACCTTTCATGCTTTCAGCGGTGCCACTCTTTCTCCAGGTCACTCAGACTTACAGGATAATGCCTGTTCCCATCTGTGACCACCATTTCAGTGATGGAATTTATATCCAGTCTAAACCTCCCCTGGTGTAACTTGAGGCTGCTTCATCTCCTCCTGTCACTTGTTACCTGGGAGACGAGACAAACTCCCACCTGGTCACAAGGTCCTTTCAGGGAGTTGTAGAAAGTGAGATACTTTACATTCAGAGCTGAACTCTCTGAATGCTTTGACATCAGTGCAGGAAAAAAATAAGGTCCTGTGGAATGGGCAGGCTGCCACTTTCCTACTGTCCTTACAACCTGTTACAGGCTTGGTTCTGTTCTTTATGCAGTTGATACAACTTATTTTATATTAGGTATATTTATTTATTTTGTATTAGGTATATTTCCGTGTTACTGTACCTGTCACAGACAAGAAGCTCTGCAATTTGGAGGAACTGTTTTGCAGGCATAAGAAGTCAGGGGTGGCTTTGGATTTTGTTTTGCATTAGGATGGGAATTTCCACCCCAGAAATTACAGCTGTATTGTTAGAAGCATTGAACTTGGCATGAACACTGTTCTTTTGTTGTTGGTTTTGTTTCCATTTCTTTTAAGTGTATTAGGCCCCTTTCTGCTTTGTTCAGACAAAATAACTTTTGTACAGCTACCTGGAAGTGGTATTTTTTGATGTTTTTTTTAAAACACCACCATCCAGGCAAAGAAAAATGTTGTAAAACCAATGAAGTTTTTTTCTATTTCCTTTGTAATTCTGGTACTGCATCTAGCACACTGCATTAAAATTTGCTCTGGCCTTTTGCCTCCATCACAAAATGCAGGGAGGCATTGCAGGAAAAGCAAAATCACCTCTTCAGTACACCAGGAGCCTTCAGCTAGTACCTAAACTTCTCGTTATCCATGGCTGGCTAAGATGCACATTTTTTCTTGGCAGCTTTCTTTTGAAGCTCAAACAGAGCCTCTCTCCTGGTATTTGCACTGTGAAATGTTTAGAAATCAATTAATGGCCCTCTCCTAGCTTTTGCCAAAGTGGAAATAGAAAAGGAGTACCTTTTTTTTCCAGGTCATGTCACTAGCGGCTGGCGAGATACCTGACCTACTACCATGGTGTTGCCAGTCTCCCTGGCAGCCAGGCCAGCTGGCACAGGCACTCCGGCTGTTTGCACAGCACAGCTCCTGCAGCACATACTTGGGAATAGAGGGAGGGAAACCCCTGACCCCTCCCATTAACAGCATTATATTTACCAAGAAATACTAATAGCAGAACCCAGGCAGAGTTCACCTAGGCTGACCCTCCTCTGATGAGTCTTCTCCCTGGGAAAGGGGAGTGTGAGAGCTCCCATGTGCCACTGTACGAAACAGGCTTCTAAGGCAAAGATGCAGCCCCACCCTGCAGGTTTCCAATGCCTTGACAACCTCTCCCTTTATCCCTGCAGGAGTAGCACCCTCACCTCTAAAGGGCTAATCCTGGACAAAAAGCTGGTGTTGCTTTGATACGCCCTTCTACAAAGTGCAACACACAGGCAGAGGCTGATGTTGGTACAGAGCTTTCTGTTTCACTGAGCAACTGGCAGTGTTTCAGTTTGCCCCGTTAGGAACATTTGACGTTTCCGCTGCCGGAAAAAAAGCATTTGTTATCTCAACATCCTGTGGAGGAATACTTGGAAAAGGAGGTGTGGGAGAAAAGCAATGATAGTGGAGAAGAAACTTCCAGAGGATGTTGTTTAGTTCTCCAAAAGCACACTAATAAAAATGATGCTTAGAGACAGGATTATTTGAAAACTTTTTAAGAAACTGTATCCAATTACAGCAGAAAGCATCTTAGTGAAGATTTGGAATAGAACACCTTGGGAATGAAGGGAGGAGATGTACCTATATCTGCCAACAGATCCAAACAGGAAGGTTTTAGCCAGGAAGCAGCTCAGCCTTTATCTCTTTTGCACTTTAAAAATTATTAATTTCTGTGTATTAATCATAAAATGCTCATGCAATTAACATCCTTGGTAGCCTTTTCCTTTTCTGCACTTTAAAAATTATTTACTTCCTTGTGTTAATCATAAAATTTTCACAAATTTAATATCCTCAGTATTACAGCCTGGAACCTAAATCTTTCTGGTTTTCAGGCAATGAACCTAAAATACAGCTATGTCTTATCTATGTAAAATGAAATTAAGATGAATTTGGACAACTCCCACAGAAAACATGAAGTGATTTTCAAGTTCTGGACATGAGGATTGTTTTGAAACTTTAATTTATACTGTATTTAGTGAGACCTTTTTCCTCCTCTCATTTTAAGATGAACACTTGTGACAAGCAGTCATCAGACAAAGGGCACCAGATGGTTCAAATGCACGACAAAATGTGAGTTCTTCCCAAATCTGAGCTTCTTAAAGACACTTTAGTATGTTAAAAACAGATTAATAACTTTTGCCACCATCTTACTAAAGTAACACTACTGAAACTGATCCATACTAGTTAGTTTACAAGACTTAATTACTAGTAAATGGCTAATAAACGAAGTTCAAGTTGGATGCATCAAATTCTCCCTCTACAAAATGCCACAAAACTGATCAGAAGCTTATGGTTTTTCATTATTAAACTGCTTTTCTTCAACTTCATACTTTCTCCACCCCAGAAATACAAACCATATTTAAGAACAACTTCTGTGTAAGGGCCATTTAGTTAGCCTGCACTTGCTATTTTTACTGTTTCTAGGCATTCCCCTAGAAACAAGTTTTTCCTGTAAGACAACAAATAAGACTGGTAGGCATAAGTCAAAACAAGCGGAATTAAAAAAAAATATGTCAACAGTTTGCGTGACGAATTTGTAGCCCAGGGTCAACCACTGCTCATACACACTTGGCAACAGCTCTGGGCTGCTCTGTTTTTGTTTTCAGTCCTTAGTCTGTGTTCAAATCACTCTTGACAAACAAGCTCAGCTCACTCTGTGCAGGCAACTTTGCAGAAGCCTGTCCTTTTCACATGGAAAGCACCTGCTGCAGCAGTCACAGCAAGAGCAGAACAATCTTCTTAAATACTTCTCTACTGACTCCTTATTGTGGACCTCACACACTCAGAGTCCTGACTGTTCCTAGACATCCCAGAAGAAAAACAGTTATTGCAACTCTTCCATGAAACAAGCTCCAACTCAAACTGAAAATTACCTTTGTAATAAATCACACTATCAAACATGTACAGCCAGATTTTATTTACATCCAAAAATAATTTTGCATTTTTACCCGTGCTGTCACTAAGAGACACCTGCTTCATATAAAATCTTGGGTTCACAGTCTCCAGAGCTTGACAGAAGTTTGCTGCTACTACACAGGACCAGCAGAGCTTTTTGGAGCTCACGTTTTGGAGCTTCTATGCATATTGAAGTTATTACCAGATAACCAAAACTTCCATTGTAGAATTGCATTGCATTGTAGAAATCAATTGCATGATTTCAGAAACAAGAATGTCTCCACCAGCTTTTATAAATAAACAATATAAAGCAGCTATACTTATATTAAAAGTGTTTTCCTTCTTACAATACTTACACTTCAGTTAGACTAAAATATCAGTATAGTGATTTCAACTATCTGTTCTCTGAAGGCTCTTCTACATTTAAGTCTTCATTTCCACAGATTTCCAAGCACAATCCCTATGAAGAGCAGAATTCCTACAGTACGATTTGAAGCAAATTTTTTCCAACAGTCTTCAGGCTTGTCTATGTCCAAAGTGTAAATCTGCAAAAGCACAGTATAACATTAGAGGATTATTATTCTACAGACTTAAAAATATCTGACACATCACAAAATTATCTGCAACTTTAAAAAAATATTCTTAAGCTCTAAAGTCTACCCTTACCTCCACAAGAAACAGGAATACTCTGCGTTTAAAATTTTTTTTGCATAACAGGCATCTGTGTTTGACAGACTTTTTTCAACATACAGCAGAAAAGTCAAGGATCTCATATGAACATGATTCCCAGATCATCTCAATGGAAGACTATATAAAACAGCCCAGTTACTGGTGTGTCTGGTTTGATACTTAAAAGTGCAAAAATATCTGGGCATGTAAATAAGTCTCTTTGAGATTTTCCTCAGTAGGTTGCCACCTAATTCTTCAATGTAACTTTAAATAAAAATGAATGCACTTTTCCATCTTTGCTGCAAGGTGTCGTTCCATGTTTCGGTAGAGACATGGCACTGGAGAGCCAGCAGTGAACCAGAGCAAGTGCCAGGCCCTGCCTTGCCACACAGGGCTGGTTTCAGTCCAGTTGCTCTTAGCCAAGTCCATGCAATTCCCTTCCAAACAAGGACCTGGACACCTGCAATAGCAGCCAGAAGCAAGGCCTGGCTTACCCACATGGCAGCTCTCTGCTGTGAGTCACAACTAAAAGTGAAAAAAAAAAATCTGAAAGGATTAACAGAGAAGGAGCCTCTAAAACTTCAAACTTTGCACTTCAGCCTTTGAAAAAGTTAAAACAGAAAGTATTTGATTGAAAGAATTGAAACCTTCCCCAGGAAGTCTGCTTCATTTGTGGTTGTAGAGAGAAATCAGGGCTGGGTCCTGGTCAAATAATCAGAAACACTCTTCACAAGCTTCTAAAATATGAAGTGATCTACACCCTTAAACCTGTCAGCTACTCAGACATTGGGAACTTGAAACACTGAATGGGCAAATTAAACTAAACAGCAGCTAAGTTATTCTTTCAGAAACACAAGGAAAGTAGAAGATATTATTTTTCTATTGGTGCACTTCTTGAGAGGGATATAATTTGACATCATCATGACACAAATTCCTCTGTCTCAGGCAAAAATTCAGTGAATCAAGGAAATCTTGGAAATCCTGGTCCTCAAGCATCTTACTCAGCTTTCTAAGCTCAGTTAAGGACACAATCAGAAATCCTGAACAAGAAGATAAGCACAAAAATGTTTAAGCAGGACTAATATTAAAATAATTCCTCAAAAAGCTACTCTGTGGTACACAGAACAGTTCTGCTCTTGTGACTTTGGCATTCCACACAATTGTGAATTCTCCATCATTTATACTCATTAGTCTGCATCCTCACTTATAAAGATCCTTAAAAGTGGTTTCCATTCATGACAAAACTACAGCACAAAGGCTCTCTGACAATTCAAACTGTAAATGATCATGCAGTGGATGTAGTATTCTTTCCCTCATACATTTCCAAGCACAGTCACTACAAAAACAGTGGCTGAGTGCCAGACTACATCACCACAAGGATTCTCTTACTCAGTGATATGTTTAATATCCATTACCTGCAGGAGCTCCACCCATTAAAATGCAACATTACGATCAACATGCCTTATAAAAAGTTCCACATTACCACAGATTTAACTGCTCAGACTAGCTACTTGCAGTACACAATACTCTGCCACCACTTACCTATCAAGACCAGCAATTAATTTTTGAATAGACTGACTTGTCACTTACTACAACACTGTATAACACAGTTGTTAAGATTCAGAAAGAACAAGATAACAAGATCCTATCTGCATCCTTTACTGACAAAGCTAATTTCTTTCTTTCTATTATTCATAAAAATTTCTAAACGAATGCAATGACAAGACTGAACTGGATTGTTCTCTGCTTTTAAGAGAACTCTTTAGAACTGTCAATTAACATAAAATTATAATGTTAACATCTGCTATTATGTGTGCCAGACACTGCAAAAGCTGAATCAGAACAGTCAACACCACAGTATTTTGCAGCACATTGAGGTGGATGTAGCAGCAGCTGCTGCTCGCAGTGAGGAGAAAACCATTTCCTTGAGATCACAGCTTAATGTGTGGCACTTCTGTTGGTTACAAACAGACTGAAACTCAGTGCTCCACTGTTTGTGGTCAGGACTGAAGGTCTCCTCAACCAAAAGGTCTGCAAAAGGTACTTCAGAAGATACAGCTTATTGTCAGAAGACTTTAGTTCTCTTTACAGGAACTGCTTTTCATGGGTAGCTCATGAATTGATGGGGGTTGAAAAGCCCTCTGACTTCTTAGTAAGAACTGCCTCATGGAAAAAGTATGAATAAATCCATCAAACCTGGTGTGCCAGGTGAGCCCCTACGGCAGCCACAGCCGAGTAATATGGGAGCGTTTGGTTGCAATTCATCCCTGCCACGCACAAACTCAGGAGCATGGCCAGGCTGAAGCCACTGAGCCACTGCTTCGTGTCCTCCTTGAACTGCAATGCAGTCGACTTCACACCAATCATGATGTCGTCCCTCTTATCCTGGAATGAAAAGATGAATTACAAAATCTATAATCCAATGCCACTTCATAAGAAAAATAAAAATGGGGGATTTGCTTAAATTTTCAATGCTGCTTACTAGGAACCCAATGTAAGGGCAGTTGTAGGTCCCCATATTAAAATTTAAACTAGAAGGTTGGTCTGAGAGCTGTTTAGCAGCCAGGAGTTAATACCAATGTCGAAGTTATTTCCACAATGCCAAAGCACAAAGGGTATTGTACTTCCATCTTTCCACCTGACTTGTAAAACCTTGGCAAACAGCAATAAAATATCGAAGGGCTGGGACTTCTTTGGTGCTGCTTCAGCTCAGCTGAGGGTGAAAAACTGCAAGAGGTTAGTTCTGCTGTTTGACAACAAATTAGTAAACGAAACACACAAACTTTTGTGTTTAAACACAGGAACCTGGAAGGTTTCACTGTTGCCCTACCTGATGTGCATAAATGGTGTCGTACACCAGTGTCCACATGACTCCAGCAAAGTACAAGGGCAAACACACAGACCACTCACACGACCCTTTGATGGCAGACCAGCCTAGAAGGGCTCCCCAATTAAATGTAAATCCTAAAAACATTAAGAGAATAAAAAAAAATAGAAGTTACAAGAATGCCAGCAGCAATTAAATACGATTTATTTGAGAGTGTATCATATCAGCAGCCTTTTGTATAATACCAACATCTCTATTTTTCTACCACTTATTTTCAGGCAGGTAATAAATATAAATAATTTGACATTAAATACTCTGGACATGCAAGAAAAAATACATATGCCACACATTTTTCCCTAATTTGAATTTGACTTCATTAGTGTAGGGAAACATTTGCACAGAACTATTCCAGAATACTCTAACAACAGGTCTGAAGGTAAAATGCTCAGGTGTCAGTGTAACAAAACATGTCAGCATAACTGGCTGCAAAACAGTACACAGCAGCCAACTATGGTACTTCTAGCCTGAAAATGACAATTTTGGTTTAAAAACCCCTGAAGACAGCTGGAATATGAGAGCCAATATACACAGGTATGTTTTAGTAGCTCAACCTAAAATACAAGCACCATCAGTATCTGTTCAGGAGTTATTTTAGAAGCTGAAGACTGAAATGCTGTACAGACAAATCTGTATTTAAGAAGTGTTTTGAAATAACCCCAGAACTACAGCTCATTCTCAAATGACAAACGTTTATTTCCACCCGACTCTTCTACCTCCTATCACTGCATCAAAACAAGGAACTGATTTCTAAACAAAAAACAAAACAACCCCAAAGCAACACATCAACTCCGATGCCTGTCATAAGTTAAGAAGCTTGTGGCACAACAGAGCTTTGTCTGTAAGGTATTTTTATTTTGATATAAAGTTATAGAAAGTCAGATTGCTAAAGCTCAAGTACTAATTTGTAAAACACCCCAAAACTACATCTGAAATTAAAAAAAGAGAAAAAAAATCTTTCCATCTCACCCAAAACTAGCTGTGGCCAGTATGTTATTCTCTTCATCAGAGGGTAGGTGATCACAAGGATTAAAGAGGCTGCTCCCAGAATGATACTGTAAAAAGTACCAAGAGGATTATTATTTGCCAGGCTAAAGATCAGTAGACACAGTGCAGCATTGCAGGAGCTGTACACAATTAGGAACTGATCTAATTATTTTCCTTTCAATTATAATTCCATGACTAATAATCTCCTCCCACTGACCCCAACACCTTTTCTACTCCGTGCTTAACTCAGGACCCAGAACCAGACTTTAAAAACCAAAAGATAACTCATACATCACCTGTAGTAATTCAGATACAGAAGCACACAGAGTGCCAGGCTGAGCTGTCCCCCGAGAAAAACCAAGGACTGGAAAGTGGAGATATCTCCAGCTGCCAGGGGTCTGCTTGCTGTCCTTGCAACCTAAAAAAGGGAAATAATATTACTACCAGGTACATCTGTAACTGATGGGCACTTAACAATGTTTGTTTCCTATTTTCTGAAGAGAAATGAAAAGGCCCTAATTCTGTTGTTTGCTTTTGTTTCTCTCTAATGGCATTTTCAGAATCCAGTCCCATTGATGTGGAGTTAATAGCTGTGAAAAGACCTTCAATCCCAACTGAGATACAGTGGAGTTTAGAAACTCTGTCTGGAACAAGAAATCATACAAGGTAAACTGAAGAAAGAAACAAGTATCAAAAAAAAGTTAAATAATGGTGAGTTACTTGCCAAAGGTGACCAACGCCAAAAAAACTCCAAATGACTGAATTTCACCTCAACATGAGGAAGAACTTCTTTACACTGAGAGTGGCAGAGCATTGGAACAGGTTGCCCAGGGAAGCTGTGGAGTCTCCCTCTCTGGAGACATTCCAAACCCCAGCTGGATGCGTTCCTGTGTCACCGGATCCAGGTGACCCTGCCTTGGCAGGGGTTGGACTGGATCATCTCCAGAGGTGCCTTTCAACCCTAACAATTTCATGAAATTGTGCATGTTGATGAAAATGGTATCAACTCTATTCAATGAGGTTCAAAAGCCAACTTTTTACAGAATATTCTGTACATAAAAAGTATCTTGCCTATGCTTGAATAATGTGAATTTAAATAAACTCTTTTAGCTTGTTCTCCCCCCTGCCATCAGGTTATGCTAACATCAAATACTGCTTTTGGCAGCAGTAAACATGTACTTGGCATACCTGTGACCAATTCAACTGCACAGTGCAACTAAACATGGGATGTTTCACTTAAAGAAAACATGTCCCAAATAATCAGTAACACAAAATCTAAACCCCAAACCACCATCACCTACACCTGTTGTTGGCCTGGCCTCTATGGCACCTGTGTTGAAGGCAGCCTTTTAAGGTACCCCAGAAAAAGCTGTGAAGGCAATTTTTAAAACTTTCCATCTCACCACATCACATAATGCATAAATTAAATCATTATATTGAAATTCCCTCTTACTTATCACATCCCCACATCAAATCTGTTTAGCACACATAGTTGCTAACACCTTCCAAACCCTAAACCATCCAAAGCTGCCATAAACCCCATTCTGATTCCCTACCTTCCCAATAGCACAAATACAAGTGCCATACTAAGAACTTCACATACTGGATTGGCTCATTATTCTGTGTCTTGCAGGGCTGAAAACCAAACTCCAAAACCACATGAGCAATACAGGAACAAAAAACATGAGGAGCAAACAGTGACGCATCACCAGGATGTTCCCCTCCAAGCCTGCACCTGTGCACGTTTCAAAATCTCACACTGGGCACTGCCTTTTGCTTATTTCCCTCTTCTGAACAAATGGGAGATGATAAATGAAAACATACAACATAATAGAAGGGTTGGGCACGATACTCTGAACAGCCAAAATTAACAATACAACAATAAAAGGAAACGCTGCTTCTAAAATTAAGGGAAAAAAAAAAGTCGTTCTTACATAGATAGTCACTAGCAATTGTAGCAAAAAAAGTGTTACTTGGTGTGTTCTGTGGTGCGAAACAAGGCTGAGAAATAAACTTGTTCAAGTACTGCCTACAGTCAACAACAGCACGTATTTTATTTTACACAGATGTGAGTACTCTAGAAGACTTACTACACTCCTGGACAGAGAAACGTTATATAAAATAAAATATTTTCTACTATTTTTTGGAAGAAATGTAGACAAATTAATTGCGTGCATCTCAGAGAGAAACATGGAGGAATTCCTGAACCTGCAGCCTGCGCTCAGCAAGGAATCACTGGCGATGTTCATGTACTTCAGTGCCTTCAGAATCCTTGGTGCTTGGCTGAGAAAAAATAGCATTTGTTAAGTGGAGTCCCCCTCCCTGGAGACATTCAAAACCCACTTGGATGTGTCCCTGTGTAACCTGCTCTAGGTGAGTTTGCCTTGGCAAGCGGGTTGAACTAGATCATCTCCCGAGGTCCCTTCTAACCCTAAAAATTCTGTTGATTCTGTGACGATGGAGATGAATGGGCATGTGCTTCGTTCACTGAATCACAGAAGGGCTTGGGTTGGAAGGCGACCTTAAAAATCATCTCGTTCCAACCCTCGTATTGTGGGCAGGGACACTTTTCACTAGACCAGGTTACTTGCAGCCCCATACAACTTGGCCTTGAACACTTCCAGCAATGGTCCACCTAAAACTTCTCTGGGCAACCTGCTCCAATGTCTCACCATCCTCAGAGTGAAGAATTTCTTCCTAATANATCCTCGTCCTCGAAACTTAACGTGATCGTTCTTAACATTCCTGTCATTTCCAAGACCTTTCCTCACTGTAGGTAATGAAAAAAAAAAANATGTGTCCCTGTGTAACCTGCTCTAGGTGAGTTTGCCTTGGCAAGCGGGTTGAACTAGATCATCTCCCGAGGTCCCTTCTAACCCTAAAAATTCTGTTGATTCTGTGACGATGGAGATGAATGGGCATGTGCTTCGTTCACTGAATCACAGAAGGGCTTGGGTTGGAAGGCGACCTTAAAAATCATCTCGTTCCAACCCTCGTATTGTGGGCAGGGACACTTTTCACTAGACCAGGTTACTTGCAGCCCCATACAACTTGGCCTTGAACACTTCCAGCAATGGTCCACCTAAAACTTCTCTGGGCAACCTGCTCCAATGTCTCACCATCCTCAGAGTGAAGAATTTCTTCCTAATATCTAATCTAAACATACTCTTTCAATTTGAAGCCATGCCCCCTTGTCCTGTCACTGCACGCTCGTGTAAGCAGCCTCGCCCCATGGTTCACTACCTGTCTGTCATAGTCGCGGTCCCACATGTCATTGATGGTGCAGCCAGCCCCTCGCATGAGCACGGCTCCCACGCCGAACAGGGACAGCATGCGCCAGTCCGGGAGGCAGCCGGGCGCAGCCGCCAGCCCGATGCTCCAGGTACACGGCAGGTACAGCAGCCATGTCCCTGCGGGGAGACAAAACCCGCGGGCGGCCTCAGCGGGGNCGGGGAACGGGAGCCCAGGGGGGGCACGCGGCCCCGCCCCTCCCCGCCGAGCTCACCGGCGGGCTGGTGCAGGCGCATGAGCCGCAGGTAGGGCTGCAGCAGGGCCGGCGCAGCACGCACCAGCTCGGCCGCCGAGAAGCTGCGAGGCCCCAGGGGCGCGGCGGGGCGGCGGAGCAACAGCGGCGGGGCGGCGACGGTGGCGGCGAGGGGCGGGCGGGCGGCGCNGCCGCCGCCATCTTAGCGCTGCCCCGCTGCCGGCGAGACGGAGTCTCGCGGCGCTGCGCATGCGCGGCGCCCTCGGGCGCCCCGCGCTGGGGCTGAGGCGGGGGGGCGATGTGGGGGGTGTGTGTTCTCAGTGAAATCCTCGTCCTCGAAACTTAACGTGATCGTTCTTAACATTCCTGTCATTTCCAAGACCTTTCCTCACTGTAGGTAATGAAAAAAAAAAATCAGATTTCCCATGTGGCCTTTGTATCTCTTCTCCTTGCTCACTCCGTTCTCCCACCATCTGTGTGAGGAACTGAAGTGCTGGGGGTTCATGACTCCAACAGCCAGCGAGTTCCAAAAGCAGCGCGCGCTTGGCTGAGGCGGGGTTTGCACTCCCCGATGCGGAGGGGAGGAGGAGAGGGCTTGGGGTGTGTGCTGGGAAACCTCAGACCTGCACAGGAACAGCCTGGGTGGCCATAACAAACCCACCTTCGCTTAGCAACAGGGGAGGTACCTGGGCATTCCCACCTGAACTAGATTGTGTTAATACCCATTGAACTTCATGTTTCAGGGGCTTCTCCCACCCCTGATGGATCAAGACTGCGATCATCACACATGAAAATTCAATGCATCAATTAAATCTTGTTGCTGGGTCCACAGGTGGTGTTATCTGTGCAGAAAAATTCACAGCACCAGAGGTTTATGTCCAAAAAGGAGACTGAGAAGTCCTCTGACTTTATTTAAAAAAAAGGGTGTAATAAACGCTAATCACTTGTTTTTAAAAATGTACAAAAGTTTAATAAAAATAAAATGGTTATAAAAATAATAATACAAGTAATAGTAATAAAAGTTAGACAATTAGAGTTAGGACAATCAAAGAAACAATAAAAGCAAAGAAAATCAGCACCGGGCTGGGACCCCTGTCCTGACAACGTAAGTCAGAAAAGGGGACAATGCTAACAGAAAGGTTACCCCTTAAAACTGTTAGACTGTTCCCTATTCAAAACACTTAATGTTTATTCATACATTTTATTTAAAACAAGAAATTCATCTGGTATCTTTCAGATGTTCCCCTTTAATCTTCTTAATCTTTTGCAGGCGACACTAAGTCTAAGTCAGGTTGTGAAGAAGGTAGCCTCTGTTGATAAGAAGGCCATAAATTCCTCTTTCCTGGAAAAGCTAAACCTTCTGTACATATTATCTCTGTGAGAAGAATTTCTCAACTCCCCTCTCCTTCTCTTGAGCTAGTAAACAGAACATCTCACATGCATAGTTTCTATTTTAACTACTAAAGCTTAGTTTCACTTACAAAACTACATTTACTATATTATTAAAACGTTAATACAGCATAGCATAATACATATAGTAAATATCTGCGTAGAGCCATACAATATGTGTTTATCACAAGGGGGAGAGGCCATGGGCATTCCTCTGGAGTCTCTCAAGATTTTGGAGGACGTAGCGTTCTTTTAATCCTATTTTCCTGGCTGCATGACCCTCTTCCTTTACCCATTGAGGTACTTGAGAGGTACAGGCTGCCTGAATCACCTAATATGTATCCCCTTCTAATATGCACTACACCCCCCTCCCCCCCACCTATTCTTTGTATCTCTAAATCCAGGATTTTAATATGGCCTTAGATGAGAAAGTCTCTGTCAATTAGCAACATTCCTCTGAAATTTATGGTTACTCCCGTTGCTTCTTTCACCTATCAGCATCTAGCTTTTCCTACAGGCAGACTCACAGTTTGTTTGTAAAGACACATGCTTCTCATTCCTTTGAAATCTTCCCACTATCTTGTCCTTTCTCTTTCTTTTCCTTATATATTTTCTTAAATTCTATCTTTATACTTTCTATGGTTATATTTATATAGATAATAACCAAAACGGCTGCATACCTCCTTTCCATCATTCTAAACTAAACATCCTGTATATAACCACCGGTCATTCATGTGTCATTTCACTCTTATCCACCCCAAGGGACCAACACGTTAACAAGAACCTCAGTTACCTCACCTTCGGGGTCATAACACCAACATATGAGTTATTGCACAAACCAGAGAGCAGAGGACAGAGCCATAAAACCTGTGCTTTTCATGGCATAGTTTTAGTGTCTAAATGTCCTCAGATCTAAAGATTCCTTGGGGAGTTCATTGTCCCTGTAGGAGGATAAGTTTTTTTTTGCATTACACACTTCCTTCAGCTTGAATGTCTCACACACTGGTAGAAAACAATGGAAACCATTTTGACCTTTAATTTCCCAAGATGCTGACTAGCAGGAGGAAGTGAAATATGAATGCGATGGACAAGTGACTTTAATGTTTTGCCAATGTTTTGCCATTGTTTTATTGTTTTAATGAGCAGTACTCCACAGCAGTAAAACGATTTGCACAGGACCATAACAGAAAGAGTTGCTCAACTCTGATGAAGAGTAGCTAATAATCCATATCCATATCACATTGATAAAGTCATCATGGGCTTTATTCAGATACAGATAATTACCTGAGGCGTGGTTGAATAGTGAGCCCTGGCAATGAATCTCCACAACCTCTCTGCCTGCCATGTGCGTAGGAACATGGATGCTCTGATTGTCACCAGGTAGATGTCCTCTATAGACACTGCTTTGGTGTTTTTGTATGTGTGAAGTGGCGAGGAAACCCTGGACTGTCTGCAGAAAATTTTTAAGGAGCTCGTGGAAGTAGAGCAGTAAAGTAAACTTTTACAAAGTAAACATTTACAGTTACTGCCACTGTATTTACATTCATAATAAAGTGGCCTGGCCCTTCACTGAAAGATAATCTAGGGAATAGCTCATTTCCGACTAGTAAAGGCCAGCTGTCTTGTTTAGCTGAAATCTGAGTTGATGGTCAAAGTGTCCCTGACTCCAAGGAGGTTTTCGGTTTCCTTATTTTCACATACACCAAATGATCCCCTGTACCAAAGTGTGATGCAACTTACTCCACCTTCCAGGAACTGATTTACAGTAAATTCAGTGTGAGTAATCTGACTTCCAGAGTCAAAAGGGCTAAAGCGAATTGGAATGAGTGTGAAATATGATTCTCCCTGTTCTCAAATAAGTGTACACACATAAATTCAATCCCCCAAGGTTTACGACATTCACAGAGGAATAAAAGCCCCAGAGATAAGGGTGGGGCAGGCATTGGTCCTGTGAGGGTGATGTTCGTCTCTGTTTCAGACCATAGCTTCCTTGTAGTGCTGGGATCCAGCATCTTTCCCATTCCCTGCACTGATGTCCCTCTTGCTACTGTCTAACAGTAGCTATTAGCTTAATGTGCAACACTTTGTAAAGAGAAGGGTAGTTACTGAGCTGTAAATCAAACCTCCTCACCCCGCCATCAAGAACAGGGCTCAAGAGGAGACATGGTTGGCAGCAGCTGTCATTTGCATGCGCAAACATCCCCAGGGCCCCTCCTGGTAGTTCCTGTGTGCCAGTCACCAGCACATGTATTGCATCTGAGTCACATTGGGTGGAGGGCTTCTGAACTGATGGGCAAACACAACTGAAACACACCAACCTGTGTAGCATTTCTTCATTTTTGTGTACTTGGGTACTCTTATTGATAATAAAAAGAAGCACAGGTAGTTATGACCAAAAGAAAAGTAGGGAGTGTTCTGGTATCAGCATGTCAAAAAGAAGCCTTAAAAAAAATGAAGATTGCCGAAAGTTGGTATAAATTGCTTTAATTAAAATTTTCAAATACAAAACTCACAAGCATTGGAATAAACAAAATTTTTAGCAAAGTTCTAAAAAGAAGCTACCAGGCAAATAATAACTTTGATATTTTAGTTGCAACATACATTTTTATAATAATAATAATATATTATTAACTTTATGTTGACTGTATGTAAGATTTTCCATCTTACACTCTCTTCTGTTATGGAACTTAGACAATGTAAACAAGCTCAGTCTTCCTCGTTTCTGATCCATGTTATCCATAACCCTTCACAGAATGCATCTGCTCCATCGAGGCACACACTCCTTTGACACATTGAACTCAAATATAACCTTTTTAGTGTGCAGGTTTTCATCACAGCTACAAAAGTACATCAGTTTTGAAAGTTGTCTCATTAAAAAGGTTCCCTGCCCTGTGTTAAACCCCATGTAGCTGGTAGCATCTTTTTAAAGCTTAAAAAGGGAGGTACAGTAGTGTGGGGTTGTTCTTCCCTGCTGTGCTCATAAATATAAGGCATTGAGAGTGGTGTGGGTTACATACCTTCAAGAAAAGTAGATGCAAATAAATATATGCAGAAGGCCACAGCTACTGTCCTAGGCTTTTTGTTGCCCTGGGGACCAGCAGCCTGTGTCAGGGAGCTATTGCTGGCACAGGGTGTGTATGGGGAAGGCACAGCTGGGGAGAAAAGCCACCACCAACACGGATTTCTGTCCAAAATCGCTGTTTTCCCAGTAGGAAGGATGTCAGCCTGACTGGGCATTTCTGTCCCCAGGATGCTCTATAGCAACTGATGTCCCTCTGGTGGTTGAGGGGTGAGTGGTTTTCCTCAGCCTCTTTTCTATCCCATTTCCTCAAGACAGAAGAGACCTGAGTGCATTAGGGAGTGTAAAGCAGAGAGAGATCTTGAGAGCTTTACTTGTGCATAGGTTCAGGAAAGTCCTTTCCAGCTGAACTGCCTGCAGGGTGGTACACGCTGAAGAGTCACGAACATGCACTGTGCAGCCCCCTGAGCACAGAGGGTTATTGCCAGGGCCTGGTGGGCTCCTCTCCTTTCCTTGCAGGGAAGAAGTGTGTGATGGCAGAGGTTGACCACCCTACAGGAACAGCCTGGATTTCCTGCGTCAACAACTCCCCTTTGGAAAGCACAGAGCCACAGCTCCATCTTGTGACTGAACAATCCTAGCTTGAGAAAAATGTGTGTTGTTTCCCCAAATCTAATAGAGGATCTGGTTTCTCTTGGTTTCTTTTTCTTCTCTGGTTTCTTTTGCCCCTGCAAGCACCCTGACCTTGGTTTGCTTTGCATGTCCACACTTTCCACCCCAACATACCCTCAGCAACCACAACCTCCGCTCAGGCTTCCCCACATAGTGTGAGGTCACAGCTGTACAGCTCGAATAAAAACTCTGCTCATCCTTTCTGAAGGAAAGCTTTTGAAGAAGCTGCTTTAGGAGCTGCGCTTGCAGAAATGAGAGGGAGAGAGGAAGTTGCAGTGCCTGGGCTGGCAGAGCCCCAAGTAGTGTGAGAAGCTGCATGGTGTGGAGAAGGGTTCCAGGCTCAAGCACAGTGACAGGCTGGATCAAGAGCAAAACGAGCCCCTGCCTGGTCTTGTTCTACCTGGATAATTCTCCTGGAATCTTCCTTGTACCACTTACCCAGTGGGACCTTATGTCTTCCCCAGCTAACAGTTGTACTAGTGCTGCAACATTTGCATCCCTTACCAGAAATTAAATCCCGTAGAAATGTGAATTTCTAGGATTAGAATTTCCTACTAGCCAAATGCTTTACAATTATCCTGAGTGTGTTTGTTTACCACTTAAATGCAAGCAATAGCTTTGGCGTTTTTGATAACATAAAAGCCGTAGGAGAAGGCTGGAAGGCCAAGCAGTCTGCTGGGACCAAGGGGCTTTTCCATAAGCTCTGGCAGTGTTTCATCATCCAGCATCCGTAGCACACGGCCATTCAGCTCAATAGACCTGGAGAGGGACAGAGAGACTGTTTGGGCAGCTGTGCTCTGTTTGCCATCGAGTACAAACTGCACTGGGCCTGAGTGTAAACATTAACTCAGCCCAAACCCAAAACAAACTTCCCTTGAATGTGTGTGTACACAAACGCACACAAACATCTGTAACACTCCCACTACAAGGAATCCTTCAGAGTGGTAGCACAAGCACATTTAAAAGTACATTTCTTTCTCTTCCAGTGACCTCAACAGCTAAACAGGCTTTGAAAAGTAAAAATTTAAATTGCTTTTTCTCCTGAAAAAATTAATATTCTTTTTTGCCCACAGAGCAGATCTTGTCCCTGTGGATGCATTAACAATGATGACAAAAAGACCCCACCCACATACAAAGCCTGAACATGTTGCTGTAAGACAGGAGCTAGCACTTGGGAAAGCAATATACCTGTGCTTGTGCAAAAAAAAAAACCAAACCAGGACTTTAGCAGCTGATCCAGAACACTGACACCTGCTAGGATAAACTTCCAAATTAACATCAAGTAAATGTCCTTATAACTTAGCAAGCTTTCAGCAGCCTGAGTTTAGGAGACTGATTTAACAGAAGTCAGATCTTAGTGAAAAAAACCCAGATGAATGAATGGTAACCTCTTCTTTCCCCTTGCAAACTGAATAAGGTGAGGTTTTAAAGACCATCTGAGCCTACCCACAGTCTTTTTCACAGGGCCTGGAGGAATTGCAACTTACCTGGAAAGAATGTTCTCTTTGCCATGAGGCAGTAAGAGGTACTGATCCACGTGCTTGCTCGATAGGTAATCTGGTAGCTCCAAATGTTGGGTAATGTTGTAGAGATTTAAGGCAAACAGTGTCACATCCCCTTCTCTGTACTTTGGGCTGCAAGGCAAGAGAAGGTGATGGTGGGGATCAGAATAATGTGTGACCTTGCACTGTCCCAAATGGCATTTGTTGACCCAGGGGTGGCCATGGGCTCAGTTTCCAGGATATTTCACCCTCTCTGGAGGCTTACTTGAGGCTGCTTGTGCAGTGGAGGTAGACACGGAGCTTCCTCTTGTTGGCTCCTGCCAGGCCAACCTGCAGCACCTTGGTACCCACCAGCTTCTTGTAGAGCAGTGAGAGCCAGTAGTCCTGGGAGGCACAAAAATACATTTGTGTATGTGCCAGGTGTTCCACACAGTGCTTAATCGCTAAAAGGGAAGCCCTGCCTGGGAGCAGCTGTGTTTAGAAGGTACCTTAGACACATTTTCCCCTTTATACACAACTCTCAGAGCTCTGTCAGGGAGAGATTGCACTTTGGAAACGCCCTTCTGCAGGGTACAGAGAACCTCGGGACTGAATGCAGGGGTGTGAGCTGCCCTTCCTGCAGAAAACCTTGTACCTAAGGCACAGGTGCAACACCAGGAAGAAGCTCCTAAACTTAACCCCTTTCATTAACATTGTACTTTTGAACAGGTATCAGGATTGATTTCTAAACCCAAGTCACAAGTGTATCCTCTGGAACTCCAGGATGATGCCTCAGAGCAGGGTGATGCCCAGTGCAGACTCATTTTTTCCAAGTCTTTCCTGGTTTTCAGAGAGCTTCTCCCAGCTCATCTGTTGGTCTTTGAGGTTTTCTTAGGAGGAAAACTGTTGTGTTTCTACTCTGACTCACCACAAGCCCAGGAAATTACTTTTGCTATCAGCCTTCATGCTGAATCCCTCTGCAAGGAAATGCGGCCTTCTGACACTGACGTGCTTCCTCATTTCTGTGCTAACTACAGGTGATGCACCTGGGTTTGGATTTCCCTGCCTCTGAAGCATTATTGGCTTGGTTAGCATCTGTACTGCCTGTAGGTGAGGAAAAAGGCACACAGTTTCAGTCCAAATTAAATCTATTTTAAATGAGGGAATGAAAAGCCCAAAGTCACAAGTCTGATGATGCAGCCTCTGGCATAGGAAGCAGCTGAGCAAGTAGGATGGTAAATCCCTGTATGCTGGGATTTTCAGCATACTGGGTCTTCTTTCAGGCTGGCTCTATGACCACCAGTGAAAATCACAATTTGGAAGAAGAAAAATGAGAGGAAAGCTAAAAAGGAAGACGCTGTCCTCTCACCCCAATCTAAGTGCTAGCAGTACAAAGAAATGTGCCGTATGTGCAAGAACAATGTATATAATGAAGTTTCATCACAGCAAAGCGTTATTTCCTAATAAATCAAACTATACTAAATGTATATTTCAATTTAATTATCCTTCAACCACCACTGTAGGATGAATATGCTCATGACCTATAACACTTGAGTGTTGACTTCATGGTGGCCTGGTTTTCACATGGAATATAATTGATTTTAATATCTCTTTTAACTTCTGTTTATAAACTACTCGTCACTCAGCTGAGGAGTAGTCAAACCAAAACAGGTCATCCAGAAAAACCTTGTAAGATCCAGGAGCTTCTATGTACAAACCAGAGCATCGTGTCCCGCAAATAAGTTTCTGCTGTGCTGAAGGCTGGTTGCACCCCTGGAGTTGGAGTAAATATCTTGTGTGCATACATATATATGTAATAATACATTAACCCGTAGTTGAACATGAAATAACTTTAGGTGCAAGGATACCTGTGACCATCCAAGCAAAAAAAGGTGTTGTTAAAATAGCTGACTTGTCCCTCCACATCCAGCGTTGCCTGTGCAGAGGTGCATTCAGGAGGCATTATTGACATACCGGCAAAGGCTCGAAGTTGGCATCCACCAGGTGATAGGTCCCTGCCCCGAAGAAAACCTGTCTCATTACCACATCAATCCCCTGCCTGGCTGAAAGACCGAGTTTGTCCAACCACCTGCCAAAAAATGAGGCAAATATCACACAGATGAAAGTGCTGACCTCAACAGTACTCTGTTGCCCCTCTCCACCCAGCTTGGGAAGCAGGAAAGCAAAACTTAGTGAGTGATGCTGACTTCCTTAAAAGCACACAACTAATTTCAAGTCTTGCATTGATTACATTAAAAATAATTTCAGTCCACCTCTTGAAGTCCAAGTTGGTGGGAACAGTTGCTCCATTCCCCTGTTTGTAGGTGGTGGAAACAAGGAGTGGCAGCGGATTCTCCTGAACTGGCCAAGGGTCTGAAGGCTGAGAGAAATCATCACACCAACAACAAGGTCGCCTGTCATTATCAGACTTTGACTTGCTGGCCCACCAGGCCCTGATAAAAAGTCATGTCTTATAGGATGGAAAAAAACTGCCCACACTCCCCAGGAAGCCTGAGGAAGCCACATTCCTCCTGTGAGGCAGTCCCGTTCAGCTGTCAAAATACATAATTTCCCCACACCTGGGACACAGTACTCACATAAAGCCAGCAACATAAGTGTTAGACAATCTGGGAGCCCCTCCTCCATAGGCAGAGCTCGTCTCTCCCAGCCACACCTTCTTGTCCGGCACAGTCCGACCAACAATCTGGCCAGTGGGAAGAAGAAAAAGAGATGATGGTTAATTTTTTGGCTACTGAAATAAACAAAATTTTGTGTTTTAGCCAAAGGCTTACTTAGGATGTGTACATTTAAGGGATAACACTCTGAAATGGGATGTCACAGAAATTTGGATCAAAAGGACTAGAAGTAGATTTACATCCCCCCTCGAAAAAACTTGCTACCCATGTAAAACAGGGCAAACATCACTAAAATCCAGGTCCCATAATTCTTCTGGTACTGAGTAGTGCTATATTCTAAGTTATAAGGCTCTCAGGATCAAAAAATACAAACAAACAAACAAACAAACAAACAAAAAAACCCCAAAAAAACCCCACCAAAACAACCCATAAATTACATCCCTGAGTAATTACTATATCAATAAATGAGAATGCTGTAGATGTGTGATGCACCTGGCACCATGTTTGCTGCATAGCAAACTGTTGGAGCTCATTTATTGTTAATATTGTAAATTTTAATTTTATTTTTTTTAATATACAATGTCAGCAGAACGCAAGCTTTGAGTATCCCTGTTTATTGCTAGTAAGAAGTAGTGCTTTATTTTGGATTCTCTGTTAACCCCCTGGAAACTGAACATAGGAATGATTGAACAGGACAAGGCACCTCCAGGACTTCATATATG
This sequence comes from Ploceus nigricollis, assembly GCA_013399945.1. NCBI lineage: Eukaryota > Metazoa > Chordata > Aves > Passeriformes > Ploceidae > Ploceus > Ploceus nigricollis. The sequence continues at coordinate 69,095 of VXBC01012299.1, forward strand.
GCTGTGGCAAAGGTATCCAGCACTTCAGGGCTCAAGAAATCCCCCCTTGTTGCACTCTGTCCATTCACATAGTAACTGAAAACAGGGAAAAAACATAGACAATATTAGGGAATAATACCACCAGTGGTACAAAACACCACTGAAAGTATTCAGTTGATTGGTACATTTATCCACAGCATGATTTTTCTGTCCAGTGCTTTTTAATTTTTTGTTTTCCAAATGTGTAGGTCTGTCACTTGTATTTAAGGGACTTTAAGATGTAATTACCTCAATGGAGTCAGGATATCACAGAAATTTCCACCAGCAGAAGTAATAGGTTTGTTTGCATCTATTTATTTAGAATAAGGAAAACATCACCACGATCCAGCTTCTCTAAGTCTTCTCCTGTTGAGGAGTCCTACATTCCTATGTGATTACTTGCTTTACTCTATCAAGTTATATATTAAAAATATTAGCTCACAGCATCTGTCCATCTGCTGGAATATTTTGGCCACTTGGAGGGAGCTGAAATGTGGGTGTCCCTATGGTGTGGAGGTTGCCTTCCACCATGAGCAGAAGAGCTTTTAAGTCTGGTTTGTCCAAATAAATTGGAATGGTGGATTTTGCATTTCATCCTGCTATCACTCAGTCCTACCAAAAACACCTGAAGCCTTCCAGCCACAAGAGGAAGCTAAAACCTGATAATCCTAAATGAGTAAAGAACAGCCCAGGAAGGGGAAAGGACATGTTTCATGCCTTTCTAGCAGCTCAAAATACATAGATAATTGATGTATGTATACATATATATAAAAAATAAGTATGTGCATCTTTTCTTACTGTTGTCTGGCTGCTGCATGTCATGTCCTGCTTTTGACTCTGGAAAGAAAACCGCCTTCACATGGAAATGACTTTGAAACACGTGGAGTTCATGGCCTTGGGGCCATTTTACCCCACTGTCCCCGTGAGCACTTTAAACCTACAAATCAAAGTCACTGCACAGGAGCAAAGGGCCAGGTGCCAGTGCTGTTTGCACTGCGGGTGGGATATGAAGGTGAGTTACTCACACAGAGCTTGAAATGACTCAGAGAACAAACTCAAGGGAGCAGGAGGAGCTGCTGGCAATTCTCCATGGACAAGGGTCAGCCAGACCTACAGGGCTTTTACTTTATATCAACTAGACATAAATAGAACAAACAAAATTTTCATCTTGCACATGTTGCATTCCCCGTGACAAACCCCCACTGCTGCTTTTGGGTCTCTGCACCAAGTAGACCCTTTGGAGGCTCCAGCATTTCTGTAATGTGCTCCCTCAATTCATCTCTTATTCGAACTCAGAAATTTGTGGAGAAGCCCCTGAAAAACTGTCGAAAGGGGCATTTCACCCTCCTCTTTTTTGTTGAGATTGATAATTCTGTTCAAATTGATATTTTTTAAAGAAAATGAGGCAGTAATCAGAGTGACAGTGGTATCCAAGTGGTACTTACTGGTGCCATGTGACAGAGTCAATCACCTTCCCTCCCGATTTCAGGAAGCTGCAACCAGAGGGAATGGTGGAGAGCGGGGGGTTAAGCAGTACCAGTGATGGGTCATAGCCCTCCCCTCTCCCCATGGCTGGCAGTACTGATAGTGAATGCTTGGGGGCCAGGCTTGCTATGGCTTTTAAGCAGGCTTTGGGCAGCCTGGCCGCCTCAGCAGGTTGCTGGGAGGATGAATTGACCTTTGTATAACATGCGGGTGTTTCTCAGGCTAAAAGCCCTTGTTAGCACAACCCTAGAGCCAGTGCTCAATGCTGAAATGTGTGGACCACTGATGTACTTCCAGCAGCTGAGTTTTACCTGGCTGAGTATTCAGGCCTTGAACTCAAGCATGCAGGTAAGATTATAGTTGTCGTCTGTCAAGGCAAAAAAAATTGTTCAACCCCTGCCTTAAAGCCTCTTCATGCCTCCCGCATATAGGGGCAGACAAGCCACAATTCTCCACACCTGCCCCACCCCAGGGAGTGCTGCTGGAACCTCACACCCCTACCTTCTCAGCAGTCTCTGTGTGTGCCTTCGGGGCTGCCCAACATCAGGGCCATACAGCTTGGCGTGCTGGTAGAGGGCATAGTTATTCAGCAGTTGGCGTAAGTGAATAAAATCTTGCCCCAGCTGGAAACCATCAATATGGATGCCAGATTTCTTCCTGAAGCTGTTGGGCTCTGAGGAAGACACATGCACATCAATACGTCACTCTTTTTCTGGGGCACGAAATAGGGCAGTTCCATCCACATGGGGAGCACCAGTTCCCTACGGCTTCATCTGATCTGGCATGGTGTGGGTGAGATATTTGAAGGTGAGCATGAAACCAAAAGCTCAGGGGATACAGCGTGCTGCTCTCCAGGACTCTGGAGAGCCATAGGTGGCATCCTGCACCTTGTGGGGCATTGTTCACCTCATCTCAAAGCCTTGATAGAAGCAGCAAAATCATCTCAATTTGCTCATTAATTTTGTCTTCTTCTAAAATCCCTGTGCAAATTAAGACCTTAATGTCTCTAAATAAAACATCACCTTGCCTTTATGTGCCATCATCCAAAATATCCAAAGTTATTAGCCCATACTCTCTGGTGGTACTTTTCTAGGTGATGGCTGGTCTGGCCAACAAGCACTTACCATTCCCAAGCTCCCAGGAGATGTTGTACCTCTGGGAAGCACAGTAGTCCAGCAGTGCCTGGGCATTTGAGCTGTCCCACTGCAAGCCACCTTTCCGCAGCAAGGCATTGAGTCCAAAGATCAGGTGAAACCCTGAGCAGTTTGCAAAGCTGTAGAGAATATCCAGTGTATTTTCTGCACAGAGGAGAAAGGAAGGGTATTTATCTCAAGGTTAGAGCGTGCTAGTTGAGCTCTGGCCAAGCAACTATCTTTACTGCCTGTATTTATTTAGCCTGATGTTGCAGATGTGCCAAACTTTCCCAGCCAGACAGAAGAGGTCAGGCCTCACTACACAACATCTTGCAAGCTTTGAGCACCTCCCAACCCCTGCAGCTGAATACTATTAAATGTGGGATGGCAAACAGTAGAAAAAGAGTTCTCTGAATATTTTTCAAAGTGGGTGAAATATTTCTTTTTCAGTGGTTTCAGCTTCTAATAGCCTACGGCCCTTTTACTGTGGCGCAGAGAATTGCATCCCCCTGTTTAAGTCATACTTGTAATGGTGGTGTTTTTGTGCTTTTTCCAGTTCTGTTCGGCAAGAATCAGCTTCTCCTGGCTGGGCCATTGGGCCAGCAGGACCTTCTCAACAGCAGCAAATGCAGGCCTCGAGCCACAAGCCTCTGTAGGGCAGAAGAAGGTTGATAGGAATTAACTCCTCACCTCTACAGCCAGCAAACCCTTGTTCCAGTGAGCTGACAAAGCATAGGCTGCAATGGCTGAGGAGCAGATAAGCCAACCTGGCATGCAGTGGTGTGGCAGGAATCTTGACCCACCTTGCTGCGGGCAGGAACAGGGCAATGCTTCCTGCACTGGCCATCTCATGCAGGGGAAAGTGCTGACTTCCCCACATGACTCACTGGCAGGAGCCATAAGACATGTTTTCTTCAAAGCTTATGTTTTTTCTTGGCATGCAAACCAGGAACAAGCCATAACCAGAGAGGAAGGCACCAGCCAGAGTCACAGGAAGTGTCTACTTAGCAAAGTGCTATGATCCAATCTAAACCACTTGACTTCAAAATTGAGCATCTGCTGGTCAGCTGGTCGTACAGTAATGTAGGATTGCACAATTGTGCTATGTGCCACAGGAATATACATTATTTTTTTTATCTGAAACACCTCTTGACACTTTTGCTAAGTTCAAAGAGAAAATACCAAGCTCAAGCAGTTGACAGGGGTCCATCAGGTTTGCATTTGCCTTGCCAAAGCAGCAGGAGGGCAAGGCTGCACCCCCAGCAAAGCTCTCTGGCTTTGGGAGAGAGATTGAACACTCTATTCTCCTCAGATTATTTCTTCCATCTGTTCCTTAATTTTCATAATGAAGCCACAGCTTCTGAGCTGAACTTGACCACCTCCCAGACAGTGAGGGAGCTCCCAAGATTGCTGCAGGGAGCAGAGGGCAGCAAAGGGAGAGTCTCAGCAGATGCCAGGGAGGATACAAGTTCCCCTACATCCTTTCTCAATATCTCACAGCTGGAACAGCTCTTCCCACAAACCATGCTGAAAGTCCACAGATCTCCTCTCCATGGATGATAGCAATACTGACCCTGTGGAGGCCCCCAGTGCTGCTGCTGTGCCCTTGCAGCATCCTCAGCCTTTGTCAAAGACCCTCCAAAACCTAGGATGGTTTCAAGTCTAACAAGTTGGTGCCCACTTTACCTTGCTGTGCCTGAAATTCCCAGAGGACTTTTTCTTCTGAAGTTGAATCCTTGTCGGGATCAAAGATAAGAAAGTCTGTCTCAGTGCCACCAAACCTCAGGAAACCTGGGGACAGGGCCATTGCCAGGGTACGCAGCTTGGAATTGCTGAGGAGGGAATGCCGAGAAACAGAAAACCACTATATTTATGCAGACTGTGTAGAGGGTAAACATGGCAAGCACTTTGAGGAACATGCTGCAGTAGGTGACCTGGGGCTACCCAGTAGCCTCAAGGAATTCCTGATGGCTTGCTGGGATCTGCATCTCAGCCCTCTGCACTGTACAAAAGGGACGCTGATGGCCAAGTGAGCCAGGAGAGGGTCTAATGGGCAACAAGGGGAGAATATATCTGAGGGAATATCGGCAGGGAGCCAAATCCTGGGGGCAAAGTAAGGCAAAACTTTAAAACAATCTTGGTTTTTTTCATCCTAAACATCCTTCTCCCCTAGATTTTTTTGGTTTTGTTTGTGCAACACCAACATAAGTGTCCTGTGAGAATTTGGGTGCAAAACTGACTTTACATCATCAGCCCCAACTTCCACCACAACAGCCAAAGCAATTGCCTTTATACCTAAGGGAGATCGAGAGTCCCTGCTGGGATAGGTGTTAACTCTATCAAAGCAGGTGTACAAAAGAACGTAACTGTGACTTGCTCACATTCCATGCAGGATGTGCAGCTCCGACAGCCAGCCTTCTCTGAGGGAAACTGCAAGGCATTGGAGGGCATTGGGCATGTTAGGCACTATCTGCTCCGTGGTGACAAACAGCAGATTAGAGGCCACCAAGTACTTCCTACTCCTCATGGTGGCAGGGCTGGCCTCAGGCTGAACCCCAAGGTGTGAAGGTGCGGCTGGATGTTGGAGACCTGAGCACTTTCCAGTAAAGCTGGTGACACCTTTCTCACCAGCTCAGTGAGGACAAAAATGTGCAATTAGTGGGAAAGCAGGACTGGAGGATCCACATGTTTATTGAACACTTTCATGGATGGTGATCCCACCATCTACTTCTCTGTGCAGCCTATTTCAATGCATGATTACCCTCTCAGTGAATAAATTTTTCTTAATATCCAATCTAAAGCCCCCCTGGTACAACTTGAGGCCGTTTCCTCTCCTCCAGTCACTTGTCAGCTGAAAGAGACTGACCCACACCTCATTACAACCTCCTTTCCGGTACTTGCGGAGGGCGATAAGGACACCCTGAAGCCTCCATTTCTCGAGGGCAAACAACCACAATTCCCTCCGTTTCCTTTTTTTTTTTTTTTTCTGCTGGCAAAGCAGCTCCTCTCCCAAGCTTATTCCCGATGCTTTCCCTGCATCCCCACAGGCCAGCTGCTTCCTCCCCGAGCACAAACAGGCCGGCGCGGCTCGCACCTGTGGAAGGTACCGCCTTCTGCCCTGGGAGGACGGAATTAGTGAACCCCGAAGCAAATGGGATCCAGCAGCCTCTCCCCGACCCCATTTCTAGGGGTGGGGGACTCCCCATTCCCCCCAGCTCGCTCCACAGCGCGGTTGCCNNNNCAGCGCGTTTGCCGGGATGGCCCGCCCCTCCCCCCGAAGACCCTTTCTCCTTTGCCCAGTGGGGCGAGACGCGGCTCACCTGAGCAAGACGACATAGCGCGGGTCCCGGGCGAGGCTGGCATCCAGGGTGAGGGAGAGGAAAGCCGGGCTCACCTCCCCTCGGGGGCTGCCCCGGAGCCCCAGCCGCAGCACCGCCGCCCGGTGCCTCTCGGCCAGCGCCGGCAGCAGCGGCAGGAGAGGCAGCAGCGGCAGCAGCATCCTCCACTCCCGGCCTGCCGCGCCGCCGCCGCCGGCACCACCCCCGAGGAGGGCGGGCCCGGGCTGCAGCGCTCCGCTCCCCGCTGGGAAAAACCGCGCTGGCGTGAGCAGGACTTTCCTCACCCTCTGGAAGAGCTCCAACACCATCTTCGAGCCTCAAATCAGCGGCAAGATACCCGACACCTGGCGTAACCCAAAGCCTTAACCATTGCAAAATGAACCTCTGTTTACAGCTAGTTGCTTTCCTGCTCACACCTTCGCAGTCTTCTAGCCACCTCCTCCAACATCCCGCCCTGCCCGAGCGGCCCAGGGCATTTCCATGTACAACCAGCGGGCTGGAAAATAGCTATAGGACTGAACGCTGCCTCTCCAGGGCTGGGTTGTCAGCCTGGCACCCCGTCTGCGGCTTCCACTGCGAGAAACCGACTTCCAGCAGCACACAGCCCTGTCAGGCTGAAACCTGACTGTTGCAACAGTCCATACTGTTGGAACAAGTGTTCCAATTGCAGAGGTATGAAACTTGGAATTACTGTTACAAAAGAGTTTCAGGCAGGCTCTGGGTCTGCCCCCCAGGTGCTCCCTGCAGAGTCCAGTCTGTACTAAACTCCTTCTTTGGCAGCAACTGGCCTTGCCGGGGCGGCCTGTCAGGGAAGAGCCAGCTGCAGCCACGGAGCAGGTATGGCTTAGTGTTCCATGGAATGGCTTGGGTTGTTCCAAACCCTGCACCATGGGCAGGGATGCCTCCCACTAGACCAGGTTGCTCAAAGCCCCATCCAGCCTGGCCTTGAACACTTCCAGGAATGAGGTGTCCACAGCTTCTCTGGGCAACCTTTGCCAGTGCCTCACCACCCTCACAGTAAAGAATTTCTTCCTAACATTGAGTCTAAATTGACCCTCCTTCAGCTTAAGGCCATTCCTATCTTGTCCTACCACTCCATGCCCTTGTAAAAAGTCCTTCTCCATCTCTCTTGTCATCCCTTCAGGTACTGGAAAGTGCTCTAAGGTCACCCTGGAGCCTTCTCTTCTCCAGGCTGAACAACCCCAGCTCTCTTAGCTTCTCTTCAAAGGGGAGTTGTTCCAGCCCTTTGATCACCTATGTGGCCTCCTAACAGGTCCACATTCTTCTTGTTTTGGGGGGCCCAGGGCTAGATGCAGTACCAGAGATGGAGTCTGGAGTAGAGGGGAACAGTCCCCTCCCCCGACCTACTCTCCCTTTGATGCAGCCCAGAATACAGTTTGTTTCCTGGGCTGCAAGAATGTTTCTAAGTTTCTATGCACACTACTGAAACATTTGCAGTTTTTAAACAACTACATTTAACACCACCATTACATTTCCCACCTGCACCAATTCATCCTGAAGCATCCATGTTTCTTAGGAAGTTTATTTTGAAAATGGCTGTCTGCTGGAGCAGGCTGCAAATCTGTTACTTTATTCAGGTGCAGCGCTTCCCACACGCACCAAAGTTGGGGCATTAATCTGTGGCTCAAGTGCTTGCCTGCCTGGCCCTTCCTGTTCCTGCTTGCTCTATGTTTTTGTACTATTAAGTAACTCTCCACCGGAACTAGAAGAACTTGACCAAATTAACTCTGGTTTTGATAAGCACATCCATGGCCCTGCCGAAAAGGAAACATCAGTGACACTTCTGACTGTCTCAGTATCTTAGTCAGGGTAATGCTTCCCATTTTGGGGGTGCAGCACCAATTATATGCCTACGCCCCAGGAAGGGCTGGGGTGACTATCTGCCAGAGGAATAATTCATCTATCAGCTGATGACTGGAGCACCAAACAAACTACCCAGCCCCATGGGTAAACTAAAGATATAAGAATGTAGTTCAGTGTGTGAAAAATCGTTGCTGCAAATCTAGCTAAGGTTGTTACCACAGGTGCAGGAGGAAAGGTCAGGAACTGTCAGGCAAGATGCAGCCTGTGCACAATTTCTTTCTGTTGGAATTCCCTATTTCTGCCTTTATTTCCTCCATGTTCTTCTTTGAGAGGACGTATTTTGGGTGACTTGCCACTGTGCGGTACTTCTCACAGCAAAGGCACAAGGTGTGTATTTCAAATGGTCAAGGCTATGTTTTGGGATCAGTTGCTGTGTACAGATGTGGGTACGTGAAGTCTGGCATGTCTTGTGTTTTTAGCAGCCTGCAAAACCTCATAGCTGGAAAACAATGCCTTCCAGCATTAGCTTAAGGTACTAAATGAGAAGTAGCAGCTTGTGCCTGGGCATTTTTCACATGGTTTTATACATATTTTTAAATATTGCAGAGTAGGGGAACTCAGTATAGATGTAAATACTGCAGAGTAGGGGAACTCAGTATAGATGTATTTGAACTTAATAGAATTTAGGGAATTTGAGTGATGCCCTGTGAGCTACAAGGAGAGCACTTAACAACTAGGACTAGGCTTAAGCCCACTTGAATGTTACTTGAAGGCAGTTCCAAACAAGTGTTCCATCCCTCTTCCTCACTTCACATAAAACCTAGCCCCTGACTTGTGACATCCAAATGCTTTGGTCTTGCAGCTCCTATCAGACAGTTCTGCTTCTCCCAGTAATGTCATTGGACACCCTGTGATGACTAGGTTTTTATAACTCAAAAGAACTAAAAATAAAACCTTCCAGGAATTTCAACTGTCTAGCAGCAGCAGCAGCAACATGCTATTGCTAGCAGGGGCACCTCTGCTGTTCCTGGGCAAGCACCAATAACTGATACATTTATACCTGTAGCTATACATATGTCAGTGCTTTACCTTGTGTATATTAAGGGAATTCAGAAGGGAAGAGCTGCCTTTGCAAAAGGCAAGCAATTCTTGTGACACAGATGTTTGGGCAGATGAACAGAGCTGACTTGTGTCAGACTACTGCTCTGTTTCTATATAAGAAGCATCAGGAAGATGAAACCAAGGCTAAGCTGATGCCAAGAAAGCATGGAAACTGTAAAAACAGAGATGCCTATCAGAGTGGTTTTGTGAGCTATCCTTCCTCCCTGCCCCAAGCCTGCAGCCAGACCTTGTCCTGACAGAGCACACAGCTCTCAGTAGCCCCTGCTGGTTTTATTTCTGAACCCAGATGGTTATGGGAGTCTGAGATGGGACACCCTGTTTATTCAGAGACGGAAATGACACCTTGGGTCTAGATTTTAGCAGTTCTTTTTGATATGCACACAGAGATGAAATGAAGCTTTAAAAAGAAGGACAAAGTGAGAGCTAGGCGGGACTAACTCATATGGAAACAGCTTTCCAGAACACAGGAATGCAAAAGGTCTCATTCACACAGTGAAAATTAACAGCTAAACATTATCCTAAGCCTGACTCTCTTACTAGTCCTTCCAGGGAGACAGTTTTCAGTAAGTTATGTACAGGAGTTCACAGAATCATGACACAGAGGAAGAAAGGGAATCACACAAACACAAGAACTGGTCTATGTGGGCAAGCTGGAAAGTGGAGTGAATTGAAATAAAGACTAAGAAATATGCTCTGAGGTTTTAGGTCAGAACATTTCTTTGCATCTGAACAGACTCGCACACACAATAGCTCTCATCCAATTTACTGTGGGTTATGAAGACATTGGCAGGAACATCCGACAGAGCATATTTTTATGACCTACTTCACTTTGAATCATCTACCATTATATCACATGGAAGTAAGATAAATTCATCAATGTTGCTTCTTTTCCTTTTAGACAGGCCTTAGGATACAAACATCCCATTGAAGCAAGTGAGAAGTGTTTGCTTTCCAAAATATCTTGAATCCATCCTCAGCATAAGTTTTCCCATAGCACATTCACCCATAACACACATTTACCAAACTAATGCATACCCATTGCAACACCTGCGTGTTATATATATATATATAAATCAGCCCACTGAAGCACTGAGCATCATCTGGCAGTACAAAAATACCATAATACCATGAGCAGCAGCTGTTGTATTCCCTTTTTTTCTCCTCCCCCATCTCCACCCAGGGGAAAAGCCCAGGTAAGAAAGCTTTATATGAAAAGCATTTAATCACACATTAATACAAGCAGTATGAAATACATGTACTGCTTTGCCTGATAAGCTTGATTTCAGGAAAATAAGACAAGCTACATATAGCAAAGTTTCAGTGCAAAATAGTGCGGCTTCATTTAATTTCTGATCCTCTCTATGGTCACAGAGAAAGCCTTAAGGGAATTGCATTCATCCCTCAAGGCAGAGCACAGTCTGTGTGAAGAGAACAGCAGAGACAACAATTGCCAACCTCTTTTTCTTTCCAGATCAGCTTTATGCAGATTTAAAACCACTCTCTTGTTTCAAACCAGCTTTTCCTACCATTTTCACAGGAGCTCTGGCATTTGTAGGGAATACTTGAATTTTTCCTAAATGTGTATCTCATCAAAATGTGATCTTGCATCAGTGCTGGGTGTTATGGTTATGTATAGTGTGAGGGTGCATTTAGCAAGCGACAGGAATATTTTTCTGCTGTTCACCTCTGCTATATAAATACATAAAGTGTACACTTTAATTAGCATGCAAGTACAAATATCATGCAAAGAATTGTGACAGATGTTACTAGCTCATTAACTATTCTGTAATAAATGCAGCAATTAATGGATTATTTCCATAACATCTGTTATTGCAGTAACTCAGTACTCAGAGTGAATAATTTTATAGTAACTTCCTGGGGTTTTTCCCCCGCCAAATCCACACAAAACTGTACCAAACTTTGGAAAAGCATCATCAAGTACCAATAAACCTCTAAGGTAGCTGTGTTTTCTTATGTGGGTAGTACTACATCTCCTGCTTAGATATGTATTCACTGTTATGCTGGAGTGAGCATCATCTGCCTTTTGAATGTAACACAAACCAATAGAGAATTTAATGTTATCTATCATTTGGTCAAAAATAGATCTTAATTAAAAGGGCAAGGCATTAAGAGACTGACTTACATATAGCCTCAAGTCATGGCAAATATTGCTTCTGCCCTTGAGGACCAACTTCACATTTTTTCATGTTTCCAAATCCAGTTGTGCCTTAGGCACTTAAATATCAGTAACAGGATTCCCCTGTGGGCACTCAGTGTACCAGTGGAAATGAATCACACTGCCTCTAAAATGTGCTGGTTTTAAGTTCCTGAGCTGGTTTAATACTGAATGCAGTCAAATATTGCATTTATCCAAACCATGTAAGCCACTATGAAATATCATAAGTATGGGTTTAGAGGCACGTTTATGCCAAATAAAGGCTTATAAAGAATTTATTCAATTGCTACCTATGATTCCTCTAATGCAACAACAGAACGAGCAGTAGAATATTAGCATTTTCATCAGTTTTTCACCATAACCACTTTCTATCAAGCATTCAACATCTAACATTCTCACTGGATTTAAAAACCTTTCTATTTATTTCTAGAACCGTAACATAATTAACCTGACTATCAAGCCCCCAGTTTAACTAAGGTTTATCTTACTTTTCCTTTACTGAGAAGAGACCCAATTTTACACAGAAATGCCATGTTTAGGTGTGCCACTACACTGGCTACCACAATTCAAAACTACTTTCATGCCCTCATGAGACCCCACCTGGAACACTGCATGCAGATCTGGGGTTCTCAGCACAAGAAAGCAATGGACGCTGTTGGAGCAGGTTCAGAAGTGGCCATGGAGATGCTCAGAGGGGTGGAGCACCTCTCCTATGAACACAGACTGAGAGAGATGGGGTTGTTCAGCACAGAGAAGGCTCCAGGTGTTACAACAAATGAGGGAGAGAGACTTTTTAGAGGGGCAGATAGTGATGGGACAAGGCGGAATGGCTTTAAACTAGAAGAAGAGATATTCAGATTGGATATTAGGAAGAAATTCCTTACTGTGAGGGTGATGAAGCACTGGCACTGGGTGCCCAAGAAAGCTGTGGATGCCCCATGCCTTGTGTTCAAGGCCAGACTGGGTGAGGCTTTCAACAACCTGGTCTAGTGGAAGTGTCTCTGACCATGGCAGAGGGTTTGGAATGAGATGATCTTTAAGGTTTCTTCCAACCCAAATCAGTCTGTGATTCTGTAATTTAACACATCAGGCTGCCCCAGCTTTCAAGTCTGTCTTAATGTGCAGGCCGTTGTCAAGTACTACACACCAGCTTAGAAGTTTACTGTGTCACAACTGAGGAAGGTTCAGGCTACTGTAAGTTCTAAAGTAGGTTCAAAACTACTTTAATGAAGCTTAACTTTTTGCTGGAGCAAATTGGGTTCAGATGCCTTTAAAAATCCTGACTAGGGTGACTGACACATGCCCATGGACTCTCAGAACTCAACAGGGCTTCTCAAATGTCAGTTCTTTAAGACTTCATCTTTATTTAGTCTTCACATTTAAGCAAGAAATTAACAAACTTTTTTAAAAAAGTAAACTTTCTGTCTGGAAGACTGCTTCAAAGGCATCCTGAAAGAATTATCTCAGGGAATTGCCAGAGGCTGAATATGAATTTGATATCTGCATTTTTTAAAAAGGCTTAAACTAGGCATCATTTATGATCTCTTGCACAACTCTGGGACAATTTCTTTGTTATGAATTGCAGCTCCTTCCATTAGCTACACTTAGAGTACAGAGAATCCTGCAAGCAGGCATTTCTGGGTAGCTCACTCAAGTGCAGGTGTCCTAAAAGGAATATCCAAAGATATTATTTAAGTCAGCTGTGAGCATAAGCTTCCAGCAGAAGTACACACAAAAGCACTCAGTCCAATTCCCAAAGCACTCCTAGGGCTATGTCTAAAACCAAGAATGAAGATGATTCTGTCCTATTGCTCAAGAAGTTCATAATCCAAACCTTCAAATGAAGTCAACTTCTGAATTCAGAACTCACTCAAAATTGTGGTATACAAAAGACATTAAATATTAAATTACGTTAAAAATTAAATTACAGCAGCTTTAAACAGGAGAGTTAAAAACCTTAAAATATCTGAATTTTGGATTCATGACTTTTTTTCATGACAATCAGTGGGTCCCTGGGATATCCATTGGCACTTTTAAGAGTTCTTCGACTTCTTCCTGTAAAGCCTCAGCTTTTTCACTCAGCAGCATCTACAACAAGAAAAAACAAAGGAACAAAAATTAGAAAACAAACACAAGCATAAGCTATAACTCTTAGACAGATTAAAACACCAATGTTTCTTTTCAAACTTGCACCTGGGTCTGTAAAAGACTGCTGCTGCTGCTCCCAGGACCGCAGCAGCTTTGCCTCAAAGAGCCAGCATTTTTTTGACAATTAGTTTACACCCATATAGAAAGCAGTCACACAAAAATTCATACAGCACACAGATGTTTTTCTGGATTCTGCCATCACATAATACACCAAATTTACAGAATATCAACAGTTTTGTCTGGAACCGTTAAGGAACATTTTTAACCTTAGACATTCATTTTCCATGTTAGAATTAACCTTTTTAAGTTGTGCCTGCTGAGCTCACAACTTCTTCCTTTATTTGAAATTTCTTACTACAGCATTTTACACCAGACATACAGGATTCCTGATATCAGCAGTTGTTTAATCCACCGCCCTGAACTGTTTGTTGCTGGCATGGAGAAGAACAGGACCCCATGCAAGCACTCTTCTAACTTCCCAGTTAGAGAAAATGCCATGAATTTAGTATCTGAGCATGAGAGTAGGGTAGATTGCTAGATTTGTCCTTGATGTAGATAAGCAATCTGCATATATCCCTTACTTTCGGCTCCCGCAGCAGCAAACTAAAAAAGCAGCAAGAAGCCTACAACATTATCTGAACATGACCTTTTAAGTGCACAACCCCCAAAGTTGGTATGCTTACTTAATGAGAATGTGCAAACCAAAACTTTTTAATTGACTGCCTTATTTTTAAAACAACCACCCATCCTTTTATTCTGGACATTCCCTTACTTCACCAAGAGCTTGCTCTTTTAGTAGAATCAAACATGAATCCAATACCATTGCAACAGCAGATGATGAATGGAGATAGAGAGAGAATACCATCCCTTGATAAAGCACTTCCTGCATTTTTTGTTTAGACACAACTCAGTGTTTGTTACAGAACCTGCATATTCAAAATGGAAAAGACAGGAAAGAATAGAAGGGCATGACAAAAGCAACCTAAATAGGTGAAGTTAACCCTGCACCTTGTTAGTTTCCATTTCTACAACCCTGCAAATCCTTTTCTTTTGTCACAATTACCATTAGAACTTCTGTAAGGTAAGTCCTGAGATATTGGCAGAACTGAGCATTTCAAGTATCAGATGAGCTGTCAAGCATTTTTGTCCTTTGCTTCCCCTCTAAAAAGCAGCACTACTTGGCTGTACACAACAGATTGTTCTTAGTAGAGATCAGCATTTGGATCACAAATGTCCACTAATGCCTTTACTAGTAAACTGAATCCTTCCCTTGTAATGTTGTTCAAACATCCACTTTTGACATATTGGAGGTCTGAAGCAGGTTTTTATAGCTTTGTTTCTAACTCACCTTTGCAGATGAAATTATTTCTTTGGCTTGACGTCGTGACAAGTGCTCAATCATCCTCACCAAAGTTTCTGGATTTGCATTAGCCAAGTGTGCTAAAGTTTTGTACCCTGCATTGTAAAGCTGTTTTGCTCGCGCCTGAAAGTACAAAATTGTGTTAAGATATCAGAACAGGAAATAAGAATTACTGGTAAGTGCCAATCTCTGCACCAATCTCAAACATTTCATTCTGCATATCAATCCAACTGAGAATCTTTATAGCTGAAAAGCACAGCTTTGCTACTAAGATTTAACACCCTAGCAATCTTATCCACCTCTTACGAATCCATTTCCCTTTATTTTCTCTGAGCCTAGATGATACCAATGCTGCTGTCTTCTCTTGTTGCCATGTTTTCTGCATTCACTGTCACTGACAGGAATGACAGTCCCACATTCTTTGGAGGTGTCTGTCTTGTTTAGCTTCCCAGATTAAAACCTCACTGCCACTAAATTCAATGGTTTTCTGACAAACTGATTCTACAATATGCTGGACAGGCAAGTTAAATCATTTTGCAAAGAGTAGAACCTTGGACTGAAGTCACAAATGAGCTTTTATTTTAACAGGAGTCTTTGACTTAGAGACTAGTTAAATTTCTTATTTAAAATACATGCAGTCCCAACATGACTTTGCATATTTCTGTAAGGATCTTACATATAAGAATATGTAAATTCTTATTCTGCCTTACTCCCATGAACTGAAGAATCCTTACCACAAAAGAAACCCGGACTCTGTTTTCCACAGAATTCACAGAATGACTAAGTTGGAAGAGACCTTAAAGATCATCAAGTCCAACCCATGCCCTAACACCTCAACTAAACCATGGCATTGAGTGCCACATCCAGTCTTTTCTTAAACACATCCAGGGATGGTGACTCCACCACTTCCCTGGGCAGGCCATTCCAGAACTTCATCACCCTTTCTGTAAAAAACTTCTTCTTAATATCCAACCTGTATTTCCCTTGATGCAGCCTGAGACTGTGTCCTCTGGTTCTGTCAGTTGCTGCCTGGTGAAAGAGACCAACCCTCACCTGACTACAACCACCTTTCAGGAAGTTGTAGAGAGTGATAAGGTCACCTTTGAGTCTCCTTTTCTCCAGGCTAAACAACCCCAGCTCCCTCAGTCATTCCTCACAGGGCTTGTGTTCCAAGCCCCTCACCAGCCTTGTTGCCCTCCTCTGGACACACTCAAGCATCTCAATGTCCTTCCTAAACTGAGGGGCCCAGAATTGGACACAGCACTCAAGGTGTGGCCTCACCAGTGCCAAGTGCAGGGGAAGGATGACCTCCCTGCTCCTGCTGGCCACACTATTCCTGATACAGGCCAGGATGCCATTGGCCTTCAGTACACTGCTGGCTCATGTTCAGCCGGCTGTCAACCAGTACCCCCAGGTCTTTTTCTGCCTGGGCACTGTCCAGCCACATTATCACCATCCTATAACTTTGCAGGGGGTTATTGTAGCCAGAATGCAGAACTCCAACTTCCAACTGAGTATACAGCTAAATTATTGTCCAAATACAGTATTTTCATAATTGCCGTGGCAGAAGCCAGAAGAAAACCATTGGCTTCAGCTCCCATTTCCTAAACAGATCACTTTTCCCCCAGACTCTAGACTGTTGTAGAATATCTGTATTATGCTGAATTCCCAGTAACAAATTATTTGGTTTTCCAGATACACTTGAAAAGCACAGTAACATTTAGCATACAAGTTAACATTGAAAAGTTTCATCGAGCCGGGTTTACTGACCTCTAGAACCCCTGCTACCTCCATCAGAGGGATGAGTTCTATCTTAACACAGTATGTCAACTGCTTGGTAAGCTCTATCAGCAAGGCTTTATAAACCCAGAATTCTTCCAATTCCTGCAGAGACAAAGATTGCTAAAAATCAGCTCCAAAGTTCTGTATTTGGGAAATATGACTGACAAAACTCTACTAAGGCAAAAAGTATATATTTGTCTTTTAGATGGAGGAAGCACTATTATTTCTCTAAGTCATCCTTTCAGAGAGCTGCAGAGGTGTATTCAGCATTCTTCAGCTGAACATCCCAAAGCTGGGGCAATTCTGAAGGATAAGCAATGCATTATTTCAGTTATTTCACCAACAGTACTGGCAGTGATCAATGCCTTGTACAATTTGTATATTTTCACATTCTCAGTGCATAAAGCTTGCTTTTACTATCAGAAATGTCCTTGTATAAGCATGCTTTGCTCAACAGAAAAAATAACATCAAACAGGAAAGGTGAAGAAACATTTTTGCACAGGAAAGGTGAAATACCACACCTGTATTCAGTTCTAAAGTAAGATAACAAAACTCCAGATTTTGCAAAACCAAGAAGAATTTATTTACATTCTTTTAATACAGTACCTCACAGAAATGTAGAAGGCAGGATGCAAAGGAGGCAGCAGAATTGAGGAGATTCTGCACATATCCCCGGGACAAGTTAAACTTCTCTGAAACACTCCATATATTGGTCTCTTTCAGTAGGGTATAAAGCACAAACGTCAGGTAGAACCTGTTCACCACAGCATTGTCCACATTCTAGGAATAAGACAAGCTAGAATTCAGAGCCAGTATCACACTGCAGATGTTCTGATAGTACTACAAGGCAAATCTTTTAATCTCTACTTCCTTCACAGCTTTAAAACATTTCTATATTACACACAAAGAAATTAGAAACATTAAGAAAACCAACCAATGGGATCAAAAGAACTTTAATAATCAGAACAGCAATAAACAACACTAGCAGGAAAATAATCTGGAATTTGCAAATAATCAAATGAAATCACTAAACTGTTATCTTAGGTATGAGAAATCACCAACCTACCTTTCTGATGGCTTGACCAGAAGCCATTTTTGTAATATAGCTTTCAGGTACTCCCACAATATCTGCTACTTTTTGCTCTGCTGCACTGAGCTGGTTGAACTGAAATAAAATTTTATAAAGAATTTTCAGATATTTAGTTCTTTCAATATTATAGAAAACACAAGTACATTGTTCACAGTGCAACAATGTTTTTCAATATCTCTATAGAATCAGTAGAGTAGTACTACAGTCACCAGTCACAGGCAGCTCTGAAGCTTCTTTGCCTACTTGTCTGAATTACCTGTAACTGTCCATCTCTGAATGCCTCATTTTAACAGAATTAAACAGATTATAGTTCTCCCCTAGTAAAAAAAAAAGAAATAGCATATTTGCCATCAGATTGTTATCCCACTTCATGTCCTATGTGTACAAACCCTCTGCAAATTTAATACACAGGATTACTGAATGCCCCAATGCACGTTTGCTAGCAATTTCTCACCTGTCTCAAGTATATCATCCAATCTGGGCTACAGGTAGAAGTCATATCATACGGAGTTGACAGATATAGGAGATGAAGATTGCTCTCAAGAACCAGCCCCTCCAAACCCTTTTTCAATTCTCTGTACAGAATATTGCAGTACGCCAAGTCTATTGAGCCTAGAATAGGCACACAGGGTAAGAATAAACACAATTAAAAACAGGCACACAGAGTTAAATGAAGTACATTTTAAGATAGAATCAGTATTGTCTTTACCTTCCACAAAAGCTTGTTATGCCATCTGAACTGGAGAGAAATATCTGTAACCTGAATTCCTGTTCTAACCTAACATGAGTAGCGAAGCAAAGCTGAGGAAAGGCAATCACCTGCTTCCATGTATGTTCATTCTGTGCGGTTTTGGAGTGCTTGTGAAATGTCTTGGCTTTACTGAAATCCTATGATAATTTTGTAGATTGAAGGAACCCTTCAGACTCATCCTATTTCAACTACATTCCATACCCCAAAATCTTTATGATACAACAGGAAAACAGAACTTCCTGATATATTTTTTTTATTACAATTGGTCTCCATGTCATATGCTCCCTTTCCCTCTTAAGCTTTCCAAGAAATCCTTCTGTTTACAATAATCTGTTCATAACAATTAATTGTAAAACAAGATCCTGACACACTTTCATTACAACCACTAAATCAAATATTTAAGTGATTTTTTAAGGGGTACAGTTCTGGTTTTGTTCCCAGTGGGATACTTCACTCCCATTTTCAGTCTACATCATGTAGTAAAACTCTTTCTCGACAACTTATTTATCGCAATTTAATAATAAGAATAAAAAAAGCCTTACCCTTGTATGTAGCTTTACCCAAGGGTGTGATTGTCAGTGTAGATTTGGAATTGTGGTCCTTCTCAGATATTCTTCCTTTTAGGAGTCCTTTTTCTGTTAGATTTTCCAGCCCATCTTTAATTATCTCTGAGAGGCTCTTCTCTTTAGACAGCAGCTGCTGCTGAACACCCAGCAATGTACAGCACATAAAATTGTCCACTTCCTCACAGGTAACTGCTATCTGCACCAGTTTGAGAAATGATTAGCATATTTAAAGTCATAATTTCACACGTTTAATACGACATAGGAAAAAATTACTGAATAAAGAAAGAGGCTGTGCTTCTATAGAAATACATCCCAACAAACATAATGATAGATTCTTGGTAGTGGATCTGATGGACTGCTCTCCATCTCTTCTATTATTCTAGCTACTGCATCATGTTAACTTGTTTCCACTGTTTCTATCTGTATTTTGAATCAAGTATCAGAAATAGAAATGTTAATATTCTATTGTATAATAAGATAGATAAAATTTTTGCTTTTACACATAAGGTAATTGTTGTGTTGTATGATTACTTATTGAGTTAAATGAGAAGATCTAATCAGATAAGGACAAAAATTTTATTAAAGCTTTTCTGAACTTGCAAGCCTGAGTGTTTAAGCAGTCTGTCTTTTTCTACAGAATCAACAGGTGACATTTTCTTGGCATTTCCAAGCACTTAAGTTACTCACAGAGAAGAGTTAACTGATACCTTAAGTCCAACCAAAGATAACAACAGGCTCTGGATTCCCTTGGTCAACTCCAGGAGAAGATTGCTGTAGCAATTCTCCAAAGGACTGTGAACTAAATTCTGAACCTAAAAGGGGCAAGGAATATATTAGTACAGAGGAATATTCATGCATTAATTTTATACTTTCAAAAAATCAAACTGATATGCATGATTCATCTTATAAAGAAAATAAGGGTAAACATCGAAGTTTACAGTTCCCATTTGAAAACAAGCCACATAAAGGCAGTTTAAAGGTATTATTACATAAATCAAATACTTACAGCTTTAAGAGGTGAACAAAAATTAAGCTAGGCAGCTTGGCTCCTCCTGTTTATTCCACCATCTTAACCCAGCAATTTAAATTACCAACAGCTTTGTAAAAATTACCAAGTGTTTGTCTTTTTCTTGCACTATGAGAATACTTTCTCCAGCACTGTCAATACCAGCTCGACCAGCTCTGCCAGTCATTTGTTTATACTGGTTCTTCTTCAGGAAGTCATTGCCAACATAAGGAGCTCTGAGAATCACTCTGCAAAGAAGTCTCGAATAAGTTATGCTTTATATTCAAATTACTAAAGCATCAATAAAATGCTACAAATTCAAATTCATTCTTTATATGTGCCCCTTATCTCGTAACTAATAAAAATCAAATGCACCTCTTTGGACGGATGTGTAAATCAATTGTAAAGCATTAAACTATTTAAGGTGTATGAAATGTGCACACGGAAGTGGATTCTTAGCAAACAATTTTTCATCACACAGAATACAGCAGCCCTATCATCAGAATTTGCCTATGAAAAGATAACACATTTTTGTTTTAAGACATATTCCAACTGCAGCTCCTTAGAAAAGGTTTATTTTACCATTTAAACACTATTCTTAGGAGTGTAGCTAAAGCAACCACTGTTCTTTTGAATAACACTACTAAAAACATTAAAACATTTTTCAATTTATTAAAACTTCCTTAATCCATTTACATAAGTGCTTTTCAGTGATATACTCTGAGGTACTTCCTACTGATTCACATTTCCTACATGAACACAGCAGTCTTGTGTCCCAAACTGAACACAACATCCCATATATTTCCAATTTGCTGGTAAAAGCACAAACACAGTTTAAATAACACTGAGATTTCCAACTTATTAAAGAATTTTTTCTTTTTACAAAGCAAAAATCAATGCAAAAATTAAATGCTTTGGCTCCTAACCTTCTAGCTGGTAGGTTCACTCCAGCAGCTAGAGTGGCTGTGCAAGCAAGCAGACACAGGACACCTGCAGAATAAGCTTCCTCTATGCTTTTTCTTTCATCATTTGTAAGGCCACTATGGTGATAGGCAATACCAAAAGGGATTGTTTGCTTCAAAACAGGACAGACAGTTCCATTTCCAATACCCTTTAGGTTCTTGATGAGATCTTGTTTTTCTTTCTCCTTGTGAGCTCTAAATTCTCTTGGAGGAGGAAAAGCATTTCTTTAGACTTTGACCAACCGTTAAATAAAAAGAAAATAAAAACCAAGAGACATGCTTACTGTCTACTTCTGTTCATCATTCATTTCTCTAACATCTAAGTTAGAGAAATAGTTATTTCCAGTAACTTTGAAACAGCAATACACAGGAGGCTGATTTAGTTGCAATAGAACCTTTCTTGTTAGGAAACACAGGAACAGAAGAGATCAAATACTGGCTGCTTTAGATTTTACAACTGTTTTCCCAAGTGGGTATAGGAACAGAGATATTCAACTGACTACCAAAATACATGCCCAAATACCAGGGTATAGAGAAAAATGTTTGTTTTCTAAGCTTCCAGAAACCAGGGACACAAAGGGACAAAAGGATTAATTTAATATGTTTTTCCTTCTTTTCTTTAGTGTTTTTTCTCTGACAATCATCTTTTTCAACTGTTTTGGTATAAAAGTAAGAAATTAAAAAACCCCTTTTATTTATTAAACCTTTTGCAGTTTACTATCACTTATGCAGTTAACAACTTTATATGACTCCATGTTCATTTACTTCTAATCACCAGGGAAAAACACTTGCAAACTAGATTACAATAAACCCTAAGTTGTAAGCAATTATTTCACATAAAATTAAAAAAAAAAAAGAAAGATAGAAACTTACTTCTTGAGGTACTTGCACACCATTGAAGCCACATTTTCACAACTCTTTTTAGTGGGACAAAAGATTAGGCAGGAATATTTAGGAATAACTTCAGTAACCAGTGCAATGATGTGGTCAGGATCTGCTTTCTCCAGATTACTAGAATACTGTAATAAGCACAGATTGACAAATACTTAAACCTAGGAATTAAGTCATAACTTGAATATTCAACACTTGTTCTCAACCATTGCTTGAATACTCCCATTGGATTTAATGTGATGTAATTCCAAGAAGTTGTAGGATAAGCTTTTCTCACAATCCTCACTTGAAAGACATCTAACTTGAGGGATACACAGATATATAAATCAAATTCTTTGCTCTTCCCCTTAATACTTAATTTTCTTTTAGCAACACTTGAAATATTGGCAGTGTATCATTAGACAGATTTTCCTTTGCAAAGGTAGAAATGAATCCCTACAAGGCAGTAGTAAGCTGGCAAAATCCCCAAAAGGTATCTTTCAGTTTTGTCTGAGAGTGATCAACTGTTGAGAAAATCTACCCCTGAACATAAAATATTGAGTATCTGGAATACTCAAACACATTACTTTTTGCATGTCAAAATACTGAAGAAATCTCTACCTTGAAGAGACAAAAAGAAGTGCAAATCAAGTTAAGCATTCAGTATTTTAAGGCTGGTTTTTTCATTCCCAAAGCCTACCACTTTTTTCTCATGGGTACTACAAATTAATTATCATGTTTAAGTAATTTCTCTAGTAAAAGGTCTGTAATCAAATCAGCGTAAAATAATGCATTTCACAACAGTTCTAAGAAACTATAAGCACTTTGTTTTTACCTTGAAATTAAGGAGACGTGAAAAAGCAAAGCCATTTTGTGTTTTGCTGTCAACTGCATAAATGGTGTCTCGTATCTTTATGTATTCCTTTAATTCTACCTAGCAAGATAAAAACCACAAAGAGAAACTTTAGTTAAATTACTCAGTTTTCTCTAAAGCAACTGCTGATGTACAGTTACAGCTTTTCTCTAAGCATCACGTCATATAGATACTCGCACATAAGCACACGCTTTAGAATTTTCAAGAGAACTTAATTGTTTTAATTATTTGCCTTGATAAAGTATGAAATCATAATGAAGAATGCCAAAATTGTATCCCATGAACTATTTATAAACCATGCTGTCCTCACAGCATACAAGAACCAGCAGTACAGATTCTAGTTACACCAAATGGACTACAGTGATTCATCACAGTAGCTGTAATTTAGGAATTGCGTAAGTTAAAATGAAACAAATGCCTTAGCACAGCAGTATAAAGGTTATTGCATTTGTGTATTTAGAACTGCATGGTGCTATTTACTGTATTGTTAGCAATTAGAGAGCAATAGCAGACCTTATATTATAATATGCAATTAAGCACAAAAGCTGTGATACAATTCTAAACAGATTTACTATGATTTGAAAGGCAAATATCTTCTTTACTAGTTCCTAGTATCTTGTATACAGACCGGTCTAAAATTATTAGTGTAGTACTCTGCTTGCAGGAACTTCTGCAGGTCTCCAACATTATTTAATGTTGCACTCATGCCAATGATTTGTGTCTTTTCTGTAAAACAGAAGTTGAGATGAATTTATTGTCACATTACCAATTTTTAACACTTCTGTTCAGTATTTAAGTCATGAGACTCCTTCTTCACCATCAATCTTTTCAAAATGCCGAAGTAGCAGGTTTGAAGGGAGAGGCCACTACTAAAGAAATACTAGCTAACTAAGAAACAATACTAAATTACAAAATACTAACTGAGACTTAAATGTAAAAAAAGAAGCATTTAATTGGATGCCTAAAGGGCTCCTACAAAGAAATGAAAGACATTTGACAATACTCAGGATTTCACAGAGAAATATCAAAAGAGCTTCAAAAACACCCTAACATCGTTAGAGGGTCAATTAACACTTCAATGAGTAAATACTGTTTATACATGAAGTCATGCCATGTTTTTCAAAAGCAGCCAAAACAGCACAGATCCAGAAAGTGAGAGTGTGACTTCTCTCAGAGAGGCCACAGCTACAAAATGTTAATGACATTAACTGTAGCTATGACTTACTACTGGTATAAAGAATTTTTGCCAGAGTGATTTCCAGCACTGCTCCACGACTTCCCGCCCCGAGCATATGCAGCTGTGGACAGAAGAGAAAAAGAAAAGGCAAGAATGCTAATGAGTTGACAGTATTTATAAAAAAACCTCCAAAACATATAGACATAAAGAAATACTACAGAACTGTTTTTGTTGGACTTCCTAAAGATACCCCTCATGTAAATTTGGACTGTTAAGTTCAGATGTATTACCTCGCTTAAAAAGCATTTAAGAATCACAGAAAAACAGGCTCATGGGCAAATGTAGACAACAAGATTTACCTTCCGTTTAACTAGACTACAACTGATACAAACAGTTAACTCCTGACAGTAAACAGTCAGCATGGAGATCTTTGCATTCACCAGTCTGAGGCACTTTTAAACAAAACTTGGTTTAAGCAACACTTAAAGTAAAAACATTCCTAGCAGCCAGCTTCTAGAAGAAACAGAAGTTAATGCTTCAGCTGCCCTTTGTTTAGAAGCTACAGTGCTAAAGTATGGTCAGTCAGCCTAAAGAATTCCAGGAATTAAAATCCCCGTTAGACATTATACACGTTACTCAACCCCACAATCAACCCTTGGTAGTGAAACTCAGCCCCATCACTGCAACAGGCAATTCTCACAGCCAAATGGTACTTGGTATTTTTCTTTTTTGTCAGCGTTTCACTGGTCATTAATACCAGACACAGAGTTGCATGGCTTCACATCTACGAGTTAAGGTGTAGGCTTCATAAAGTACATTCCATACAATTAAAATTATTTATGCTTTTTTGCAACCCATTAGAGACGTCTAAATAACAAGTGGTTATGCAGGAATTCACCATCAACCACTACCACAGTAGTATATCTCTCAATATAAATCTATTACTCTGAAATAGCAATAAATGCTTCATTAAAAAAAACCCAACCTTCAAAATTATAGAATTATGTGCCAATTCAGAACACAGAAAATAAAAATAATTTTCATGATGAATACCCTAAGCAAAACCAAGCAGGCAAAGAACTGCTCCTTCCTAAATAATTGCTTATTAGAACCCTAAAAGAACTTGCATCTGATAAATTGGAGTACATCTTGTGGCCTACCTCATCTACCACAACCAGGCCGAGGTCATTGATTCTTTCTGTTTCAATTAAGGAGTTCACCAGAGCATGTCCTTTTTCTATAGTAGCAATATAAAGAGATTTTTTTACTTTCCTTTTGATTGGTGGAAATCTTCCTTTACTTCCTGCATATTCTTCAACCAGGAAACCCAATTCTATCCCAAAACTTGATAAACCCCTAACCTATAAAATAAAAATCAATTAGAGAACAAATTCATGCTAATTTTGGATTTCAGAGCTGCCTCAACAACTCAAAAGAAAACCAACCCACACCACAATCAGCTGCTTGAATTAGTGAAACATATTAGCTAAGAATATCTATTTCAGCTACAAAATTAAAGTGTCTACACATATTATAGCTGGGTTTCATCTGTTCTCTAAAACTAACTTTCCCTTTATACCAAAATACGTTTTTATTTCAAGATCACTTCTTTAGCAAGTTGGGCAGCATAGTTCTTAGGCTGCACAACTGAACAAAACATCCCAAAAAGCCATTATTTCAAAATTCAGCACCCTTTACTTCATTACTCAACATCTTCACCTCATAATTTGTGTCTGTTCCATTGCAAAATTACTGACCCTCAGAGCAGCATTTAGAAGAGGTCCCTCACTTCCCACTGTATATTCATAAAATCCTTGCTGAAAACCAGGCACATGAGCAAGTAAACAAACATATCAGGAAAGATTTATATCAAACAAAGCAGTACCAGAAATACTGTATCCAGACCTTTTCTTGGACAATGGCAACATATGGCAGGATCATCAGAACATCCTTCTGCCTGCAGAGTAATTCTTGGAGAATTATTATTTCAGCTACAAGAGTTTTTCCACCACCGGTTGGCAATGAGTATATCAAGTTCTTCCTTTGCTGTAGGGATTCTAACATTAAGCAATCATGCTGCCACTCTGCAAAATGAAAATGGAACTATCAGCAACCCCAGGGCATGTTAGTTGATACAAAAATGCCTGTGTTTCATTCAGAACACTCTGAGCTCAGCCTTTGAGAGCTTTTCCTCAAAAAAGCACTTAAAGCCTTCAGTGATGGTGACTTCCAAAGTATTCTATAATCCAGATGGATAGATACCATCCATTCATCTAAAACACCAAAATAGCCACTTCCTAAAACAGGACAACTGCTTTCCAACATGGTTTACGTTAAGCATTACCTTAAATATTTTTACAGTATAATGGGTGAAACAGACAATACTCCACTAGCAGCTCTTTTTTTTTTTTTCCCAGCAGACCATTGGTTACACTACCATAAAGTGTTTCAATCCCTCGAAGTTGTCTGAATAAATCTTTAACCTTGCTAGGTAATCCATAAAAAGGGCCTATATCAAGAGAAGAAGATTCAATAGCTTTCCTAGCCACAAAAATCTCTTCGGATAAAACAGCTTCTTTGAGCCACTTGGTCTTGGAGAACTGCAGAGCTTGGGCTCTGGCATTTCCAGTCATAGCACTTTTCAGGTGATCTTTGAGACTCTCAGATTTAAATAAAACACACTTGGAGTGTGAGGAAGAGTCAGTAGGCCTGTTCCTGTATTCAGCACCAGCATAAAAAGACAATGGGTTTCTGATTTTGTCTGAGAAGGAAATCACATGTTCATCCCTCCCTTTTGAGATTGGAGGTGTTCTAGAAGCAGAAGAAAGTTCATCCATTTTTTCAAAACACAGAAGTTGCGACGATGACAAGTCATCTAAAATAGACTCCGTTAATTCTTGATTGCCATCAGCTGGGTCACTGTCACACATTTGGCAGGCACCCTCTTTATCACTTTTAAGGACAACCACATTTTGTGAAGCAGAGAAGTTATCTTGCTCTTTCTGTTGAACTCGTGACTGAAGGCTCCCAAGTACGATCTCTCCAGCTGCTTTCACATCTATATTTTTATCCTGCAGGTATTTGTGTTCAATATCATCCACTTGAGCTATCAATGAATTGTTTCCATAAAAGCTGTCATAGTCACCAAACATATCCTCCTCGCTATCGTTACTGCACTGCAAAAACAAAACCGGAGTTATTGACACCCTGAGGCAACACCACAGAAGGCAGAATAACTTGCAGAGTGCAAACATCAGAGCCAAGTCACCTAAGTCTGCCCCAACTTAACACAAAAGCATTTTGTGTGATGTCGTCTGTGAGGAAAACCCAGCTTAGGTTCTGAAGGAATGCCGTAACTAAGTGAAACAGATAACCTACAAGTAGGAGGATACGTGCGCAGAGAGATTATAGAGATTTTTTTTTAAAAGCTAAAGCCAAACGGCAGCATATCCTCTCATACAAAGTACGGCCCTTCCCGACACACACCATCCTCCCAGACGGAGCTCCCCTGCCTCGCCACCAGCCTCAGGATCCCGCCATCCCCTACCGGGGCCTCCGCCGGGGGCCCTTCGCCATCAGAGCTCGGTCTCTTGAGAGCCACCGGCGAGCTGGCGGCTACGGGCTGCACTGGAGCCCGGCTTCGCTTGCGCCCCGAGCTGGAGCGGCTCTTCCTCCACACGGCGAGCTTGGGCTCCGCCATGGCCGGGGCTGCGCGGACGCTGCGTGGGACCATCACGGCCGCGGCGGGACACAGGGAGAGACTGCCGGGCTACCCCACGGAGGCGCGGCCGCCATGGCAGGAGCGGGGACTTCTGGCAACAACCCGCCGGGGGAAGCACGTGACCGGGCTGCTGCCAATCGTCTGTCCCGAGTCGGGAAGACCGCACTGCTATTGGTCAGCGGGCGGCCGGCGGCAGTGACGCACGGGCGGAAGTGGCGGCGCGTGGTGAGGGTGTCATGGCGGCGCGGGCCGTGGAGGCGCGGAGGCGCTGGCCGCGCCTGGTTCTCGGTGCGTCCCTCCCGCTCCCCCTGTGTCTCGAGCGGCCGCGGGGGCGTTCGCGTGTGCGGACTGCCGCGCCGCGCTGTCGCTAACCTTGTCGCGCTCTCTCCCTTGCAGCGAAGCTGTGGGCGCGGCCGCGCCGCCTGCAGCATGAAGGGCAGCCTGAGCGCTCGGACCAGGTGAGGCTTCCCCGACCTGTCCCCGCCCTGCTGTCCCACTGCTCCCCCTCCGGAAGACACCAGCGGTGGCTGGAAACGCTTTGCTCTGGTCGCTGTGTAGCTTGGTGCTCATCAGACCCCGAATCCATTGTGGGGAGCGTAGCGCAGAGGGACGTCATCAGGCGCTGGAAGTTAAGGCCCCACGGAACTGTATTCCAATATCTTAACTAGAGCCTGTTAAACCTGATGTCTTAGTAGCTCGGGCGTGGAGCCAGCGACAGGACAAGGACCAGTGGCCATAAACTAAAAGCACAAGAAGTTTCACCTCAGCATGACGAAAAATTTCTTTACACTGAGGGTGGCAGAGCCCTGGAACAGGCTGCCCACGGAGGTCATGGACTCACCCTCTGTGGAGACATTCCAGCCTCACCTGGCCGTGTTCCTGTGTCACTTACTCCAGGTGACCCTGCCTTGGCAGGGGGTTGGACTGGATGATCTCCACAGGTCCCTTCCAACCCTGACTGTTCTGTGGCTCTGTGAAAAGCAAAAAAATCACCTTTCATATCTTGTAAGAATTTGGTGCTGGTTGTATTCTGAAGCTTGAGGAGGCTGTTCAGAAATACTTCCCAAAGAGGGACCTTGGGAGGCATTTCTGAATTTCTCTCTTTAGAATGTGTGTGAACACACAGAAGCTTCCTCAGGCCATTTGCTTTGAAATTATTTTTTAAAAAGATTCTTGTGACTTGTCAGACAGAACTACATTTTTACCAGCTTCTGCAGATTTTGACTTCAAGTAGAAAGTGTAAGCACTATCTTACTGAATGATTTAATAGAGTTACTAGTGTCATTGTTACTGAAATATAAAAGGCTGTTTACTTGTGAGAAGTCTTTGAAGTTGCAAGGTACCAAGAAGTGAGTTAATAAAGTTACTGAAAAACTTCAGTGGTGCACTAAATATCTCTTCTGGTTTCAAGACAAGTATTGATCAAAGGATTAAAAGTAACAAATGTTCTCTATTTTCTTGTGAAGCTTACAGGTGTTAATCATTCTTTGATTTCAGCCCATACAAATGGAGAACCCCTACAAAGACCCTCCAAAGAGATGTGTCTTATGTGGAATAAATGTGGACTATAAGAATGTGCAGGTGAGTTTTAAAATTGCTGTCCTTGGATGAAGGGAACTGCTTTACAGTTTTTAAATGTGTAGTAAGTCCAAAGTGATTAAAAAAAAAACCAATTAAAAAGCCATTCGTATATGCAGGGGTTTAAAACTTATGAGTAAGAATGTGTGTAGGTCAAGGGCCAAATAATGTAGTCATGCAAAGATGCTTTCTCTACTAACTATGTGTGACAACTTTGCTGTTTAACAAATAGAGTCCTTGGTTATAATTCAGCTGCCACAAAGCATGGAAGCATAGAAAAGCATAGAAAATACTGTCTAGCTCCAAGCTGTACTTTTTTCTTCAGGTAGAACTGAGTTTTGAAAAAACAGATGAAAAAATGAAAAACAGAGTACAAGTAGTAACATAAAGCTCCAAAAAAAAAGTTCTTAAACTGACTTTGATTTTTCTTAATTTTAAGTAGCTTCTTTCCCAGTTTGTTTCTCCATATACTGGCTCCATTTATGGCAGGCATATCACAGGTATGTGAAATATTAAATTAAATCATATACGGGTTAATAATAATATTTTGTTTGAGTATAAATAACTGTGTATCAGCAGTCTTTCTGAAAGTAACCAGTCCCAATTCTATACATTTTGTAATAGTATTCCCCTGACTTAGCTGCCTGCATCAAGGAATTAAAATATCCCTTAATTGTATGCATTTTGTGTTTAACAGTAAAAGTACACATGCATTTTTCTAGAAAAACTTAATCAAAGCTAGAGGGAATTGTCAGTAATATGCCTTTCATGCTCTAATGACTTGCTTAGTGTTGAAAATAATTCATCTCTTTAGGCTTGTGCAACAAGAAGCAGAAGGAAATTACAAAAGCCATTAAAAGAGCTCATGTATTTGGTAAGTATGATTTTGCTTTTGAATTTTCTAACTCAAGGCTACTTTTCTACTAAGAACACCTCCATCTTTTTTTTTTTTTGAACAGGATTTATGCCAGTTATGTTTAAGAACCCACAATTTCTCACAGACCCCAAGCTATGTAACATCAAGTATCCAGAGTGATATACTGTACAGAAATAAACAATAAAACTGTTTTTCATGTTTATATACTTGTTTGCTGGAAATGTGGTTTGCTAGCATCATGTGTGGTTGACTGAGGTGTGGATGTCAGTCATTCTTTTATTTTTCTTCATGAAGTCTCTGAAAGTTATTGTCTGAAGGAAGATTAAAGCAATAATGGAAACTGGCAGCTATATGGACCCCTTTCTCTGCTCACCAGACTTGCTAAAGCTCAGGTGGCTGGTTTTCCGCTTGCTGGGTTGTAAGATGTGGAGAAGTAAACAAGCACTGGTTTCCTGAGGATAAATTAATGTATTTAAACTGTAGCAGTTCATGTAGACAGCTAATTCTGTAACGTGTTCATTTGATGCTCCCTGCATCAGGATGTTTATTCACCAGCAGCTTGAAGTTGTATCACTTTGAGGCAGTATGTGACATGCTTATCTGACTGATAGCATCCTGTAGCATAGGCTTTGAACCCTGAGAGAGAGAAGACAGATGGAACTCTGGAAGGCAAAGTGAGTGAATGTCATCTTGGATTTATCTTTATGCTGAACAGGATTCTTGCACTGGGGAAAAAAAACCAATCTGCAGAAATGTCCTGTTACGTACATCCTTGCAATGCTAGAGATTGATACATCACTAGAATACACCAGCAGTAGCTTTTGGTGTGAAGTCATCTGACAGATCCGAAAGTAGGAGAGTGTGGGTATTCCTTTGCATCTCTGTTTCTTTCAAACACATCCTCATCTGTTTCAGTGCTACTCAGTGTAAGCTTCCTTTCCTGGTCACTGTCCTCTTGGTCTTGAAGTGGTTCTTGGTGAAGCTGCAATGATCTGGACTTCTTGGATGACTTTGAAACTGATGTGGTTCCCCTGACCTTACGCTTGTTTAGATGCCTTGTTTCAGCTTCAGTGAAGTCTCTTTCCTCTACCATGAGAGTCAATTTGTCCATGACGTTAATATGATGATCTGTGTTACAGCAGTTCTTGGATATTTGTTGGCCTTTGAAGGAAACAATGCATGTTTGAAGTCTGGAATTGGGGAAAAATGTTTGTAGTGCCTGGCAAAGGAGAATATTCTCCTTTGGCTCTGCTGGGTGGTTTTTGTCTTCTCCTGAGGAAAAAAAATCAAAGTCAGAGTTGCAGAACCTCTTGCACCACTGCTGTTTTGGCTGCCTCAGGTTCAGAAGTGTTTTCTGCTTCTGCCACTTGAGTCAACTTTGGAAGGGCAAGGCTTGCATCACATTTGGTTAACTTACCCAAACAATTTTGTTGCTTTTTCCTCTTTATTTCTTCTTTTAGTTGGCTCACCTCTGCTAAGAGTTTCTCTACAGATCGTTCACTGACTTCTACTGTAATGCATATTTTCTGTAAGAAGAAGAGTGTGTTGATCAGAGTAACAGTATTCACAGTTGCTGATTTTAAAATTGTTGCAAAATCCTTGAAGGTACTCATGGTTAAGTTGGACACAGAGTAGTAAAAAGCTTAAGTAATGATTTGGAGGTGATTTGTCAGATAACTTAAATTTTGTGTTGAACAAGGTGCAAGATGTTTTATTTGATCCCATCTAGGCAAAGGAGATCTAACAAACTACAGATAGTACTCCTTCAAAATAATCCTCTTGTGAGAATTTATTCATGAACTTGAAGATTAAACATTGTACTTTAATCAAATGGGAACTTAAATCCTGAGCTTTGAGAATGTAGTGTGCAACATAGTAAATAGAACTTGCTGACCTTTCAGTTTTCCATGTTATGGACATGGCTTTATTTTCTCATGCAGTGCAAGATGTTGTAGCCCTTGGCTACCTTGGTTTTGTAGAACTGATGAAGGTAGGCAGGCCTCCCTGGCTTACCTTCAGTTCCTCCTGCAAGGTGGCATACATCTCATTTATCTTATGAACCTCTTGTAGGGACCCATCTTCATGGAAGAATTCTGACCTGCAACCAGGAGTAGAACAGCATAATTGCAAGCTAGTGATCCCAGTGCTTACTTAGTAGGACTTTAGTGAGTAAAGAAGCATTTTGAGCTTCAATGCCAGATGCCTGTGTTGAGACAGACAGCTCCTGGCAAAATATGGGACTGAATTAATTTCCTAGTATGCTGGAATGGTAAGTAATTGTAGAAAACAGGTCAAGAAGTGAAACAAGGTATGGCTATAACATTTGCAAAAGCACTTGTATGCTCTTATAGAAAGGTAAGTGTAGTTATGGTAGTGGGAAGCTACAGCTGTCAGTAAATACAACATGTATTGTACCTGTGTTGTCTCACAGCTCTCACAAAACCAGAGGATACACAGGAACCGGACACTGTTCTGTAACCTTGCTGTTCTGCCATGCCCAAGTTGGTAACAACTAAAGGGACTTTCTGGAAAAGACTTAAAATGCATAAGTATGAAAACATGATCTCTTAATATCCAAAGATGTTTCATTGAAAGTTAAATGTTTTTGGCCATTCAGGATCCGAGGGGAGGATTACAGTACAGTTAATCCTTGCTAAATGTATTACATCATTTACAGATGAGGCTAAAGGCAAATTCCAAGAACAACCAGAAGCTGAGCAATGTCCATAATTTCCCCTCTTTCTGACTACAACACACACTAATGCAACATTTGCTTGCTAAGCCTAGCCTGTGAGCAGAATATCTCTAAAGATAAAGTTAACACCAATTTAAATATTTTGATGAACACCATGTATCCATGTATGGTTGAAGTCCTGTACACAAAACAATTTGATCAGGAGTAGCTTATTTGTGTAAATAAACTGATAGAGTCTGCTTGGTGATGCTGGCCTACAGATAAAAAGGGCAATCCCAGCATAGAATTCCAGGGTAAGCTTTCACCTGGGCTGTGGCAACATAAGGAATAAGATTATTACAAGTTTAAGTTTCAAAGGTAAAATAAGCAGTGTTACTGATTCAGTTGCATAAAGTAGAGAAACTTTCAAGTTCTAGCACATGCTGTAGACATTACCCTTCCTGAGGCCGATGTAGAGCATGTTCCAATCTGTAAGTAGAACAACTTTCTGTCATCACACTAGAGGTTAAAAGGAGGAATACAAGCCCCTGATTTGATAGGTGTGACTGCAGGTTTTTATGAAGAACTCTTTCCCGGAATGTCATGGTCTGGTCTGTGTTACGTCTGAATTTGTACCATCCTATTACACTCTGCAGGCAGAAGAAAATTCACAGTTACTGTTGAATCATGGTGTCCCTGTGTGTCACTGAAGCAAGTTTCATTCAGTGCAAAGTCATGTCTGAATTGTTTGCTAGTAGGTGCATAGTCAAGCAATTAATTAACTTGAAACCTTTAAAACTTCTAAGCCTAATTCCCATCTTCTTTCCTTCAAAACCATGTGTTGAATTGGTCTGTTTCTTAGCCTGTGTTCAAGTTGAAAATGCAAGCTTTCTTCTGTTTTGTTGTTTCTTTTCAGCTTCTACTTTCTCCTTGTAAAACTTTGTTCTGTGGAAAAAAGTTTAGTTTTTTTGATGAAGTGGTCCTTAACCACTTGTGAGCTGATCTCAACTGATCTTAAGGTGGAAATTGGTGCAATTCCTTTGGGATCCTTGAAGTGTTCACTTGAGAAATTCATAATTCAAAATAAAGTTGTAACACATACGTAGGCAAATCCTAGTCAAAGATAAGCTAAACTGGTTTTTTATGGAGGAAAAGGATGTAGCTGCCTTGACCAGCAGCATGAGGGACTATAAAAGGTTTAAAATGAGAAAAGAAAAAGCCTTGATGCAAGAAGTAGCCAGAACAGCCTCCAAAATTTGAGTAAGCTCCTCAGTATGGTTAAGATTTAAGAATAAAATACCTTTTTACAGCCTGATAGTATTTTCTTCAGGGCAAGTTCATTCAGTTCTCCTGCAGAATTATAAAAGCTAGAAGAAAATTAGGACAATTAGAGGTGAAGAAATTAGACTGGAAAAATAACTCTAGTATGCTGAGAATCACCTCACTTTTTAAAAAATAAAATTAAATTAATACTATTAAGGGTGAGGGGTTAGAACATACGGAATACTTTTTTTTCAGTGTGTTGACATTGTTCTGTAGTTTATATGGTATCATAGGTCACCAGAAGGTGCAGTATGCCTTATCTCTATTTCTATATGCATAGACAGAAATTAAAAAAAAAAAAAAAAAAGACATAAAGATCGAAAATAGGAATAGCATAAGGCATTTTGCATCTGTAATTCTAAGAGGTTGATACACCTACTATAGTTACAGCTGGGTGATTTTCTTAGGCAATGTAAGTTTAACTCTTGAAGAGTTCAGGTTAGGGTTAATTTTTAACTTTTCAATAATTGTTTCCATAAGATTCTTACCTGAACAACTGGTAGCATGGAATATGCTTCTGTATGTCTGGAAAGAGAAGGTAACATTATTCTGGGTTCATCAGCTCAACATGTATATTCTTCTGCATGCTATGATCAGCATGAAACTGATAGAAGGACCAAGAAATCATTTTATATAATTTCTTAAAATTGAGTGCATTAACATAAAATTAAATATGGTGAAGAAAGGAAATATTTTTAAAATATGTTCTAATTAATTTTGTCAGATGTAAAGGGAACCACTTATATAAACTGTATTTTTTGTATACTTTTCTACTATGTCAAATGAAAAATCAAGCTGGGTACTTCATATTTTTCTCCTTTCTGCTGGGTCAAGGAGAAATATGTAGTATGAAGGATTTCACTTGAGTTATTCAGTGCACATCCACTCCAATCACATCAAGATGATAACAAAAAATACATCTGACATCGGCTTAGTGAAATTATTAAAGAGCTTGCAGCCTTCACACACAAAATTTTATAAGCTCCAAATGAGGTAATAGATGCTATTACATTACAATTCACATCACTGATAGACAAAGATTTTTCCAGGGCAACTGTAGTCCAGGAGAGTTTGTGATGTAGCCAAGACAAGGGTCTGAACCCTAAGTTACATTTAATGTAACAAGATATTTAGCAAAGAGTAGCTATCCAAGGAACTAGGAACTCTTATTTCTTTTAAATTACAATGTTTTCTGCAGTAAAATGGTAATCTTTTTAGCAGTTAAACTGTTATAAAATAACCTTTCCATGTGTTTTTGGTTGTTTGGATTTTTTTTACATCAGCAAAGCGTGTAGGATCGTGGAGCTTTGATCTTGCCGTAGACTGCTGTGCCTCAAAACTGAAAGCTGTCATTTACTGCCCAAAACCATGCAGGCTATGAAAAATGTGGACATACTAACCGATTGTATAAACAACTTCAACATCATCCATTTGTGAGTCTGTAATGCTGTTCTTGGCTTCACCTTTCACATCTCCAAGGAGAAAACCTTCCTTTAGAGGAGAAGAGGAAAAAAAAATCACATTAACAGTAGCACTGAACAGACACTCTTGCTCTCCTCGATGCTGGTGTGGCCTCACCCCCTGTCCTGTGTACAGTTTTGGGTGCCACAATGTAAGAAAAATACAAAGCTATTAGAAAGTGTTCAAAGGAGGGCTGCAAAGATAGTGGAGGGTCCAGAGGGGAAGCCACAGCAGGAGTGGCTGAGGCCACGTGGTCTGTTCAGCCTGGAGGAGAGCTGGGGGGAGACCTCATTGCATTCTACAGCTGACTCAAGAGGAGAAGTGGAGTGACATACACTGATCTCTTCCCTCTGCCGACCGTGACAGGACCCGAGGGAATGGTATGAAGCTGAGTTGGGGGAGGTTTAGGTTGGATATCAGAAAAAGGCTTTTCCCCCAGAAGGTGTTTGAGCAGTGGAACAGACTCCCCAAGGAAGT